>CM053597.1:44538654-44571119 GCA_028646575.1 Pseudocheirus occidentalis | reverse complement strand
AAGTAGCTTACTTTCTAACAGGGGAGACAAGAAGAAGCTAGGTTGCAATTTGCTCCAGCAGAGAGAGTGTCCTAAGTAATGAAAGCATGGACCCATGGAAATTATTTATACTAGCATAGTAGATAGGGAGGGCAGCTAGGCAGTACAGGAGATAAGAACAATGGGCCTGGCAGAAAGATCAGAGTTCAAATCTGACCTCAGACACCAAATGTGTGACCCTGGGAAATCCCTTAAACCCTGTTTGCCTCAGTTTTCCTATCTGTAAAATGAGCTAGAGAAGCAAATGACAAATCAGCATATTTGCCAAGAAAACTCCTAGGTTCATTGGATCATAAACAGTTGGACACAACTGAACAACAAGACCTAGATAAGATGCTGAACAAGAAGACCTAGGCTCGTCTTCTTTCTAGCTTTATGGCAGCAAGCAAGTCACCTAACCATCAATTAAAAGCAATCACTATTGAGATTAGTGATAGAGGTTTCAACTCCAGGAATATCACAAACCAATAGACTGACAAATCTGAACAACAACAACAACAAAATTGTGTTATACCTCCCAGCCAATACACGGACCTTTTAACAGGGGCTTTCTGGAAACATTATGACTTAGAAAAAATGATGGAAACCAGTGATAAGAATTTGAAGAACCTTATTAAGCTGATGGGGCAGATACAACTTTTAGACACTCTTCCTGCATATAAAACAGCCACATCTCCACCCTTAGTATACCAAAAGAGTGTACCTGAGATTGAACCATTGAGTGAATCATTAAGGATAAGCAAATATACTGATTTGTCATTTCCTTCTCCAGCTCATTTTACAGATAGGGAAACTGAGGCAAGTGGCCTCTGACTTGTCTGCCTTCCCACCTTCATTGCACTCAGTTCTCCCCTTCAATCTCAGCTACAGTTGGCTGCTTTTTGTTCCCCATACATGATGCTCCATTTCCAACATTTGTAATGTCCTCCCCTCCTCATCTCTAAATTTTAGACTCTTTGTGTCTTTCAAGACTCAGCTCAAGCACAAGTTCTTTTACAAAACCTTTCTTATTCCCTCCATTTCTTTATCCCCTTCTATTCTATCCCCTTCTATTATCCCCTTCATATTGCTTTGCACATATTTTCTATTTATTTACTTTTACACATACCCTTCTACTGCAATGTAAGTTCCTGGAAGGCAGGAACTACTTGATGTTTGTCTCTGGGTCTCCAATGCCTAGCATAGATCCAGACACATAGCAGGTACTGAATAAATACATGATTTCCTTTCCCTCAGTGTTAAAAAGAAGATACCACTGAACCTAGTACCATTTCTATTCTTTAATGAATTTTCTACAGATTCCACTTTTCAGGATTCCAAATAAGGACATTCCAAATGTCTCTGGGCATGAATTCAGTACTGTAAATCTTCAAACTAATTTGCTGTTTCCATTATTCGGATCTGACAGTCCCAAATCAAAAGGTTCAATTTCAGTCTTTAATGATATATATTAGTGAAACTGCCCACACTCTGGCCTTCTAAGTGCTTAATAGATATATCATAAAAGAATCTGATTTACTTTTTCCTAGAAATCAATAAGCACACCAACCTTCTTTATAGTTACCTTCTTCCTCATTGGCACCACATTAAAAAATAGGCTTTTCAAGCGTCATCTCTGGCTTTCTAATCTCTTCTAGTCAATGATAATTTTTTTTCAGTCAGTTAGCAATTATAAAGAATCTCTGCTGCAATTCATCAACTTTCTACACACAAGTTATTTGCCGACATGCTGATTTATTAAGCAAAGTAAGAAATAAACTTCTGTCTTAAGAGATTCAATTAATTTTTTTAAAAACTTGACAAACTGCAGCAAAATGGGGGTGATGCCATGAAAATAGGTCATTGTTTATAAACATTGACTTTATTTCTTTGTTTTTCCCCAAGCAAAGTGGTTTTGGTAGGGATGAGTTACTCATTTACTGGGATTTGTTTTGAGAAAGAAACCTAATGACTTCCTTAAGAACAAATTTCAACACTTTATGTTCTTCATCTTCCTTTGTGATATAGAGAAAAAAGGGAAGAAGGATCAGTAAACATTTGGTAGCAAGGAACAAATATGAGCCTCTTCCTCAAGGACTGGACCCTCTGAAGAGACAGCAGCTGCTTATCCTCCAAGAAAGAATTATGTGGTTCTATAGATCCTATCCATATAGCTAGGTGGTGCTGTAGTGCATAGAGTGCTGGACCTGGAGTCAGAAAAACTCAACTTCCTGAGTTCAAATCTGGCCTCAGACATTTACTAGCTGTGTGATCCTGGGCGAGTCACTTAACACCATTTACCTCAGTTTCCTCACCTACAAAATGAACTGGAGAAGGAAATGAGAAACTATTCCAGTATTTTTGTGCCCCCCCCCACAAAAATGGGGTCACGAAGAGCCAGACTTGACTGAAATAACAATGGCTCCTGTCCTGTAGTAGATAATCCATTAAGTTTCAGAAGAAGATGAGACAGATACTGGCCGTGAATGACTCTATGCCACAGGGAGCTTTTTTTTTGTCAATCTTATAGCAACAATAAAGAGTTCTACCAACTCTGATGGAATGTTTTTAAAATGTAAATACATCTAAACTATAAGAATGACAGGCTCTTGGCCATAAATGTAGCATACCTGACAAAGACCCTAAGAGGAAATCTGCATGAAGCTGTGAAAGTCTTATCAAAAGGATTTTAAAGCAAAGAGTAAATAGGGAGCCAAAATCTATGTTTGTTCAATGAACGTTTTTAAGTAACTAAAATATACATTGCTAGATTGCTGACAGACAAAAAGCAATCCCTGATTCACGGAATTTACCATTCACAGGAATCTATTTTGTTAGATATTATAAGAGAGTAACTACAATGAGGAAGACTATAAAAGGGGAAATAGTCACAAAAAGACTAGATACCTCCACCTCACAGTTATGAGTAAGATTTGGTGAAATGAGACCTGTGAAAGGAATGTGGATCAGGAAGGTTATAACTTATGCAAAAGAAATAGAAGAGGTCAAAAAAAAGCGTCTAAAGAGTCTGAGGTAGATGCATGATGAACTAACCAACAGACAGGTAGGTATTTTTAAAATTTTTATTTCTTTTATTTTAATTTGTGGAACAAAACAAGCATTTCCACAACAGTGTAATAATAAAAAGATGAATGCACATGAAACTACAAATACAGACTTTTTAAAAAGATGTGCAAAAGATGAAAGCAAAAGTAGATAATAGGGGACATTCAGTACAAAAGGATGACATGGACCTTTACAAATAACAGAAGCATTAAAGCTCAGAATGAGATTAATCTGGTGAGTAAATCCACGGACAAGCAAAAAAGGCAAGTTTTTTAGCTCTATTAGAAAAAGAGCAAGTTCCATCAATGAACTAGCCTTTATGGAGCATAACTTTATGGGAATTGGTGACAGTTTGGGGGATGTGGACAGAAAAGAGAAATAATCACTACCTTCAGGGAACTTACATTCTATTTGGGAAGATGACATGTACAAATAATATATATACACACACAAATATATACATATATATTATATATATATAGTATACATTGTTATGAGATGTAAAGATATATACATATATATGTATGTGTTATTGTGTATATATACAAAATAGATACAATGTGATTTATGGAGAAGAGAACTGGCAGTTGATAGAGGTGGACAGGAAAGGCTCCATGTAGGAAGGTAGTCTTTGAGCTGTCTTAAAGGAAAGTAGAGATTCTTTCAAATGAAACAGAGAAGTGCATTTCAGGTGTGGGAAATGGTTGGTTTCAAAGGCCTGGAGGTGGGAGATGGAGTGTCGTGGAACAGCAAAAAGGCCAGATTGATCAGAACATGTATAAAAAAGGAGTAATATGTAATACGGCTAAAAATTTTCATTGATGTCAGATTGTAAAGGGTCTTAAATGCCCAACAGAAGAGTTTGTATTTGTTCTGGGATATATTAAGACTTCAGTGGTGTTTAAATGGAGAATATGGTCATACTTGCAGTTTAGGAAAATCATTTCAGCATCAATTAAGAGGAAGAATTGGATTGGGAAAAGACCAATTAGCAGGCTATTGCTATTGAAATGACCCAGGTAAGCCTGAATTAGTGAATTAGAGTAAAGGAGATGATGGTAAGAGACTTATGGGAATAGAAATGCCAAAATTTGGTGACTGATTTTGTGGGATGAGGATGATAGAAGATTTTTAAATAAGACTGAGTTTGTGAACCTGGGTGAATAGAAGGATGGCAGTGCCCATGGCAGTAATTAAGATATCTATAAGAGGAGTGGGCTTGGGGAAACGGTAATGAGTTTTGCTTTGGATGTACTAAATTTGTAATGCCTCTAGGTTATACAACTTAAAATGTCCAATAGGCAGTTGGTGATGTGAGATAGAAACTCAAGAGACAGATATTAGGGCTAGATATATTGATCTGAAATGGATGACAGATGTTAAAATGGAAGACAGAATGGAGAAGACAGTGATGATGAATGACAAAGAACAATATGAGCTGCTCAACAATTATTTTTCTTTGTCAAAGAGAGTGATCCTTAGATTAGAAAGGACAGAATAAAAATGGGTAATAAAGAGTGGATATCTACAGTAAATAGGAAGACCGTAAGAGAACAGATAATTATTACTCTTACTATGATCAAGCCCATAAGAGCTACAACATAGGATATTGAAAGAACTGACAGATATGACTGTTGAGCTGCCATCAGTAATTTTAAAAGATCATTGAGAGAGAAATATACTACAAGCCTCCAAAAGGGTAAATATCTCCATTTTAAAAAATATATAGGAAGCCAATTGAATCTTCGTGAAGAAACCCAAGGATCTGTGCTTAGCTCAATGTTGTTTTATCTATGCCATTGATAAAAAAAAATGTTAAAAGCAAAGGGCATACTTAAGAGATTTGCAGAAAAACCACAGCTACAAGGGACAGTGAACATATTTGGTGGGAGAGTTAGGATCCAAACATTTCTCTACAAGATAAAAATTGGGCTAAATCTTTTATAATAAAATTTAACAAGGATAAACATAAAATCTCATATATGGGTTCAAGAATCTGACCTCAAAGGTACAAGATGAAGGAGGTACAATTGGGCAAAAAGTTATCCTAAAAAAGTTTAAAGGATTTAATGGAAAAGCACAACATGAGTCTACAGTTAATATGGCAGTCCCCCAAAAATACTAATTGGATCTTGAGCTGCACTAAGCAAGGTTTTACTTCCAGGAATCAGGGGTGATAGTCCCTCTGGCTGTTGCCCTGGTCGGACAGCATGTGGAGTATTGTGCTTTCTTCTGGGCACCTCTTATTAGAAAAAACAATAATAAGATAAAGATAAACCACCATGCAACAACCACAATGGTGAAATGCCTCAACTTCATTCAACAAGCATATCAACTGAAAGAAATAGGAATGTTTACCATGGAGAAGAGAAGACTTAAGAAGACAGTAAAGGTATCTAAGCATTTAGAAGGCTGATTGCTGTGTGTGGAGGATCTAGATTTTTCCTATTTGGCATAACTAAGAACAAAGAGAAGAAGCTACAGAAGAAGAAATGTAAATTTGATGCAAAGAAAAATTTTTTACAATCAAAACTATACCTAACTAGAATAAGTTCCTTTTCATATGAAATGTTTCATAACACTCCTTAGTTAAGGAGAGGGAAGAGAGAGAAAGAGAAGCCATTTTCATAAATATCTCTATAATTTCCAACCCAACTAAGTTCTCTTGGGAACCAGGGTAGCCCTCCAAAATGCCATATATAAGAACGTAGCAATGTTCTGCTGCAGAAAGTATTTCAATGCAAAGAAAATGAAACTTCATGTTACCTAAATGGAAAGAAAAAAATACCTCTTTTAGGAAGCTGTACTTCTATTCTGAGATTCTGTGAGAGACTAGAATTGAAATCTGGCAAGCCTTACTCTAGAGTAGATCATACTATAATCATACTTGAGAAAATCACTCCAAACTTTTTTGATACATAAAAACAGTTTGATACAAATTTCTCAAGTTCTTATATATGGATTTGCATCATATATATTATATATATATGTATGTATATATATATGTGTGTGTGTGTGTGTGTGTGTGTGTGTGTGCATATGCAAGAGAAAAATCACTATGTGATAGAAGTATACATTTTAAAAGCAAAGGGATAGGCTAATCTTCAACATGGCATTCCTGTATTGCTGCAAAATAATGGTAATAGTTAACAACAACAAAGCACTTTAAAGTTTATAAAGTGTTTCACCTATATTATTTGATGTGATTGTCACAATAACCCTGGGAAACAAATGCTATTGTCTCCATTTTACAGGTGAGAAAACTGAGGCTGAAATGAGCTAAGTGACCTGCCCAGGGTCACACAACTAGAAAGTTTCTGAGGATTTGAACTCAGGTCTTTCTTACTCTAAGTCCAATGTTCTATGTTCTGCACCACCCAGCTGCCACTGAAAGCTGTCACTGTAAGATTGCTGCAAGGCAGAGTTAGTATAAGCAGGTAAAAAGAAATTAAAAATTGACATGGGACCACAACATCTACCTTACAAAACAAAATAAAAGTCCAAATGTGAATGCAAAGTCTTTGGACACCATAGATTAAAGAAGCAAACATAGCTTAATTGCTAGAGTTCAATAATAATCACCCAGTTTCTCCTGGACTTTCCTTTTCCTCTGTGATACTTAGCAGCAAGGAATATTTTGCTTGCTCATTCCCTGTTTCTTAAGTCCTTTGCAAAAGCTGCTGCCTTTTAGAAACAGGTTTCTAACCCTGGACCAAAGTGGAGCAGAGTTGGGGTGGGGGAAGGGAGGGACCTAAAGGCAAAAAGCACAGAGCCAGAGTGATTTAAAATTAAGCCACACACTAGAATAAATGGAAGAGTAAGTGAATTAATGAGAATACACAGCCACTGGAACACAAAGCCAAAACAAAAACTCAAATTGTCTATCACAGTTTAATCCTAAGGAACTGCTGGAAGTCTGAGTTTTCTATACAATAAAAAATATGTGTGCAGCCATTAAGATCATAATTACTCAGATTTGTGGGCTTTGGGGCATGTTGTTGCTACTAAAAATGAACTCACCTTCTTTGCTAAGTCTCTGAACAGTTCCCAGTGGAGTCCCACACTGGAACAGAAAGAAAGTTCTCATCTGGGAAAGCAGAGATGAGAAGCCTGTGGCAGGTTTAACAAAACATCAGCTCAAGAGAGCATTACTAAAAAGACAAAGGGTTGTTCTCTCTGAATGTTTCTTTCCTTCTCAGACCAAAGCTAAAAAAAAAAAAAAACAAGATAGAAATACTTCATTTTCTCCCCTTACAAATCCACATTTTAAGGACCATATTTTTTTTAGGACCACAGTTTTTAAGAACAAATTGAGGGAGGTATTTATGGGAATATGGCAGAATATGGCCGTGGCTCTCCAGAATTACCCCACAAATAAATTAAGACCTCAAATTAAATTTTAGAGTCACAAAAATAATTAAAAGTTGAGACATTATCCCCAACACCCAGGGAGCAAAGTTAGACTCTAATATAAAGTTAACAGCCAAAGTAGTAAATTATTATAGTAACCTGTTTGACAGGTATAAAGATTTGAGTTTTCCAAATAAGAATTCACTGGTAAAAATTGTTGGGAAAATTCATTCTAATTCTTCTACATGACTAATGTGAAAATATGTTTAACAGGATTGTACATATAGAGCCTCTATCAGATTGCATGTGGTCTTGGGGAGAGAGGGGGAGAAAATTTAAAACTTATGGGAGTGAAATGTTGACAACTAAAAATAAATAAACTTTAAAAATTGTTGGGAAAACTGGACAACAGTCTGGCAGAAACTAGATATAAATAGACCAAAATTTTACACCACTTACCATGATCTAGAGAAACTAAAGGGAGATATCATAAGAAAATTAGAACAGACTGCCTGTCAGATTTACAGATAGGAGAAGAATTTTTGAATAAACAAGAGGTAGAGAACATTGTGGGATGTAAAATGGAAAATTTTCATTACATTAAATTTAAAGAGTTTTGTACAAATAAAACCAACGTGGCCAAGATTAGAAGGAAAGCAGAAAGTTGGGTGGAGATTTTTATAGACAGTTGTTCAGATAAAGGTCTCATATCTCAAATATATGCAGAACGTTGTCAACTTTAAAAGAATCTGAGTAATTCCCTAATTGATAAATGGTTGAAGGATATGAACAGGCACTTTCTGGATAAAGAAATCAAAGCTACATATAGTCCTATGAAAAAAATGCTCTAAATCATTATTGATTAGAGAAATACAAAGTAAAATAACTTTGAGATATCATCTCACACCTATCATGATAGAAGGGGAAATGATAAATGTTAGAGGGGATATGGAAAAATTGGGACACAAATACACTGCTGGTGGAGTTGTAAACTGATCCAACCATTTTGGAAAGCAATCTGGAATTATGTCAAAAGGGTCATAAAACTTTGTATACTGTTTTACCCAGTACTACCATTATTAGCTCTGTTTCCAAAGGTGATCAGGAAAAAAGGAAAAGAACTTATATATGCTAAAATATTTATAGCAGTTCTCTTTGTGTTGGCAAAGAACTAGAAATTGAGAGGATGTCCATCAATTGGAGAACTGCTAAATAAGTTGTGGTATATGATTGTGATGGAACACTGTGCTGTAAGAAATGATAAGCAGGTTGATTTTAGGAAAATATGGAAAGATGCAAGAAATAATGAAGAGTGAAATGAGAAGATCACAGGGAATGTTGAATACACTAATAGGAATACTGTTCAAAAAGTAAACGTGAATGACTGAGCTATTCTGAGTTACATAAATATTCAAATCAACTACAAAGGACCTAAAAAGGAAGACACTTATCCACCACCAGAGAAAGAACTGATACATAGAACTATGTATTATATATAAAGTCTCACATATATATCTGTGTCAAATGTTGGCCTTCTCTAGTCTGGGAGGGAGAAAAGGAGGGAAACAATTTAGAACTCAAATAAAACAAAAAATAAAACAAATATAATTTTAAAATAATTTTTTTTAATTTTAAAAGAACAAATGCAGGTTCCTATCTACATTGTAAATCATGAAAATGTACTTATATTTGACTGCTGGTGACCAAAGAAATGTAGAATGAGCTCTAACTACATTATTCACTGTGCAATAAATAGCTCTGGTCTAAAATACAATTTCTTTTCATATGTATTTGTCTAAATAATGTATTTAAATTGCAGATTTGTGTTATAAATGTATGTACACATATATGTATATATGTATGTATGTGTGTTTGTATGGTGCACATGATTCCAAAATAAGACTCATTTTAAAGTTAACACAACCTACTTAAACCTCCACCAATCTGTATATATTAACAGTGTTTGCCCCAAAGGCAAATCTGATTTGGACTGGACTTTCACAAAGGTATGTGTTGGAAGAACCCCAGGACTTTGTAAATAAGATTCTAAAGGTCAATCCATTTTGAATCTGCGCTATATATAGCCCACAAGAGTTCAATTAGAATAGGCTTGGAAAATAGCTCTAATGAGGACATTGACTACTCAGTTACCAGGTCTAACCTTAAACAAGCTATCCACTACCTGCTGCAGTTTCCTACCGCTAAATTTTCAGGCAGACTCAAGTTAACCACATATGTTTAATGGCTGAAGAAGCAACTGTCTAATCATTGGGGGAATTAAAAGGAATAACCAGAAGGTCAAAGAAAAGGTGATTGAAAAGGAAACAAGAATGAAAACTCCTCAAGAAGAAGGGTCAGTTTCACATCTGTCTTTTAGATGCTAAGCATCATGACTGGCCAGGGATAGGTACTTAATAAATTCCAGACTGATTCACAAAAAAAGGTTATGCAAGTGAAGAATTTGTTAAGGGGAAAGGAAAGGGAAATGGAATAACCATTTCTAGAGTGTTTATTATATACCAGGCATTGTACTAAGTGCTTTTTACAAATATCATCTTATTTGAAATTCACAACCAACTTGCAAGGTAGATGCTATCAATATCCCCATTTTAACAGCTGAGGGAGCTCAATTTATGAAGAGTTTACTACCTATCAAACATTATAAATTATAAAGACACAAAGAAAATGAAAACCAGCCCCTACCCTCAAACAGCTTTCTACTGGGGAGGGAGATATGTGAACAACCATAATTTAGCACTTGTTTGTTTTTCTTTTTAAAGGATAGGAGAATGAAATTAAAAGCAAGGCACGTGGTAGTGAAACATGATAGGATGACTTACCTTAGAGTGAATAAAGCGTATTTTTCAACATGTTCCGGGCTGCATATACTTGTAAGGTTCCTTCTAGCTATAAAGTTATGACTTGGGATAGTTTTTGTGAAGATAAAATGATATTCCAAAAGAACAGCATTTATACCCTACAACATCTACCCCCACCCCCATGCACTTTGTAATTTTTAGTTCATAGACTTCCATGGGTCTGTGGTCTATGGTTCCCACCTGGGTATTGGCAATAAAACCAAAGATGTTAGCCATAATTCAGGAAATCTAAGCATTTCATCAAAGCATGCAATGTGCCACAAGGGTCCCCTAGGGCCTTCTAGCCAGAGAAACAGACACAAGACTTGCTTTCTTTGATCATTGGGCCCTAAAGTTATCTTTCCCTCTTTCTTCTTCATAATCATTCAAATCAGGCTGTCTTTGAATGTACTAAAATGACTTTTTAAAACTAAACAGAAGTGAGGAAAATTATAAAAGTCCTTTCCATCCCCTTAGGTTCCTTGGATTTCAAGTTAGAAGGGACTTTTGTAGATCACTCCAATCTTATCAATCCCCAATAGAATATTAGCAAACCACTGAAGCTAGAAGTTTGCTCACTCTTTCATCTTTAAATTGAACTGACTCACATTGACTTTAGAAGATATATAACAAATATTCTCCAATGTTATAAAATGAGCAGGTGTTTATATGGTCTTGGATAACACTTTTTGGGGTCAATTAGGTTCTAACCAAGGTTCCTAAATTCCCTAGAGTAATAATAACTGACTTTTCAAGTAGAGCATGAAGGTGGTTTGGGCCTAAGTATTTATAAAACATTTATATAAAAATATATGTGTGTATGTATATGTGTGTGTATAAATGTTCAAATATTAACTTATATCTCTGGGTCTTTGCCTCTTTGCTCTCCTGTAAAAATGAAGTGGTGGGGGGAGGGAGAGGAGTGGGATAGGTGGAAAGAGAAAATTTCCAAGGTCCTTTCCAACTGTAAAAATCTATGTTGTTTCTCATTTTTAAAAATTAGTGATTCTTTCATTTATGTCATTGTCATTTCTTGATATAACACCACCACCACCAGTACCAAGTGGGCATTCCTTTATGACCAAGAAAAACAAGCAAAACTAACCAATATAGTAATCATGATTGACAAGATATGCAAAATTCCATACCATCATACCTCACCTCTCCAAGGAAAAATGGGAAACATATTTCCTCACCTTCTAAGACCAAAGATTATGGTCCTTCATTTTAGCGTTCTTTTTGTTTACATTATTACAGTGATTGTATATATTATTGGACAGTTCATATTTTTCTTCCAATATTTCTCTGAATTCTTCATCCAGAGACATACTAGAGCTAGCTCAAAACACCTAATTATTAAGCTTTCAGTGTAAGCATTTACACCTCAGAAATCAGCAAATGCTATAAGACAGGCCTTGATTTATTGTTTTGTTGATTATTTAGGCTTAAGAAAGTGATGGAGAAAATGTTAGTAGTGTAGATTAAACTTTTTTTAAAGCCATGTCATGTATAAAGGGTGATACAATAAAAAATTAGGAAAGCAAGGAATAGTTTACCTTTCAGATCTATGGAAAAGGGAGGAATTTATGACAAAAGAAGATAGAACATTACAAGATAAATTGGATAGTATTGATTACATTAAATTTAAAAAGTTTTGCACAAACAAAACCAATGCAGCTAAGATTAGAAGGAAAGTTAAAAAAAAAATTGGGAGGACATGTCTCTGATAAAGGCTTCATTTCTTTCTTTCGGGTTTTTTTTTTTGGAGGGAGGAAGGCAGAGAAATTGGGGGTAACTTGTTCAAGGTCACATAGTTAACTAAATGTTAAGTGTCTGAGGGCGGAATTGAACTCAGGTCTTCCTGACTCCAGGGCCAGTGCACTATTCACTGTATCACCTAGCTGCCCCTGAAAGGCCTCATTTCTGAAATATATAGAGAACTAAGTCAAATTTCTAAGAATACAAATTATTCCCCAAATGATAGTCAAATAATACGAACAAACGGTTTTCAGATGAAGAAATCAAAGTTATCTATAGTCATATGAAAAAAATGGAACAACTCTGAGGTACCACCTCACACCTATCAAATCAGTTAATATGACAGAAAAAGAAAATAACTATTGGAGGGGATGTGGGAAAATTGGGATACTAATGGATTGTTGGTGGAGTTGTGAGCTGATCTAACCACTCTGGAGAGAAATTTATAACTATGCCTAAAGGACTATAAAACTGTGCCTGCCCTTTGACCCAGCTATTAACCACTATTAAGTTGGTATCCCAAAAGATTTTTAAAAGGAGAGAAGAGAGAAGGACCTATTTGTACAAAAATATTTATAGCAGCTTTTTTTGTGGTAGCAAAGAATTGGAAATTGAGGGCATTTCCATCAACTGGGGAATGGATGAACAAGTTGTAGTATGTGATTGTAATGGAATACTATTGTGCTATAAAAAAATGAACAAGATGTTTTCAGAAAAACCTGGAAAGACTTATGTGAACTGACGCAAAGTGAAATGAGCAGAACCAAGAGAATGTTATACACAGTAACAGCAATAGTTCATGATAATCAACTCTGAATGACTTAGCTGTTTTTAGCAATACAATGATCCAAGACAATGCCAAAGGACTCATGATGAATAATACTATCTGACTCCAGAGAAAGAACTGATGGAGTCTGAATGCAGATCAAAATATACTACTTTTTTCACTTTACTTTTTTCATGGTCTGTTTTTTCTTTTATAACAGGACTAATATGGAAACATGTTTTGCATGACTGCACATATATAACCTGTAAAAATAGAAACTCTTTCTTCAATGAATAGAACTCTTCAAATATTGATGCTCTTCCACCTTTACAGACTTAGATTTTCATTATAATGCCAGCACTGACCTTCTTTTCTGCCCTATCTGTAAAAACACTATGCAGACTCTTTGGATCCTGAAGTTCCACAGATGCAGGATTTATAGAAGTTATAGCTGACCAGTGGTATATCCAGTGGAGAGGTATATTTTTGCCTCCAGTTTTCCCAAACCTGACACTCATCTCAAAGAGGCAGTTTTTTTGTCTTTGGAGCCTCAATGTTCTCTTTGAGTCAATCCACCTGCGTAAGGTCAGAAACACATTGCTTTTCTACAGTCTCTGAAATCTATCATATCTTGTTTTATGCAGATAATTGAATATTAAAAACATAATGAATGACATAAATATAATGAAGATATCAGGTTATATCCTATTTAAAATTCTGGTATCTTACACATGGCACAGAAAAAATAAAATAATTGAAGCTGCTTTAAATAAGGACTTTTTTTTATTCTGAAACTTTCACATCAGAACTACAGCAGCTGTTTTATTTCCCTTAAGAGAGTTTTATTAACTTAAAAGAGAACATCCAAAAACTAGTTTTAGGAGAGCCCAAAGTCAGAAGGTTTCCTTTGTTATTAAGGAGAAATGTCATTTTTTTCCTTCAGGCTCTTTCACCTGTATGATTTATCATTCCCCCGATGGTAAGCTGCATTCTAGAAGTTCACATTATAAAATTCTACAATGGACAGAAGTCCTAGTTAAAAGAAACTAGAGAAATAAAATGCATAGGGATTGGATATCTGATATGTCTTAAATAATTCAGTTGCTTTCTGTTTTATGAGCAGGATCTCCTTAATTAAGCAACCTTGACTTTTCATCGTAGTATGAAGGCAACTGCAGTTTCTTTGTCAGATATGCCAGCAGAGTTTTGGCTGACTAAATAAAGGTCCAATAAAGCTTGAAAAAATTACAGTGTGGATATCAACATTTGTTAGATTGAGTGTACACCACATGAGGACCAACCTAGCTAAATTCAAAGATTACCAAATTCGGCTCAGGATGATACATTGTTCAGCAATCTCCACTCCGCCCAAACCACTGAATAAGATTCAAAGGTGTTAGTAACCTACTCAATAGATGGAAGACCAATACCACTGAAATCACAGATCTCTAAAGCATTAGAGTATGTGATATGTTGAAACTAGGTTGGGCCACCTTGCAAGAGCCATTATTAAATTTAAATGTGAGTATTTACACCTCAGAAATCTGTAAATGCTACAAATCAGAGCTTGACTTAATGTTTTGTTGATTGTCTAGACTTAAGAATGTGATGAAAAAAATATTAAAAATTCAGAACAAAATTAAAAATGTGTCTTGGGAATATTTTTTAATGGAAGGCTGTTTGTTAAACATTTACCAGCACACCCTGAATAATAAGACATGGAGTCTCTAAGGGCACATTATCAAATGTAGAGAAGACACTGGATACATACATGCATTCACTGCAGAATTAACTTCATTTGCCTTTCCTCCCCCAAAATTATCTTTATAGCTATTTTGTATATATATATATGCACAATACATCATCTATGAAAGATATAAAACACATTATAGATATTAAAGATATTAATTTATATCAGACATAATGTATAAATAAATATATATAGATATGGATATGTGTATAATATTCCCATATGTATATCATAAGTTCCATGTGTATACATATATGTGTGTGTATATGTACACCTGCATGTGTATAACTGAAGGTGTGTGTGTATATTTGTTCTAAATGTTTGCCCTCTAATGGGGAGGAAAGAGGGAGAGAAAATAAATGTCTGTTATTGAAAAAAATTAAATTTTTAAAACATTGACTTTTACCTAACCATTAAAGTAAACCCAGAAAAATCTCCACCTGACAAGATGCTTGGTAACTGTTCATTAACGTTCCTATATATATTTGAAAAGTAATAAAAAAGGGTGTTTCTTTCTGAAACTCTAGAAATCAGACTTTCCACTAACTCAGATTAACCATTCTCTTAATTAATTAAAGTCTACTATGCTACGTACATTTGTGAAAAGTGGTAGACTATTTGCCACCAAATGACCAAAAGCTTTTGCCAATGGAAATACTTTTGTCCAATATCCAAGAAAGCTTCAAAATTGTATAACAAAATCCTTTTCTGCCATCTAGAGGACATATACTATATGAATTACCAACAATTTGCCTCTAGATGGCCCCTGGAACTCAGAATGCCAGAAATGCAAATGTAAAGTGTAAAGCAGGCAAAGATTTTGAAGACTATAAATTGTTGTGTAGGTCCATGAAATTTAACCAGTCTTTACCCCACACATTAAAGTATCAGGCAAATTCTCTCTTCTTTCCACTGTAAATGGAGAAACTTTTATATTGATGATCCATGCATTCAAGAAGATTTATTGAGTATCTGTTATGTGACAGGCTCTTTGCTAGGCCTTGGGGATACAAAGACAGAAAAAGAAAGATGGACGGAAGGAAGGAAGGAAGGAAGGAAGGAAGGAAGGAAGGAAGGAAGGAAGGAAGGAAGGAAGGAAGAAGGATGGAGGGAAGCAGAAAGGAATGAAGAATTCTTTACCTTCAAAAACCGTGCATAAAGACCTATCCATCACCTAGATTAGCTTTACAGGTAAGCAGAGCAAGTTGCTATTACTTAAAAACTAATATTTACTGATGCCTCAAGATTATGCTTTTCCTGATAAATTCAGTGGGTTAAGGTTTGGCCTCTTTCTACACACCCACTTTTAAAATGCAAATTGAGGACCCAGCCAAGGAGTTAAGTTAAATCATGTGCTAGAACTGGAAGAAACCTCAAAGGCCATCTCATCTAACACTTCATCATTCTCCCATTTTAGGAGATTAGGAAAACAGACGCCCAAGTGACTTACCCAAAGTGAGAAAGCTTAGCAAGCATCAAAGGAGAGGTTTGAAGCCAGGTTCTGATGCTAGGTGCTATTTCCCTAATGTGTTACTGTCAATGAGGCTCCACTCACCTCTCTTCCCTAGAAAGAAGAGCTAAGGCATAAAGAAAACATTGTTTACCTCCTAGGGAAAAGGGCATGGGAATAGTAGGAAATGACTCAGAAAGGTCAACAGTGAAACCAAGGTTCTGTCAACAAAACCAAAGGCAAAAGTCACCTACCACAATGCCATTTAGCCAAAGCTACTTTAACCAAGGGAGATCAGAAGGTGGAAGCTTCTCCTTGTCTTCACCTTTCATTTCCTGAGATAAGATCTTTAAAGATAACTCTCCCCCTCCCCAAGGTCCTAGTGTCTCCTACCGTGTAAATCATTGGAATAAAGGAACCAGAAATTTTCTATCTTTCCTCAGAGATTTAAGTAAAACTAGCTGTATGAACTAGCCTTTGTTCTATGGCATTTAAAAAGTTAGAGAGACATTATTTCTGGATGATTAGTCATTTTATTAATAATGCTAGCATTTTTATGGAGGCAGGCTTACATGCCCTTGGAAGAGGGGTACGCCTGATGGTGGCAATCAACTCTGATTGGTTAACAATTGATGAGCAGTGTACTTTACAAAGAGAAGTGAGCTCACTCCTGTGAGGGGCTGAGTGATGTCCTGTCATTCCCAGAGACAATCCCTATACCCAGTCAGTCTACTCCCAGCCTTGATCAATCTAGACAAAAGGTTTCCTCTCCCTCAAAGCCTGACTAAGTGAAATTCACCTTATATTAAAGATTCTTTGTAAGGTTTGGTGGGGTCTGACCAAGATTTAGGAGAGTTAATTCATTGTCCCTCAAGAGACTGAACTTTGAAATGAGAACTATAGAAAAAGGGGGAATTCTGGATGTCCCCAAATCACTGGTTAATAATCCTTTCTCTCAGTTAATGCAGTCTACTGACTGGGAAACAAGAACATTTTCTAGATAGGAAAAGATAGGCCCATATGTTAGTTAAAATATCCCACAATCCTTTATGACAAATATTGAGGTGACATCCCAGAAAAAAGGACATTTTAGTGCTTCTGATTAGAGTGTCAAAATGTTGTCTGCTCTATCTCCCATTTCTTAGTAAAGAGTTGGCGGAGGAGAGCAGAAAGCTGTCTATACTGTCAGATATGTTCCTTTTATTTGTTTTTGCTTTACTGTTTTTCTTTATTATAAGGGAGAATGAAATTTTGGGTAGAAATAAGGAAAAAAGTATACACATAAATTATGTCAATATAAAAATAATAGGCATAAATAAAGCTTATTTTTATGCTTTATCAATACTGTCTGTTCAAAAGCAATTCCCAAAAAGTATCTCTCTCACACACACATACACATATCACCTAGACATAATATGATGGCCCATATATTTGAGGGAGTCCTTCCCCCCCCCCATTTTCATATGTCTGGCACACAAAGGGAAGCTAGGTGATGCAGTAAATAGAGGGCTGGGCCTGGAGTCAGGAAGACTCCTCTTCCTGAGTTCAAATCTGACCTCACATACTTCCTAGGAGTGTGACCCTGATCAAGTTATTTAAGCCTCTGTTCACCCTTTTCCTCATCTGTAAAATTAAGCTAGAAAAGAACATCGCAAATCACTCCAGTGTCTTTGCCAAGAAAACCCCAAATGGGGTCACAAAGCATCAGGAAACTGAAAACAATTAGACAATGACTTCCTGACTCCAGTACTGGAAACAGTATCATTTAAAATAACACAAAGGTTGCCTGATGCTGAAAAGTTCAATGACTTGGACAGGATTCACACAGCCAACATGTCAGAGGCAGGCTTAAACATCAGACTTTTTTGACTGCCAGGCTGACTATTTCATCCTTCAAAGAGTGGAGCAACCAACAAGGGGAAGATTCTAGTCAGGATCTGATTCTTCCTAACTGACAGGAATTTGTTGTGAGTGTAGGAATCATGGGAACCTTGGAGTTAAGTGACCATTCCATCAGCTTGGAATAGAAAAGGAAAGGAAATCTGGATATAGTCCAACATGCATCTTAAATCCTGAGAAGTAACTGTTTGGAGTTCAAAGGAAAAAGAGGTGGAATCTCATACAACATTCTCAGGCTAATTGGCCCAGGAAGGATGAAAAACGCTCAAGAATAAAATTATGAAGACACAAAGGGAAACAATTTCAATGAAGGAAAAAGGGGATTTGTCTGAAAAAAAAATGTGAATGCACAAGGAACTTAACCAATTTTAAAAGAAATGTAGAGAAAAGATTAATATCCTGTAAAAAAAAAAAACAAAAAAACTGTGAATAGGACTAAAGTTCAGAATGAGAAGAGACCAGCAAGAGAACAAAAAAAAAGTTTTTTTTTTTAATACCATATTGGGCAAAAAAAAAAAAAGATACAAAATAATAATATAAAATAAAAGATATAAAAATAACATAAAATAAAAAATAAAAAAGAAATAAAATAATAGCTAACACTTATCTAGCTGTTACCATGTGCCAGACACACCAAGCACTTTATGCTCACATTCACCCTGGAGGTAGTGCTATTCTCATCCGTTTTGCAGATAAGGAAGCTGAGAGGTAAGTGACTTGGCCACAGATGGTGTCTGAGGCTCGATTTGAACGCAGGTCTTCCTGAGAAGCTAAGCGACAGTGGATAGCACCAGGCCTGGAGTCAGGAATACTCATCTTTCTCAATTCAAATCTGGCCTCAGACACTTACTAGCCATGTGCCCCTGGGTAAGTCACTTAACCCTGTTTGTCTGTTTCCTCGTTGGTAAAATGAGCAAGAGAAGGAAATGGCCAAGCACTCTGGCATCTTTGCCAAGAAAGGCCTCAATAAGTCAAATATGACTGAAAAACAACTAAAGGATGTCTGTACTCCAGACCTAGTGCTCAGTACTGAAATTAGTGATATTTGAAAGATTATGTAAGAGGAGATATTGAAAAGGAAAAAAGAAAATATCTCAATTTTCAAAAGGGGGAAGAGAATGGTCTGTAACCTATAGGTCCATGAGTTAGACTTAGACTCTCACGGAAATCTAGGATGGATAATTATAAAGATCGTTGGCAAAATGTGGGGACGGGGAAAGTGATTATGAAGAGCCACAAGGGTATGGCTGGAAACAAACCAGTCTTAACTCACATCATTTCTGATTTTGGCAAGGCTGACCAGGTAAGGGGAATGCTGTGGATTTTAGCAAAGCTTTTGACAAAAGTGCCTCATACTCTTCTTGTGGTGAAGACGGAGGGATAAGGAAAATTGTTACTGCCTGAGCCCTAATCTCTTGAGAATTCCCACGATCACTGTACTTACTTACCATACGGAGCCTTCCTGAGTCAGAGGCTGGCATACTAGGTGACGTTTTCCTATGCTGCCGGCTCGGGGTGAGTCAGAGCTTCTTAACCTCACCCACTTTGGCCATCAATTAACTATATGTTTATTCAGTAATTTCTCATTTGAAGATAATTTTAATTGGAAGATGAAGGCAAACATACAGACAGGCAAATACAAAGCAGTTCTCACAAAAGGCTTTATATAGGAGAGAGTACCTGAGCCACACTGTGAAGGGATTTGGGACTCTAAGAGGCAGAAGGGATGAGGAAGAGCATTCCAAGCACAGTGCACGTACGGCGGAGCAGGAGTTGGGTTAAAACGTGCTCAAAAAGTAGTGATGTAGGGTCAGGTGGCAAAGGAGTTAGGAGCCAGATATTGAAACACTTCATATACCAAATATTAAAATTTTTGTTTTATCCTAGAGGGTGCAAGTGGCTACCAAAAGTTGATGTTCTTTCGTTTGTTTGAACTGAAGGACTTGGTCAGGCTTGCACTATAGGAATATCAAGTTGGCAGCTGTGTGGAGAATAAACTGGAGAGGTTAAAAGCAGATAGGAGTGGTGGAGGCAAGATGGCAGGGTAGAAGCAGGAAATTCCATGATCTCCCCCCACCCTAGCCACCTGAAATACCTATAAAATATGACTCTGAACAAATTTGAGAGCTACAGAACTCACAAAGTGACAGAGAGAAACAAATCTCTCCCTGAAGGCAGCCTGGCAGGCCACAGTTCTGTGTGAGCAGGGAGGTTCCAGGCCCAGGGCAGCCCCAATCAGTGGCCGTCCAGAGCAGACTTCAGGAAAGTGAACCACCAGCAACTATGGTGGTTTCCAGACTTCTCAACACATAAATGCCAAAGACAAAGTAAAAGGTCAGTGTGGAACTCTGTTGGAACAGGTGGACAGAAGAGAAAGGTCCAGCCCCTGCCCCTGGGGCAAGAAGCTGTAGGGGAGTGGTGGCGGTGGCAGTAGTAGCCATCACTGTGGGGCTGCCTTAGGAGCTCCTGGCCTGCAGATCATAGGGGGACCAAGCAACCATTCAGATGGTAAATACTCTTGCTTTAACCTGATTGAATCTGGGCGGCTTTCTTGGGTGGTGGTCCCAGGGTGAAAAACACTAGTTTGCCAGTGTGGTGTGTGTAGAGAGGGCACCCTCCTCAGACCTCTGACAACATTTGTGAAAACCCCAGGAATTTGGGACACAGCTCTCTACGCTCTGGAAGCAGAGTTCTACTGTGGCAAAGAGCTTAAAAGTCAAGTAACTAGCTGGCAGTATGAGCAAACAGAGGAAGCACAAACAGACCATAGAATCCTTTTTCAGGGACAAAAAGGATCAAAGTAATGAAAAGGAGGAAGACAACAAAGGCAAAACTCCTGCATCAAAAGCTTCCAAGAAAAAATATGATCTGGTTACAGGCCATTAAAGAGCTCAATGATTTTGAAAATCAAGTAAGAGAAGTGGAAGAAAAATTGGGAAGAGAAATTAGAATAATGCAAGTAAATCATGAGCTACTTCTAGTGAACACCAAATGGTGGACAATGCCAGAACTACAGGAGGTGCAGGAGGCCCCAGAGTCAGAGGCCAGGGAGGTTTCCGTGGTGGCTTCAGCCACGTGGGGGTCGTGGTCAAGGCCATGGCCATGGCTGTGGCCAAGGAAACTGTGTTCACTAAGTCTCCTTATCAGGAATTCATCGACCATCTTGTGAAGACTCACACTTGCATGTCTATCCAGACAGCTGCTGTGGCAACCACATAGATGTTGTTTGTTTTTTTACAAACAAATAAATTGAACTAGACCTGCTCAAAAAAAAGAAAAAAGAAAATCATGAATAGAATCAACAACCTGATTAAAGAAAATAACACCTTAAAAAATAGACTAACACAAATGGTAAAAGAGGCTCAAAAATCCAATGAGGAGAATGCCTTAAAAAGCCAAATTTGCCAGATGAAAAAGGAATTTCAAAAACTCACCAAAGAGAACAATTTCTTCAAAATTAGATTGGAGCAAATGGAAGCTGACTTTACGAGAAATCAAGATACTATAAAACAGATCTAAACAAATGAAAAAATAGAAGGCAATGTGAAATATCTATTGGAAAAACCACTGACCTGAAAAATAGATCTAGGAGAGATCATTTTAAAATGATTGGGCCACCTGAAAGCCATAATCATAAAAAGAACCTAGAAATCATCCTTCAAGAAATTCTCAAGGAAAATTGCCCTGATATTTTAGAACCAGAGAGCAAAATAGAAATTGAAAGAATTCACTGATCACCTCTTGAAAAAGATCCCAAAAAGAAAACTCCCAGGAATATCATAGCCAAATTCCAGAGTTCTCAGGTCAAGGAGAAAATATCATAAGCAGCCAGGAAGAAACAATTTGAGTACTGTGGATACACAATAAGGATAATTGCAAGATCTACAGCTTCTACATAAAGGGATCAAAGGGCTTGGAATATGATATTCCAGAGGTCAAAGGAGCTAGGATTAAAACCAAGAATCACCTACTCAGCAAAACTGAATATAATGTTTCAGGGGGAAATATGGCCATTCATTGAAATAGGGGACTTTCCAGCATTCTTGATGAAAAAACCGGAGTTGAATAGAAAATGTGACTTTCAAATACAAGAAGCAAGAGAAGCATGAGAAGGAAAATGTGACTTCTTGCTATGGTGCATGCTTCCGGTAGCCTGCAATGGCTCCCAGATCCTGTACCATCACCTGATCTGCCCCCTCTTCCCAAGGCACCAGGCTTCCACAGACAGCCTGGTGATTAACCTGAATGAATGAGTCCTAGACACACCAGCCAATCTGAGCCAGGAAGCAACCAAGGCAGGATTGATTCACCCCCAGAAGAATAAGGGAAGAGATCACTCCTGAGCCAGAGGCTTTGAATGACTGGACACTCTTCTTCCAGCCCCTTCAGCATCAAAGGACCCTGCTCCACCCCCCCAGCTCCCATCCTGGCTTGTGTCTAAGCAGCTGACCCCTCCCATCTGCATGACTCCACCCAACCTCCACCCTCCTGGGTCTTAGGGCATTAGAGAAGTCTCCCCAGTCTGGGAGGTGGAATGGACATGGGGGGGGGGACCTCTGCTCATTTAGGATCTAAAAGCACCTGCTAAGGGTGCTGGCACTCAGACTGTTCTAAGTATACCATTAACCATCTGTCTCTGGCGCTCACCACTGGCCTCCTACAGGACTCTTGATGTGCCCTGGTCATTCCAGACCTCAACTAGAGTGTCTGGAGGTTGGTTGAATAGAAAAGAAGACTGATATAAGAGATGTTACAGGAATAAAAAACAAGATTTGACAACTGATTGAATGCAAGACGAAAGGAAGTGAAAATACTGCTGATCTGTATTATATAAATCTAGAGATTTGAATCTTAAATGTGGATCTGTGAATGTCTTCACTCTCCCCTCCAAAAATGGTTTGATTCCCAAAGGAAAAAAAATGCCTGGAAGATCATTTCCTATCAAGAATTCTTCACACCTGAAGTTCAGGTTCGAAGTTGAAAAGAACTTAATTGGTCCTACTTGTGAAAAGTTGGGACCTTAACAAAAGGAGTAGGTACAGTGCCTCATAGAAAGCTACAAGGGCCGTGTTCTTGGACAACCAGGAAATAGGAATGGGAGAGGACTGGGTGTCTCATCTGGGGTCTCAGAAGGCTCAAGCACCACTAGGGAGCTTTAAAATACAGGTACTCCATGAGGAATTTTCCTTTAAAGTCAGTCTGGATTTCAGAGGTGCTCTAAGGACAAGAAGTTGGAATTTATATGATGCTTTTAAGGTTTGTAAAGTACTTTGCATTGGTTCTCTCATTCAATATACTTCATTCTTTAAAAGATCTGGAAGTCACTTCAGGGGATGATTCAACTCCTATATATACCCAACCTGTCTTCTGTACTTTGGATAGGGATGGTCAAGATCAATGATCTAGCCTGGAAATAGGAAGAACTATAACAAGTTTTGGGGGTTTTTTTGGTAATTGTCTACAACCCGTCTTATAGGGGGAGTAAAAAGGGACTTTATTTTTTGCTCTCTATGAATAAGTAGCAATAAATACCTTCTTTCCCTCCTCCTTCTTCTGAAAGTCCTTTCAGATAATCCTAAAAATACTCTGTCGGGGGGCAGAGGAGGGAAGGGATGGAGTGGAAGGAGGAAATTCAGATGGAAACAAACAGCTGAACAGAGACTGCATAGCAAAGGTCTGAAGAGGGTTGCACCAAGTCAGTGTTTCCCAAAATACATCTGTTCTGCTACCCATGATGTGGAGATAAAGATTTTCCCCAGGCACTGTGCCAGTAAGAAGGCGGCTACAAATGGAAGTTGGATGTTCTGGAGAATTTGAAAAAACTGAACTCTAACTTAAGGAAACTAATTAATATGATTCTCCGCACTATTAGACTATCAAGTTTAAGGAACATGTTTCATTTTTTAATCGGTACATACAGATGAATTTAAATTTTCCTCAGTTGTATCAACAAAAGAAACCAACACAATGACACTTCATATTGAAAAAGTAATTATTTATTATGACAAAAATAAACCGTCGACTGAAAACACATGAATAGTACACGATATTGCACTGTGATTGCAAAGAAGCTAAAACTTGTTTGAAAAAAAGGTGGGACATTCCAGAGCAAACAGCATCCCTTTAGTTGGATAAGTAGTCATGCAAACAATCCACTACAACACAACAGCAGAAAGAAAAACCATTCTCTTTCATCAGACAGAACCCTGCCATGCCTCCCCAACCTAAGCTTCTCCCATAAAGGAATGCAGCTGAATTTCTCATCGACATTTTGATATCTTATAAATACGGAGATAAATGCTCCTTAAACCAGAATATGCTTTGGATTTGTTACTCCAGTAGTGGTAATAGGTTTGCACTGAAACATTCACATATTATTAATTCCTTTTGTGAATAATGGCACATAGCTACGAGTCAGCTGGCTGGGGTCAAGGGCAGAGTCTGTTGCTGTGGAACATTTTTTTTTTTTTGTGCAAAATTAAGTGGCCCACAGAGGGATCCAAACCATAACTTTGGCCTCATTAGCACCATTTTCTAACCAAGTGAGTTGATCAGAAGAGACATTAAAGTTTTTAGAGAAATCCGATGCTTGGTGGATGACAACTGTTCACTTTTAAATCTTAAGAAATGTATACAAATATAAAACATAAATATTTGAAATGGTTTTACATTCTAAGGCAAATAGCAAGCTGTACACAGAGCCAGCTGCTCTCACTTTAACTCTAAAGCACCCATTTATGTCAAGATGGCAATGTGCAAATATAATTACATCAAACCTGATTGGAATAAATCTTGGGGCAAGTCTATCTTTGCTTTATGGATAGTTCTAAAAACAAATGCTCCATAAAATGGCTGCAGATGGAAAATTATATCTTAGCTACTATATAAGCTTAAAAATCACAACCATAATTGTTTATCCTTTGAATGAAATAGCAGCAGTTAAATATTTTTATCAAATAAAAAAACTCAATCACTACATACCTGTAATGAATAGTTTACTCCAAGAGAACACATGAGGGGGATTCATATTCCCTGCATCTAAGAGTAGCTACAGATAAATTAATTTTAAAAAAAAACTCAAATAAACAAATGAGCTTTGTGGGAATGGAGATGAACTGATACTCATTTGACACCTCCTCACAAACATGGGGGAATTATATAATATGAAATGAACTAAGCTTTATAATTTATCCTATCCTTGAAATCTGTTTATTCAATTCACTAAATATCATTGAGCATTTCCTATCTTAATTTATCTAAAACTGACCTATATGTAAACTTTGCTATTTGCACAATTTTTTTTATAAAAAGGTATGCTTTCTCTTAATTTAAAAGTTGTACTGTTTCAAACACAGTTTTAAAAATAATCACAAAACTCACATCATGATATGCCACAACTTGATCAAAGCACCACTTGGTGATGAGGTAAATTTATGATTCAAAATCCTACAAGATCATACACTAAAAATTCTTGTGACTTCCATTTGCCCCAACACATGTTTTATTTCAAGAGATGAGCAGAGAACACTCCTTCAGTCTACATTTATTGAACAAGCATGCGGTTTTCTGACAAAAATGCACAGGATGGGGGCAGCGAGGTGGCACAGTGAATAGAGCACTGGCTCTGTAATCAGGAGGACCTGAGTTCAAATCCAGCCTCAGACACTTAACACTTACTAGCCATGTGACCTCGGGCAAGTCACTTAACCCCAAATGCCCTGCCATCCCCCCTTCAAAAAAAAAAGCAAAAAAAAAAATGCACAGGATGCCCTTTGGTGTGACTGCTACTAAATCGTTAAACACTTGCTTTTCACTGTCATCTTGCTATGCAGAGACTTGTTATTTAGGGTTAGTTTGTCCTGAACTAAGAGACTGTGCTTCTCAGAAATTTTAAGTGCCTCAAAAGGGAGGAATTCATTACTTCCATGAACAAAATTTTCTAAGCCGTCCTTTGATCCTTCTATGAAAGCATACACTTTACCTCTGCATTCTGTTTAAAACTAACAGTGTTAATTTTAATATATTTTAATCTGTTTCCAGATATTTTAAATCTCCAAATATCTACTTAGCATTTTATACCTTGCCATATGCTTAGACAGTTGTTTCTATTTGTTTAACTTTATTTTTACTTTGATTACTTTAACAGTTGTTATATTCTTTAGTTTTGTCCTATGTAACTAATTCATAGTCCTGAGCATGCTAAGAGAATACTACTTCTAGAAACATTAGGTGCTTAAAACTGGTATGAAACATAAAATGGGGCAAGTCTTCATAATAAGATGATGGAGACAAGAGGGACACCATTAGGAAAACTTTTAAATATGAAATACCATCAGTGTAAGACTTATAATCTCAAATTTAAAATACTGGTTTTACACCTATGCTGAAATTCTTACAAGTTGACAAAAGCCAAACAGGATGGCATTTGGGGTTAACACCCATACTCTTCAAAGTCCATTTGCACCACTTGCATTCCAACAAGGAAAACACTGAAGAAAAGTTAAATTTCTGCATAGCACTTGCAAAATAACATTGCTGCTTAACTGTTCGGAATTCTTTTTTAAACGATATAATGGTTCTGTTCAGCTGAGATGAAAATCACACACATGTATGTTACAGAGTGGAAATCAACTGAATTATCTCATGCTTGCTTCGTCTCTACTACAAGCAAATCCCAGGTGAGATCAAAGGACAAGGGGCTTTGAATAAATCAGTAGAGAAGATAGTTGCATTTCATGTAACATCCCCCCTCATATCAGTATCTGGTCTTAAAACACATCTGCATCTTAAAGTGAGCTTGTAAATATGCTTGCCTCTGAGAACATTTTGAAGGGCACTTTAAAAGAGGATAAAAATTAAGGCTAAAATTTGAACATTTCTAGATGTATCATGCAACTCAGCCTCACGTAGTCACAATTCACAAGGTAAATGCCAATGAATGTAAACTACTTACAGGCAGTAACCCAGTTTTTCCTACCACACACACATTTCACATGTGTTAGATGAGTTAGATGAGGACACTTTAAATGTACTTCTAAAAACATTCAAAAACTGCCTAGAAATCACCATCAGTGAATTTTGTGTACTTCATATTAGGATTCTCATTTCAAAAGAATGGAACTCACTGAAATTTCTGTGTATGATCCAAAAAGGTTTTATTGTTGTCATCAATATTCTAAGAGCCTATAGCTATTTCATGCAAGGCTCTGTTTCCATAGGAAACAAATCAATTTCTCTTTGCATTACAGATTTAGAAAAATGCATTATGTTCAACTAAAAAGGCTATAAGCCAAGGTCACTGTTTTCAAGATAAGTTTCACAAATGTAGTCAAATCACTGGGGATCAGTAGACTTTGATTCTCACAAGAACATTCAATGCATAGGAAGATCATTCTCACTAATCTTACCTTCTCACAAATAAACATGAAAAGAAAAATATTATTACACTAATCATAATCAATTCAAGAGGTCAAAATTATAATATTGATATTATTAAAGAGTGTTTTAATTTTAGATATAAAAGGAGTTGTTACATTTTGGAATACAAACTATGCCCTATGACTACAAAAGGATCAAATATATTTTTCCACCAGTCAGAATGGTGGTTAATTGCTACAATACTCCTCATATGACCTTCCTTTTTTAGGAATTGGGGGGTATATAGAAAATATGACTTACAAAACAAAAATCCCTACCCAGTCTTCAAAAGTATAGGAAAGTTTAACTATTATTTATAACAGCATATATGAATTTGTTTCTTCATCCTCTACCTAATAGCAAAGTATAAGTAAACTAAACACACTGATTTTATGAGATTCTCAATTTCCTTTTCCACTGCTTGTAAGAAGTGTCATTAGAGTAATACAAGAAGAGTACTAAAGGGATGTAAAACTCAAATCAGTTCATTTATTAGTTTAATGGGAGTTAAGCTAACTGCAAAAATTTTTTCTCTGAACAACCTACAAAAAGCGTAATGTTGGTTATCGATCTTTAAATCTATTTTTCTTTCAAAATATGATTTGACCAAAATATAAGCCAAGGCACTAAGCAATTATGAAGATACATCTTTCTTATTATACTGGAGCATAATAAAATGCTAAAGACTAATGATGAATTACAATGAATGGCATGCTTACTACACTTTTGTGCCAAAACATTCTCTTGGAGTAAAGGATAACTAAATTTTACATTACTGTGAAATAAAATATCTTATTTAAATTTTAAAATACTTTGTGAACTTTTGAATGAATTTCACAGTTGAACTTTTGCCAAAGGTTGACATGAAATCTTACCAGAACTGTTTTTTTTCAATACCCATCAACATGAAATAATTCTCAGTCCCAAACATAACATTTTAAAAGAGAATCTAGAAAACAAAAGCTACATCGTATTTCTAAAGAAATGATAACTTCATATGGGGCAAATGTTCACTAAAATATAATAAACGATCTTAAACATTTTAATGTATTGTTGATAAATTTTTAAAATCTTACAGTCTGACAGAAAATTAAGTCAGCCAATCATCTCTTAGGCATTACTGCCTAACATGTGTATATCAACTTTTCATTTAAGAATAGATATAGGTGTACTGAATATGCTGTAAAGTTGTTTTTTTTTTAAGTTCCTTTTTTCCCCCACTGTTTACTTAAAGATAAATAGTGTAACCAAAGTAGAAAATAACCGCAGGCATGGTGTGCTTTTGCTGAAATGGTATTTACAATTTTACCCCATAAGCATGCATATCAATTTGTTTGCTTTTCCTTCCCTCTTATGGTTTCGATTATGCTAAACATTATTTTTCCCCACTACTAAGCATAAAACTCTAAGAAAAAGGTTCAAAACACACAAATTAGAAAACTAGATATCAGATGAAAATAAAAATTGATTTCGAAATGGTGAAAAACTTCACATTGAACATTTTCAGTTCTGGTGTATGCTAGTCACCAAATGGAAATCAATAAAAGTATTACTAAATACAGTTTAAGTACAAGAAAGCCATGACAACTAAAAACAAAAATAAAGAATAACTGTCTTAAATGTTCTAATGAAGACTTAAATTTAAGAGATCGGTTCTGAATATTTATTCTAATATTCTTATGAATACTGAATCTTTTTTTTACCCAAATAAAATAAATACTGATGAATTAAAGTGGTGTTCTTTAATAAAAGTATGTACTTTGGCCTTTTTCGCTGAGCAAAAATAACTTGAAAAAAGTAACACTGAAATTCTATATTCTTCCTCCTCAACAGTGTTGGGTGTCATTTTCAAAATAGATACCTACTTCTTGAAAACTTTTCATTTTTATCACTCATTAATAAAGCAGACAACCGATGGGGTGTTACTTTTTTTCATTTTTTTTAAAACATTACATGATTAATAAATGTTATCGTATTAATTGTGAATCTAAAAGCAATCTGATGAACACTTGCATTAATTTCAGCAGCTGCCTAGAATTTGGATAGTAGAAAGTAAGGCTTTAGAATATGAAGGCCAACTACCTACATGGCAATTGTTTCAAACCTGTATTAATAAAAACAGGTTTTTTAAAAGCCACATACTTTCCATGTAATGAACTGCTGGTGGTAGATATATTATTGTAGACTTACATACTTTACATATGATCAATTATGAAATGGTCTATTTACTCACTTAGGCTTTAATATTACCCAGATTATACAACTTAGAGCTGTGTTGTTGCTCTTTATACAATGAACACTTGAAAATGTTGCTGTTTATATGGCTGTCTCTGATAGTAAAACATGTTTTAAAGTGATCTGTTTTAATTTAGTGCTGGTATGCTTTCATGACTTCCTATATAAATGTGTGCTAATTAATGTGGCATTTATACATAAAATGTCAGAAAGAGCTGCCAAACTATATCAAACCTTCACTCTCAAATAATCTTTCATCCTGATTCAGTTTTTTGGCCAACTGTAATATCACATATATGCCCTTTCCCCAAGTCATACAGATAGAAAATTAATCATAATTCTATAGGCCAAGAACAAGAAACATGAAACCTTAAAAACCCATACTAAGAATTTAACAAATTCTTCTATGACATGCACTGAGGTGAGGACATTTACCCGGTGGTGGGTAAACTGTCACAACTCTTAGGATTCCAGATATCACTCACATACATTTTTCATTGGGTTAAAATTCTGTGCACAAAAAATGGAAAATATAGAAAAGGAGATAATCTTTAGATCCAAAACAATCTGCAAACATTCATCTGTGATTTCTAGTGCTCTTCCAGAGAAACATTTGCCTAAAAATGAATAAATGAAAAGAACTGGGCATGTTAGGTTCAGATAAATAGTATGTTTTCAATATTACAGAAAGTATAAAACATTATGACAAACATTTCTGGCAAGGCCATCCTTGAATGCATTAGGATAAGTAGTCAGGAGAACTTTGTTGCTGAAACACAGACACATTACGTTCATCCAACTGAGGATTAGTGCATTTTTAAAATGTTAAGAAAAATTTTATGTTCCAGTTCAGCTGCACTTGATTCAAGTGTTGCTCATAGAGGTTTGTGTTGTTATAAATTAAACATGCCGCTGCCTAAGCAGCCAAAAGTACCAGGAAATATGTTCATGTCCACAGAATAAATAGAAGTAGTCCTTCTTGAACAAAAAGTTAGCTCACACCAATTCGGGAAGTCATCCATTCTAGACCTTGGCATAACCTGAAAACAACCAGAAATAACAATGAAACTACTTTGAAAAATAAAGTTTTATACTTAAAAACTGAACTGTTCTTTTTTCTTATAGTTTATATCAAATATTGTTACTATAGCCGTATTAGAACACTGACATCCATTTGTAAGAAATGTTAAAAAAAAAATCGAAGATTTATTTCAACAAAATCATGTGATTTTATTAGTTCAACTTGGTGAGAAATTTCCTTCAGTTTTATCTTCAAAAATAGAAGAATAGCCTGATGAAAAGTTTTCTCAACAAGTTCAAACTTGTTAGTTATCACATACAGGAATAAGTCAGCAGTGCTAGCTTTGAGATTGGTCTAATACTGATTAGTATTAGTACTAATTATTATTTATAAATATAAACATATTTTTAAATAATTATTAATTATTATATTAGTATTAATCAGACATAGGCAAATCACTTCTGAGTCTCATTTTAAACCATTAATATTATTATCTTGTTATCTACAGTAATGATCATACGAATGAGCAGGATTTATATGATGCTTTAAGGTCTGTAAACAAGTTTACACATTGCATCATTTGATCCTCCTAACAATCCTGTGAGACGGGTGCTGCTATTATTCCCATTTTACAGATGAAAAAACTAAGGCCAGGAGAGATATAAGTGGCATACCCAGAGTCAGAGATAAGACTAGAACTTGAGCCTCCCCGACTCAGTATCTAGGGCCGTAACCCACAGTGACAACAGCTGCCTCTGATACTTGGGGTCATTCAGAGGCCTTGGGCACTCTAGGACTATCAGGCGCAGAGCTGATAGAGATCTTTATGGATGGAATAAATCAGAGGCCCTCGCTCACCAAAAAAAGGTAAAAACTGAGTCACGATTATGGTAGAACCTCAGAGATGTCATTTCAGCAAAGTTCAGAAGGATCTTAGCTCATTTCCAATTCCAGTTTGGAAGAAATAAGGTTACCTTGTGGGACTGACATGGCTTCCTGGCCCTCTGGGTTGAAAAGAACTTGACACTGACTGCTCTATACCACACCAGCACAACCCTGAGTGTATCAAGGCAGGTCTCCACAGAAGGAGGATGATAGGGCATTGTGAAAACAGTTCTTTAATGATATCAAGTATTCTGTCAGTTAACAATATAATTAGTGGTGTAATTACGAAGTCTGGTAATTTCATTATTATTATTTCTCTATTCTAAAGTCAGTTTTAATGATGATTAAAATTCAGAGGATTCTAGAACTAGAAGGGACTTTAGAAACCATCTAATTCAATCCTTTTATCTTGCTGATGAGGAAATAAAAACCCAAAGATGCCGTGTTATCCAGACAGTAAGAGTCACAACTGGGACCTAGGTTTCTTCTCCTCTCCTTCTCCAGCACTCTTCTCACAACCCCAGGCTGCCTCTATGAAAGTTCATGCCAAATAAACAGACAAACACCATAACTCACATCGCCCCTCCCTACCTAAGGAACTGAGTACAGAATCAAGTAAATCTGAAAGAATGATAAGGAATGCTGAATCTTAGGCTATATCCAGCCTGACAAACCCACAGGAAACCACAATGATATGATATTCTCTCCCTCATTTTCTTCCAGAATAAAAATGATGCAAATTAAATAAAAGAAATTAAATAAAAGAAATAAAAACTAATACATAACTTAGATGTTAAGAGGTCAGCAAGTCAGTTAACCTTTCTAAGCCTTGGTTTCTTGTGTAAAATGGGATTAATAATACCTATAGCACTCACTTTGTAGAGTCCTTAAGGAGCCTCATATGGAGTAATCTATGTAACATTTTTCATAAACTTTAAATATAGGTAGACAAGGAAGGAAGGAAGGAAGGAAGAAAGGAAGGAAGGAAGGAA
>CM053597.1:44518540-44538554 GCA_028646575.1 Pseudocheirus occidentalis | reverse complement strand
TCAAACCTATTTCACTGATAAATCTGAAAAAAGATTTTTTTTAAAGATGGGAACATTTATGGCAAAAACTACAAAAAAACACCCTCATTAAATTGTTATATTTACTCAAAGAGAAACAAAAGGAATAAGATCATTAGAGAAAAGAATGACCTGAAAAATTAAGGAGAAATGAGAAACTAAAATATAGTACCATCTAGTCAGGTCTCCTGTACAAGGCAGTAATGCTTACCCTTCTCCTGTTAAAGCACAGCAAGACTGAATATGCCATGGATGATCCTTAATAGAACTAAGGGTGAGGTATTTAGAAATTTCAGCTGCTGTCATACACCCCTTCATATCTTGCTTATTTGCAAAGATGAGAACAGCAGCTTTCCGTAAATCCTACAATAAAAATATTTCTGATATTTGAAATGTAACAATTAAGAAAATGTAAGAACTGAAATGGGATATGATAAATATTTAATAATAAGCCCCTATGTGGGCAGAATACTGTGCAATGGACTAAAAGACAAAAAAAAAACACAAGTATGTTTTCAGTTATAAAGAATTTATTCTATTTTAAAATTATCAGGTATTAACATTCAATTTTTAAAACCTTTTTTGTAGCCAAAATAAGTTTTACCAAACAGCCAAGCTTCATTTTAAAGATGTTCTGAGTTGAAAATGGGTAGACAATGCATTAAATTCATTTTGCATATGGAGAGTCTTTCAATGTGTCAAAGTTTAATGACAACACTAAAACGTAAGAGAGATTACTTACACTAGAACTAATAATGTATGTTCAAACATTTGGCCAATTACTTTGAAGTTTAAAAAGATCAGTTCAAAAGACAGCTCTTTCTAGATAGCCTACGGTTCTGGTTTTAATGATGTATCTTAGAATACTGCCTTACTTAGAAAGAAATACATCATCTATTTCACTGTGTGTAACTACTGATAAAGGAAGACAAACTACCTTGTGGAGAGAAAATAAAATTCTCAACGATAACGTAGTAAACTACTTGGGGGCATTAAATATGTTTTGAACATTTTTCCTTAAAAAAGAAAATCTTCAAAATCTATCAGTTTCATCAGTGGGAATAATGACTCTCACCAAAGTAAATTATGATTCCTCTACTACCTTAGGTAGACTGTACTGTCATAGCCAAAAACATTCATTATCCAGCAGTCAACCTTCTGGACTGAGACTCTCCAAACGTAGGCCAGTTTGGTCCTCCGACAAAAAGGGAGTCCGCTACTGGGTCCTTACTTGAAGTAGGACGTGCTGGCACTTTCAACATAATGGTAATATTAATAGCCTTTGAGAACTCAGGGTGCTATCCAGATCAGCATGTAGCATCAGAAAAGGACAACATTAAAAGAGGAAAATAATAGAAGTCAATAAAAATAATAAAAACAATTTATTATATCTATAAATTAACCTGTTTTTATAACTTTTAACCGATTGTTTTCCAACTAATATTAATTTAATATTAAGCAATATTATATCACGCTAACCATAACACAATTATCAAGCAAAAATCAATGTAAAATGACAACGTTCTACATTCACTAGTAAATGAGGTCATTTAAAAACAAATCAAAAAAGGTTACTATTTAGTTACCTCATGAGCCAGCATTCTGTACAGCTCTTCTCGAGTAATAGCCAATCGCTCTCTGTCAATGCTATCAACAACAAGAATGATGAACTAGAAAGAAAGTATAAGTTTATCACTTACACATGACAAATGTTTAAAAATAACCTACCCACACCCACCCCTAGAAATCCCACAACTAGCATTTTTTCCTTGTATTTAAATTAAAAGCTGGCAAGATCTACCATTGGTTTAGCACATTAAATGAGATTTTCCATCCACTTTATAAAATCACACTAAGGCTTTTAGGAATGGAAGAGCTTCCTTTTTTTTTTTTTATTATTTATTTACTTTTAGTTTACAACATTCAATTCCACAATCCCTTGAGTTCCAAATTTTCTTTCTTTCCCTCTTCTCCTCCCTCCCCCCATGGCAGCATGCAAAATGGAAGTGCTTCTTGTTCAGAGTGAACTTATGCATTCATGGATAGATATATCTGATACCTACATTATTAGTTATAAAACTCAAGGTTAGAACTAGATATCCAAAAAAATTTCTCCAAATCTATTATCAAGTAATAGAAATATTATTTTCCTATAGTATATCACCATCATCACTACAAAATTATTATTTATTAGCCTTATCATAAAAGATTACTTAGAACTTATAAAATATATTTAAATATCTTTTTTTTAATGACTTGAGAAAATTTATTTGCATGACTTTCATTTGAGTTCATTCATTTCCCTAAATATGGGGGATTTTCTTGTTTGATCCTATGTCATAATATCTTTCTATGAAATGATAACAGAAATCTTCATGATATTCTTCTTTCTAAAACTCAGATAATTATAAAGTATGGCATCACTAGATTTCAATTTTGAGATAAATATAATGCCACTTCTAAGTGAGCCAGAATAGGGAGAGAAAACTTAAAGGCAAGGTAGGTCTTGAATTAAAACATTAAAGGCTGGGAAGTTTTTATTTAGGTACAGAAAAAAAGGAATGCCATTCTTTGGAACTGGAGGTACGTGATGAAAAATTAGGTTAGATAACTCAACCCTTAAAGCTAGGAATTTAATTTAAAGGAATTTAAATCTAATATGGGAAGTAATAGAGAACCATTGTAGGTTTTTTTTTTTTAAAAAGGAGTAATGAAGATAATGACACAGGAGAAAGATAGCAATTACATCCAGAATGGTCTCAATAAGACAGAAAGCAGGAAAGAGAAAAGTATGATAGAGGAAAAAATGCTAGTCAAGAAACCGTGATTTCCAGTTCTGCCACTAGGAAACTGTGAATTCAGGCAAGTCAAATTACCCTTCTCTTGGACTACCTTTCCTCAAGGATGAAATGAGGCAGCTGGAATAAATGATGTCCATATTCAAAAATCTTCCAAGGCTTTAGCAATTTCATAAATTCCCCTCTGAAATGTTCTGTTTGCTTTCTTAACACAACACTGATCAGCTGTAGTCAACTTGACCTATTCATCAAAGGCACCTTTATTACCATGCTGTGTTCTCTTCCCAGCCGGAGATACTTTTGTGCTCTGGATAAAAGCACCAGTTGCTGTGCTTTTATAGTGTTATAGGCCAAAAACTTCTGTTCTTCTACTCCTTTCCCAACCTCTGCCAATGTGTCAAAATTTCACTTGACAGTAGAAATAGAAATTAAGCCACCCCATAGTTAAGGCCTTTGCTTAGTTCCCTCTCTCTGAATATACATACATTTTGTAGTAAATACATTGTTAAGAAAAAATCTTAGCATAATAAAGGAACTTTAATATAAATACTCTTGGATTCACTTTGAAAAAAGTTCTTGGGGCGGCTAGGTGGCGCAGTGAGTAGAGCACCGGCCCTGGAGTCAGGAGTACCTGAGTTCAAATCCAGCCTCAGACACTTAACACAAAAAACTAGCCGTGTGATCTTGGGCAAGTCACTTAACCCCAACTGCCCTCCAAAAAACAAAAAGCAAAAAAAAAAAAAAAAAAAGTTCTCTAGTTAAGGTTCCTTCAGTTCCTTTTTTACATAGGAAAATACTATAGGTGACAATGGTATAGTCTTAAAGAGCTAAGCCATTACCCCACCTAACAGAATTCTAACACCAACTACAAAGGAACAACCCAGCCAATGGAAACACTTATTTCCCACATTACGATGAGGCACCGAAGCGGACATTCACTATTGTTTTTGTTAATAATGTCTTTTCTATCTCTAAGTCTTCGAACTGACCACAAATGTATTTATTTAAAAGGGCCTTAAACATTAGGTACCTACCCATCCTAACGTTCCATGAGCCTATGAGCTAGAAGACAACAGCAGTAAGGACAGTGTGATGTGAAGAAAGCTGGGCAAGGTGTTAAAGAGAGGCGTGAATCTGAGAGGCCAGGAAAAAGAAGAGTAACCTCCAGTGCCTGCCTGGCTATGAGGACCCTCTGAGCCTACATCAACCGTTAGTCTGCCCAGCACGTGTGCTTGCTCTTTTGTGTGGGGTGGTTCATTTTCCAGGGACTTTCTAATATACCTCTGTGTTAGAGTAGTAAGTATTCCATGACGACCGCAATGACTCTTGACCACCAATATCCCACATAAGAAAATGAGTGTTCTTCACAACTATTTCTTCAACATTGCTTCCTATGGTTGGAGAGGTATGGACCACTTCATTCATTAAGCTGTGGGAAGAGAGATACCATACAAGCTATTCAGTAAAGCTTTTTGGTAAGAGGCACATAATAGGTCTGTTATTTTGAAAATTACTTTAATTTGAGTCAAAGAATTACTCCTCAAGGTTTAGGGTACGGTCCTTGATGAATCTTTTAAAATACTAATTTACAATTAATTACAACGTTATATTTCTTTCAGGTTATTTGATTTTCCCTATGTCACAAACTCCATCATCATTGATTAGGAAGCATTAGATAGGGCAAGTAGAACTCTCGAGTTTTCTAAATTTCTTCAAACTTATTTCAAAGTTCCAACAATAATAAAGACTTTTTAAGAATTTAGATTATTACATTAAAGTATGTGAAGATTAAGAAATCATTTACTTTAGAATAACTATTCCTTATTAAGTGCTATCCATAAGCTACTTTGAGAAAAAATGTAGCTTAAGAAGCATGTTACAAGAAGGGGGCAGTCAGATGCAGGCCCTGACACAAAGGCAGGCATCCTAGATTTTAGCTCTTGCCCTGCTACTCTTAACTGTATCCTCTTGGGCAAAAGTACTTCAAAATGCTGGGCTTTCCTATGCACCATTATAAAACAAGGAGGCTGGATGAGATGATCCCCAATGTTCCTTGTAAAACTGAAATTACAAAACTCTAAAAACTGCTTTAGAAGACAAGTTAAGGGAGATTTAAATGGCCAGGCTAACAGTGAACTGACGATGATGGAGGAGCTAAGAAGGGAAGGGGGCAGATCCACACTAGTACGTGACATCTGTTAATTGCCTATAACACGAAAAACCACACTTAATTTCACAAGGATGACCATTTCATTGACAATGAAAAGAAAATGGAGGCGATTTTGAGAAATGGATTTGATGGTATTTTAATTCCTTCAAGATTAAGTATAATTATTCATCTGCTGAAACATTTACAACCTCTACTTTATCAGCAACAGCAATCTTGATCTTATTCTCTCCTCAGTGAATGTTCCTCTATCATAAGGGCCATGATTAGTTAGGAACTAAGTACTTTCTTTAGAGATAATGCTTTCCACCTTTGTGTGGGGTGCCACCGCACCCCTCTTCCCCATAATCTGGCAGCTATGGACCTCACAAGTGTGCTAGGAGGATCACAAAACAATATGGAAACATGAGTTATTATCTACTTTTTACTTTCAGGCAGTACTTTTGGTCAGGCATTCCCTAAGATGCATAGTTAAATGTTTCATCAGTTTTATACTATTTTCATTAACCCCAAAACGGAACAAGAATCCTCAAGGGCACAAAGGTTTTGAGTTACTTTATGCTTTTGAGATCTTTCAGATCTGACAAAATAAAGTCTATATGCAATGACATCTTTTAAAATATTTTAATCAGTAGCGTCAAATTCAAATACAAATGGAGGGCTGCATATTTACTTAGATGAGCACAAATTAACATTATAGAGTTGGAATATATTTTTATTTGTCAAACATTTTCCAATTACATTTTAATCTAGTTTGATATTTGGCTTAGATTGTATAACAGGCACCTCAATTTTTATTGCTTCTACAAAAAAATACAATTAAAACAATCTGAAGAGCCATACTTACAACTGATAGAGAATGGTGGTTTTCCCTGCATTATCCAATCCCACTATTATTACTTTGTGTTCTGAAAAACAAACACAAAAAAAAAACACAAGCATTAAAACTTCTGTAAGACCACAATCACAATCACTGCCAAAAATTATTACTATAAAAATTATTACTTAACTAATGGGAATTAACCATTAGTGATTTATTTTTATACAGTTAAAAGAGATGGAAAAAGAAGGAAGAGGAGGAGGATCTCAATTTACTAGGCTCTTTTTCAGACACTCCAAGACTCAAGATAAGTGTCTACTCTTGGAACTGTTCTTACAAAAGTACCTGGAGAATACGGAAAAGGGAAATATAGTTTTTATCCTTAATTTGAATTCTGAAAAAAACAAACACAAAAACCCTAAAAAAACAAAATTTACTCCGCAGTAGATGATTACAGTGACCTTGTGTTTTACAAATATAAAGATTTAAGCTTCTGGGATAAAAATACACTATTTGGTAAAAAAAATTGTTGAGAAAACTGGAAAGCAGCATAGCAGAAATTAGGTATAGACTACTATCTTACTCCATTTACCAAGCTAAGGTCAAAAAGGACACATGACATAGATACAAAGGGAGATATTGTAAGAAAATTAGAAGAACATGGAACACATTACCTATGAGATCTATAGACAGGAAAAGAATTTATTAATAAACAACAGGTAGAGAGCATTTAAAATGTAAGGTAGATAATTTTTACATTAAAATAAAAAAGTTTTGTATGAAAAAAAACCAATGTAGCCAAGCAAAGGACTGAGGGAAAATTTTTTAGACAGTTTCTTGGATAAAGGTATCATATCTCAAATACAAAGAGAACTTTGTCAACTTTAAAAGAATGAGTCATTCTCCAATTGATAAATGGTCAAAAGATATGAAAAGGCAGCTTTGTGATAAAAAAAAATCAAAATTATATATAATCATATGAAAAAATGCTCTAAATCATAATTGATTAGAAAAATACAAACTAAAACAATTTTAAGGTACTCTATCACACCTATCTGGGTGGCTAAAATGATAGAAGAAAATGACAAATACTGGAGGGGATGTGGAAAATTTGGTACATGAATAAATACATTGTTGGTAGAACTGTGAACTGATCTAACCATTTTGGAGAGTAATCTGGAATTAGGCCCAAAGAGTTATAAAACTGTGTATACCCTTTAGCCCAGGAATATCACTATTATGTCTGTTTCCAAGATGAGTGAAAAGCAAAAAGAACACCTGTGTTCTAAAATACGTATAGCAGCTCAGTGGTGGCAAAGAATTGGAAAATGAGGGGATGCACCTAAACTGGGGAATGGCTAAACAAGTTATGGTATATGGTTGTGGTGGAATACTACTGTGTTATAAGAAATGATGAGCTGGCTGATTTTAGAAAAACATGGAAAGATTTGCACAAAGTAATGAAAAATAAAGTGAGCAAACACAAGTGAACATTGTATACAGTAACAGCAATATTGTTCAAAGAATTATGGTGAACAAACAAGTTACTCTAAGTACTATACATGCTCAAATCAACTATAAAGGAAAATATTATACACCTCCAGAGAAAAAAATGATAAACAGAAATCTGCATCGTATGGTTTTACATGTTGTATGTAAGGTGAATTTTAGTGTGTTTAAGGTGGATTTTTTGTTATTTTTTCTTAGAGTTTAGTTTCCCAGGATTCATGGCATAACAATTTCTATTTCCCAGGTTCATGACTTGTAAACATTTCCACCACGCTTGAATAGCGTTATATAATTATAAATAATATAAATATTTGTGCTCGAAATTGTAAATATCTATTGCAACTTCACAGCGAGACACAACGGTGAAATAATGTAAACTTGTGAGGCTATTGCTAGCAAGATGCCTTCTTTGTCTATTGCCCTATAAAGCAAGTGAGCACTGGTAACTGAGGGGAGAACCCATTTGGGATTTGGGTAATGCAAAGAGGAATGCATGCACCTGCCTTGATCAGCCCCCATCAAGGCTCAGCGGGAACTCATAGGGGAACATGACAGTGTAATGCTATGTGTGCCTTTACTCCTTGACTGGTCCCTATCAAAGCTTGGGGGGAATCTGCCTCAAGCAGCCCCCATTAAAGCTTGAGAGGATTTTAGGGTAGTGCACATGCTGGAATGCTGTGCCTGTCTCTATTGATCCCATCAAGACACAAGCACAGTTGCCCTCCCTTCCGTTGGCCCCTGCAAGAAAGGTGATTAGATGCTGTAGGAGTTTGGTGCTCCCATTATCAGCAACCCCTTTGAGAAGACTAGACTAGAATAAAGTGAGCTTATTAAGCTCTCTGAAGTTATCTTTCTGTCCTTCCTATCTGACCAGATCAAGAGTGAATCTGGGGATGGCTAGGTGGCACAGTGAATAGGTGGCACAGCAAATAGAACACCAGCCCTGGAGTCAGGAAGACCTGAGTTCAAATCTAGCCTCATAAACTTAACATTTACTAGCCATATGACCTTGGGGAAGTCACTTAACCCCAACTGCTCTGCCTTCTCCCCTCCAAAAAGCAACAACCAAAAAAAAGAGTGAATGTTAGAGGCTATGTGTTATTTGTGAAACATATGTATTTATAAATCTGTATTAAACAGCGGCCTTCTCTAGTGCAACGAAGAGAGGAAAGAAGGGAGACAGTTCAGAACTTAAAATGTAACCAAAAAAAAGAGGAAAAATGTCAAAAAAAAATATTTAAAATGCAAGCTGATGCCCCCACCCACACACCATACCCTTCTATAAGTACCTATTTGTTCTCTCTAATCAAGTTAATTTTCTATTAACCTCTCTCTGGCATCTTCAATTTTTCTTACCAACATCTGTTAGGCTCTTTTCTTTCCGACCTTCAAAATTTAATTTAAAGCCAAATTCCCAAGTGAAGCTTTTATTGAGTAATAAGAGAAACCCATTCCTAACCTCACTGTTGATATTTGTGGCATATCAGTATATTGTGGTTCGGGCATTTCAGTTGACTCTTCAGGACCCTATATGGGGTTTTCTTGGTAAAGATACTGAAATCACTTGCCATTTCCTTCTCCAGATCATTTTACAGATGAGGAAATTGAGGCAAACAGGATTAAGTGACTTGCCCAGGGTCAAACAGATAGATTTGAACTTGAAGATTAGTTTTCCTGACTCTAGGCCTGGCATTCAAATGCACCACCTTGCTGCCCCACAGCAGCATATAAACCCCAACTTTTTTTAACTTGATTATACGGCTTCATTTATGTTTATCCCTACTAATTTTTTTAACTTAGATCCAATTCATTGTCCTACTGTGAAATCTTTTTGAACCCTGATTCTGATGAGCATGCCCTCCTTTATTCAATTCAATGATAAACAAGACAAAGGACAGGACAGATTCCTGCAGGCACTCTGTTAGGGACCTGACAGAATTCATTAATCACCACTCTTTGGATTTGGTCACTCAACCAAATCTACCTAACAGTACCATAACAGTAGTCTGTATCTCTCCATTTTTGTGGATAAGGATATCGTGGGACTCTTGTCAAATGACTTGTTGAAATGCTGATGTTATGTATCGTGACATCCCCCTAATCCACCAGTTGAGTTACTCTGTCAAAAAAGGAAATGAGGCTTAGATCTGGTCATTCAATTGAGAGCCAATCTGGCATCTAGTCTCAAAACCAGTCAGATGTGGGGCTCAGTCTCCCACCTCTTCTCAGACCTACTGGCTATGGGAGCCTGGCAAGTTAACTAAAACACTTAGTGTTCTAGGCAACTCTCTAGGACCATAAGTTACAGGGACTGCTGACCTGCACTGACTAAGGGAGTTTCTGTATCTGGGAGCTCACTAAACTAATGAAATTCCCTATCCCTAGATTTTTTTCCCCCCAGTATAGATTATAAAACAATTCCTCAAGTGCAGGTATCCAGTACCATTTCTTCTCTTTGAACTGCAAACTCCCCACTATATCCCACTTAATACTCTGCAATAAATGTCCCTCAGTCATTCAACAAGTACTTATCAAAGCTCACTTATATTGCTTATACAGCTTACTTTATGTGCAAATAGCAGATCCCTTGAACAAAGATCCCTTTCTTCTGTCCTCTCCGAGATTTCCCCTTTTCACTATACACTGACGTTCATTTTAGGCCAGAGTCCCATCTCTCCCCTGATGTTTGCTATACTTACACAGTCATTAGCCAAAGCATTTTCTTTCTCTACCTCTACCTGAGTCAGGCTAATTTTTCCTTAAAAGTGTTTAAATCATCTTTGAGACTCAACTGCTCCAGGGACTAAAAGTTCAGGCTATTGACATTACTGTCAAGTCACTTATGAACAAAAAAGCAATGAGAAGCAGTAAGTGTTCGCTTATGCTTGGCTGGCGAACCCCCATGGACAACTCAGAGGCCAAGGGGCTTCACTCAATTTAACCAACTTGAAATTAAAAGTCAATCTTTTGTTAAAGAACTAGCTAGTATCAGTCTATGGCACTGAGAAACAGCCCAAGGAATATATGCACCATCAAAAATCAATCATTATACACCTTCATTTTACAGATGAGGAAACTGAGGCAAAGAGGTTAAATGATACTGTCACATGTAACAGAAGTAGAAAGTGTTTACAGTGGGATGTGAACCGGCTTTCCTGATTGCAGCATCAGAAGTGCTTCCCATTCATTTGATCTCCAGCACCCCACCAGCCAGGAAAGACACAAGTAACACTGGGAGCAACTAAAGGAACAGACCATGTATCCTCCACAGTATCCATTTTAAATAGGAACTTAGTCTTGGGTCTAAGAAGTATTTCTATGCATCCTAATGATCTGATTTACTAACTTTCAACTTTCTATATGATCTCCCTTGTCTTCTGCATTCTCTCTGATTTACCATGAAGTCTGGTTTTGAAGTACTCCCTAGAGACTTAAGTTTCTTTCATCAGTGCCCATTACTATAGTAATGAAGGTCAGGGATAATATACCATTTTACATACAAAAGACACATACACATACATGCATATGCATATATAATGTATATGTACATATAACGTATATATGTGTGTATATATACATATAGTGTTTGTATGTAAAATATTTCTGACTTTCATTACTATACTAATGGAAGTGGGTGGGGCCCTTAGGAGTTTTAAAAAAAAATCCTAGAGTATTGAGAAAGCATAACCAATATCTGAATATCATATAATACTAAACTTCTATGATTCTGCTACAATCAAGGGTTCTTACATTTCTGACTGATTTATTTTCACGGTCTTTTCTCAATTAGCAAAAGTTCTCAAGGAAAGAAACAAGGGTCACCAACTTTAGCTTTGTCAAAGTGGATTTTATCAGGGGAAGAGAGAAAAATCTTTAGATAAGTAAGATCTCATGGTATGCCTTAAAAAGTATTTACCATTAACCTTAAAAAAAAAAAAACCCTGAATCCTCAAAATGAAATCAGTGACCAAAAAAAAGCAATGTTTCTTTAGAAATCTCTGTGTGATTATCTAAGTGTAATCCAAAGGTCATGTTTTCTTTACTAGCATTTAGACCAGGTAAAACAAACATAAAATCCAGCCATCTGTACTCTGATCCACACCTGTAACTTTTCTCTCCCCCTCTACATCTGAGTGCCTAGACACTACATCTATTATGGTATTATGGTGGTTCTCAGCTAGTAGTGAAGCCCAGTCATTTGACAGAATAAAGTCAATAACCAAAGGTTTTTTGGAAGTGGCCCTAGGGAATACACAGGCCATCTATATCAATGTACAACTCAACATAAATCCCTCTTCCATCTGCTACATATTAATGTGTCATTTTTCTTTATCAATATATGGCGTCTTCCTCTTCCCTCTCTCCTTCTGGCTCACCACCATACCTCAGGTGCCTTCACTCAGGCAGTGTCTTTGCCTGTTCTCACCCAGCCACTCAATTTCTTCCATCCCTGAGACCCTATTTTCCAACTGGTGAATTTCCCTCCGAACCTCTTTTCAGAAAAAGGCCTTCATTTCCTTTGCCAGCTCTACTTCTAACCCTCCAGATTCCACCACACTCAAGCATGGGTATCTTTACATCTCTCACCCGCACCTCTTTTCAGCTCCTTTTTTCATGTGGTCCTCTCCCCTTAGAAAGGAAGCCTTCTGAGAGCAGGGACTGTCTTTTTATTTGTATTTGCATCTATAACAATTAGCTGGATGTCAGGTATATATTAAGTACTTAGTAAATGTTTGCTGACTTGCCAATTTTTAAGTTTTACAAAAAAGTTTTCCTGAAAACAACCTGGTGAAGTAGGTAATGCTGTTATTGCTACCATTCCCATTTTGTGAAGGAGATGACAGGTTCAAAGGTTAGGGCCTTGCCCAAAGTCAAACAGCAAAGAACAGAAGCAAAGATTCAAATCTACTTTCTGCTGACACCAATTTCAGTGCTCTTCCAATATTGATTTGTTCATTTTTAAGGTTTACAATAAAGTCACAGTTAAATTACCTTACCGGCCCAGGCTGGCACAGGGAGATACAGTGTCTGTGGACACTGGGGGGCCAGCCATGGGGAAGTATGCAGGAGTATTTTGCTGAACACTCCAGAGCAAAGAGAAGCTATGCACTGGAGCAAGACGAAATCCCAGATGCTTAACAGTACAGAAATATGTGCCAAATGGAAAACTAATTGTCCATTACCCAGTTCTGGGTCACAGACACAAGGTGGACTGAGGAAAGGAACCTTGCCCAAGGGCTGGAGGGAAGCGAATAGAGAAGGAAAAGACTGAAGTGCTGAATGAGACACGTTTTTGGACATGTTTTGCTTAACTATATGTGTTTGTAATAGGGGTTTGGTTTTTTATCTCATTCTTAGTCAACTAGGGGAGGGAAAGTAAGGGAAAGCAGATTTTCACATGTTGAAAAAAATTAAATTTTCTAAAAATATGCAATTCTGAGTCAAGAAATCAACATATAAAGTGATTCTAACAATGTAAATGGAAAGAGAAATTATAAACCAAAAAAATCAAAAATAAATGTAAAAAAATTATAAAGATCAAATAGGACCGAAAGAAGAGAGATGAGAAGACACCTTCAACCTCCTCCTTCTTGTAAGTGGGAGGTCCACAGGTTTTATACATTACACATTTTCAGAAAGGTGGGTGGAGGGATACATGGGAAAACTATGGTGATGTAAGAAACAGAAAATATCTATAAAAATTTATCTTACAAATACATACATAGAAGCTAGGTGGCACACTTGGCCTGGAGTCAAGAAAATCCCACCTCAAACACTAGCTGTGTGACCCTGGGCAAGTCATTTAACCTGTTTCCCTCTGTTTCCTAAACTGTAAAATGATAGCACCCACCTTCCAAGGTTGTTGTAAAAATGAAATAAAAATATGCACTTTTTTTTTAAATTCTGAAAGTCAAATTCTGTCAACAAGAAAAAATTATCCAAGTTAGAAAACTAAGTATTCAGTAACATATACATATATTAAAATATAGTCAAGTCTTTACCTGAAGCAGAGAGGAAATTAATACATGAATAATTCAAAGGTCCTTTATTTTTGGAACAGGGCTCTGGAAAATGCTGTATGATTATATTTACAACAGACCCACTTTCCTAATTGCTTTTTGCATGGGCTAGTCTTAAAACTAGTTTACATAAACTGTAGTGAGTAAAGGCAGGCCATAACACACTGACATACCAAGAGAGCTACATCTAAAGTACTACATTTTAAAATTGCTTTCGGTGTAACTGTCCACATTAGAAGTTTAGTTTCACATATGATCCTCTTTTTTGTTCTTTGTACACTGAAATTTTCATGTTTGAAGTTTGCAAAATTTATAGTAAAAAAACCTATTTGAAAAGCTTTCAGCGTATACACCATTCTCTCCGGCCACTGACACATTGTGACTAGTAACGAAGAATGAAAAGCATGTATCAATATTACGGCTTAAAAATCTGTCTGGCCCCAAACACGAAAATGTTTTTTCTGTGACCTATACTCTGGTTAAACTCCTGGCTATTAGTATACACTACGGCTTCTTTTTTTTTTTTTTTTTGCAATGCTGGCATCTGAATGAGCAATTTGTGGTGTCAGTGCTCTTACATAAGAGGTATTCATCAACTCAAGAACTAGCCTGACTTTTCCTGCCAACAGGGCATAGAAAGTGCTACTAGATAGGACAAAAAGTCAGACAAATTCTGAGACTATCAAAAGGGGAAAAAAATGAAGCAAAAAACTGAAGAAATAAAAGAGAAAAATGAGGTCAGAGAGAATAATTAAAGCCCGAAAGACCTATAAGGCCTTTAAAATAAACCTTTGAAAAAAATTCCAAAGTTTTGGTTATTTGTACTTGTTTGCTTTCATTTTACTATGGTATCTGAAAATAATGAAGGACTAGAAGAGATGTGTCCAAATTATCTGCACAGATCTATTTAGACTGTGATATTCTGTTAGATGGACAGCCCATAGAGTTGGTGTATTCAGACACACATCTTGCATTATGTGATCATAAATCTCATATATTTATTTCTAATCAGGAGATTCTGCAGTGTTCTACGGTACCACGCAATCAACATGGGATCTTAAATTCTTTCAACCTTTATGATCAAAAGGTTGTCTAAAAGATGTGATCTAATCTAGAATAAAATTTGGAGTATAGAGGATAGGACACTGGGCTTGGAATCCAAAAAACTTTGGTTCAAATTCTGCCTCATACACTTACTAGCAGCTTGATCCTGAAGCAAGCAAACCTGCTATGTCTCAGTTTCCTCATCTGAAAAATGAGGTTTGATTTTTTTTACCTTTAACATCCCTTACAGCTCTGAAACTGGTCCTAATTTACCTACCTTCATTCAGAATGTAATTGATAAGCATGTAGATTATTCTCACAATGATTTCCGGGGTTCAGAAAATAAAAACAATTCTCTGTGCACTTTTGTGTAATCATGGTTATAAGTTTTTCAAATATCCATATCCTCCCCTTCTTCCAATATCTTGAAAATTAATCCCTGAAAAACCTCACAATTATGCCACCTCCAGCACAAACCTGTTCCTGTATACTTAATGTAGTCCCAGCTGTTTTTCCATCTTTTTTTATTTTAGTATCATTTCTACTTCCCCTTGCTGCACAGCTGGGACAGTAATGATAGAATCCAAATGTGACAGCTAATAACAAGGAGAAAGAAAAAAAGTATGTCCAGAAATTTTTGCTAATCTTCCAAATTTTTGTTTCCCTTCATTTCAATTTCATCCTCAAATGCCTTTGAAACACCTGGGGCTTACCTAGGGTCTCTTTTGTATTTTTCTTATTTTCACAGTTTGCCATGAATTCATCACAACGGCCAACATACTGAAGCCTTGATGTATCACTAGGCTGGTCCTTGGCAAACAAGTCCTGTTGAAACTGTATAGGGAAGCTTTTCTACCACTGTACTGAGGGAGACTTGTCATTGGGATAGCCTTCAAAAACCTAGTTACCTCCATGTATCAAGAAAGCACTTGGGTGGCACTTCCTAAAGTCCTACTTTATACAAGATTTCCCAAAAGACATTCATGTAATTACTAGACTTCAGGGTCTACAGAATAGGTCAGTACTTATGTGGTTCCAATGGCAAGCAAAATAGGATTTTTTGCTGTTTTTCAGGATTGAGTTTTAGCTAATCAAGTGCCTTTGAGCCTCACCTTTGATTGCATCAAGAGTCTTTGGAAACAGTATACATTTTATTGCCCTTAATAGGCCTAAGGAAGTTTGAAAATCATCCCTGCCTTTAATAGGCTGGATGCAATAGCATGAAGTCCAAGGTGGGCAGAGCTTGCTGAATGGGTGGAAAAGGAAGGGTGGAGCAGAAAAGAGCAGAGCAGAAAAAATTGCATGAGCAGAGCTCGGAGCAGGCAGAACTGAGACATGTTCTGAGAAATGTTTGTGATATTGGCGCTCTGTTGATCTGTGTTACTTTTTCAGACAGCAGCCCTGTCTTTTGTTGTGTATTGGTTTCTCAGACAGAAAGTGAATTGAGATGATAGGTCTGGTAATGTGTGTAAAATTTGTTGTTAACCTGTTAAGCTGTATTTTCCTAGAGACACAAACTGTGAAGAGCCTGGAATGGAACAGCCCCATAGGGATGGAACAGGAGCAGAGAACTGCCTACATGTGAATTCACGCAAGAGCTGGGAGTGGGTAAGCCTGTGAAGGAGGAGCTTGGGTTTTGGAAGCCAGTCCCAAGCCAACATAAAAGAGGACTGATGAGACTGGTAACTTACTGTGACCTAGGGGTGGAGGGTATTTGTACTTTCCGCTATCCCTTAAGTATAAATGGCTTAAGGATGACTGGAAGCCAGCCTCTAATCAAGATAAAAGAGGACTTTACTTGGATATTGACTGAAGAGATTGTAACTTACTGTGAATTAGGGGTGGATGGTGTTTGTATTCTCTGCTAACCCTTAAAGAGGACTATAAAATGTACTGAATGATATGTTTTGTTTAACACTATGCGGCCACCTCAGTAATAAGTTGTTATGTTGTTGTGAATGTTGCACTTTATTGCTGAATAAATAGTTTATTATACAATGCAATTAGACCTTTAAAGTTATTCACAAGCAATCCTCAGAGAGGGCTGTTCATGATTGGCTCTACAATGGTGATTCTTTGCAGTAGTGATTTCAGAAGCCCCTGGCTAAAAAATAATTATTCTTATCTTCATTTGGTTACAGTAACATCTTAAGCCATGATTTCTTCATGAAAACTTCAAATGAACATCTCTGAGATACTTGAACATTAGTGAATTCTGACTCTTTTTAAGGATGGAGGGACGTTAATGGGTTATTTTTTTTTAAATAACCGACATTCATATAGCATTTTAAGGTTTACAAAACCCTCAAAATATATTATTTCACCTGAGCAGCACAAACTCAGCTGACTCTAGTTAACCTGAGAGCATGCTTTACCTCCATCTACTCAGGACATTTTGCCAGCTTCCCTTCCACTGAAGGGTCCCTCTACTGGACCAGACATCAGGCCTTCTTCCCTGGGTGAGTTAACTCACACCATTATTGTAAGTCATCCCCAGGACTGATTGTGATTGACAGGCAAGTGTAAATTCACCTAACCCACTATACTGAGTTGGCCTCAAATGATGCTTCAAATTGCAAGCCACCTCAAAGATCTTGGAATATTTTTTACTATCCACTCTGCCAAAGGCAAAGCCAGCTGACACAGAACACCAAGTGAAGAGGAATATAGAAATACAAGGAAGAAGGGAGCAAAAAAGAAACTAAATAAAGAATAATTGAAGAATGTTTCTGAATATAGCTTCTATAAATCACTTTCAAGCAATTAGTGTCCCCTCTAAAAACAAAAACTATTACTGAATTTTATACAGAGGTGATAGAAAGGAAACTAAATGTATTATTTGTAAAATTAGTTTTATCAAACTTATTTAAGTCAAATCTATCCAAGTATGTACCTTTGTTATTAATTACTATATGTTTCACAGTTGTTATGGCTCAAATAGGCTCATATCAGACAAGGGAAAGACACAGAAAGGGGAAGTACTTCAGTATGTAATATAAACTTTGCCTACTTCACAATTCTTACTGGACTGACCCTGCAATAGACACAAATTGCTTGGGGGATTTTTTTCCCTAAACATGACAAGTTTAAATACTAATTTAAAATTTGTTATTTTCATTTTGTATTAAATAACATCATAAATATGAAACACTGTAAAAATGAACTTCTGGCTGACTTTTTTAAGGTTTATTTAAAAACAAACACAAAGGCATACCCTTTTTACTGTATGCTTATACTTCATATTACCCAACATATATGTTCCTAGAAAGTTTTAAATTACAGTAGATCTCAAAAGGAAAACAGTAAACCTCTGGCAAAGTGAATAATGATCATATCTGGATGTTGATGTGTTTTCTTAAGGCAAGATCTATGTAAACTCATTACAGAACCACACTGAACTTAAAAAGGGGCTTTAATTGATCTCTTAAAGCTTTTCATTATAGAGATGGAGAAACGGAGGCCCAACCCATAACTGGCTTGCCTACAGTTATAAAACCAAGAAATGGGGAGAGTTGGAAATAAAGTCCAGATGTCCCGGTGATGCCTTTGATCTAAGATGAAAACTGTGATTTGATAACACAAGTCACAACCTACTGTCATTTCACCTCTCTTGCTTTTCCTTATAACCTCAATCTGTTCCTTGTCACCTTTACTACCAATCTCTCAAGCTCTGTCTCTCCCCATCCACTAGCTACATTCTCCTCCTTTCCTCAATGAAACCCATTCAATCCCACACCGCCCTCTTCTTTAGCATCTTAACCTTTATCACATCACCAATGTTGGCCAGTCAAGCCTTGGATCACTCCCACCATAAGCTGTCTTTGCTCCTGTACAAGGAGCTGCTACTCTGCTGCTGAACAATGCTGAAGAAAATTACAAAACCATGTTGAATGGGCCCAACACAAATTTATGTTATATAAACTCAACCAGGCCCTCACTATGGCATTATACCTCCTCAATTAACTCATTATCTCGATCACCATAGTTGCTCTTCCACCTTTCATCGCTCCTCAAAGCTCCCCTGGTTCCCTTCACTAGACCTCTCAGTTAATAAACTTACCTTATAGTTTACTGAAAAAAAAAAAAAAAAACAAAACCTGAGGCCTAGCTGCCACTGAAACACCTAAGTGACCATATGTGTAGAGTTCTGGGTCTGGAACCAAGAAGTGAGTTCCAATCCAGTTTCAGATACCTCATAGCTATGTCACCCTGGCCAAGTCACTTAACCTCTGCTTCAGTTTCTTCTCAACTCTAAAACAATACCTACCTCACAGAGTAGGCGAGAACCAAGTAAGACAGTATTTGTAACGCACTTAGCATAATGCCCAGCACATAGTGTTATTCAGTCATTTCTGCCCACTTCACCACCTAGCTGCCCCTGGCACACAGTATTTAATAAATACTTATTCCCCCTCCTCCATTCAATAAGACCCAGCGTCTCCCTTCTTTCTCATTTCACATCACCCAGATGACTTCTGCCACTATCTCATTCCTCATTCCTGACTCACGTGAAAAGATAGCTATTCATATACCTTGCCAAAGGTAAAGGAACAGGTTTAGGATAAAGATTATTAAGGAGAGGATTTGAACCTCTGGTAATAGAGGCTTAAGTTTTATGCAATTAAATGCTCTGACACCTTAATAGCTCTTTTCTAGAGTGAAAATATACAGTGTTAAGATATTCAGATGAGTTCATATCTTATGCTAAGGCTCACAGGTAATGCAGGCCTTATTTCTCTTGTCCTTTCGTACTGGGAGAAATTAATATACAGATAGAAACAGACCTCGTTTAATAATACCTTTATTCCTCTCTATGTAAATTTCATTCAATTCCATCCCATCTTCTCCAGAAGACTGTCTCCTCAACTATCCCCAGACTCCCCTATTAGGTGCTTCCCGACGGCCTGCAAACGTGTTCTTTGGCTTCTCCATGCTGAAAACTCTACTTCAAACTTAACCAGTCCACCTCCACTAGCTATAATCCCATCTCTCTCCTCCTTTTCACCTCTAAGCTCCTTGAAAATACCACCCAGAGATGTCTCCACGTTCTTCTCACTTTCTCTCACTCTCTCTACAATCTGGCTTCCGATCTCATTCCTTCTTGCTTCTCTTCTTACCTATCTGCCTGATCCTGTTTCTTTTTCTAATCTTCACCCAGGTCGCAAACCTGGGCGCTAGTTTCCAGCTCTAAAGTTTCCAAGTCCTTTAAAAAAAAAATTAAGGACTATTGTTACCTCTCAGTCAACTTCCCTCAAAATTCACAAGATTTAAGGCCTAGAAAGACTTACATATCACAAAGAATTAAAACTCCTCGTTCTACTACATATTAAGAAACTGAGGCCCAAAGAGGTCAAATTAATTACCCATGGTCATCCTGGAAGTTACTGTGAGAGCCATTAGGAGACACTTTGCTTTTTGCTCTCCCAATACCACCACACTTCCACAAAGGAGCCATTAATTTTTTCCCCTATGTGTCCTAAATGTTGGCAGAATATATCTGTAAAAATGGTGTGGAATTACTCATGAATTGAGTCTGGTAACCCAATAAAAACACAAAGTTTTAAAAAGCATTAAAAATGGGATAACAGCTATTGCGGGGGGCGGAGCCAAGATGGCGGCGTAGAAGCAGCAAGGTCCC
>CM053597.1:44466348-44518040 GCA_028646575.1 Pseudocheirus occidentalis | reverse complement strand
GTATACTGAATTGCTTGTCTTCTCAATAAGGGTGGGTGGGGAGGGAAGAAGGGAGAGAATTTGGAACCCAAAGTTTTAAAAACAAATGTTCAAAAATCTTTTTACATACAACTTGGAAATAAGATGTACAGGCAATGAGGTACAGAAATCTATTTTGACCTGCAAGAAAGTGAGAGAGGAAGGGATTGAAGAGGCTATGGGGGGGGATAGAGGGAAGGGCAGCCTAGGGAAAGGGGTAATCAGAATGCATTCTTGAGGTGGGGGGAGGAGAGAGATGGGGAGAAAACTTGGAACTCAAAAACTTGTGGAAATGAATGCTGAAGACTAAAATTAATTAATTAAAAATAAAAATGTTTTTTTAAAGAACTGATTACCATTTTAATTTTAGGTCAAGAAAAAAATACCTCAAAACAATTATCAAGGTATTAGAAAATTCAAGTTGCAATGAGATTCTGTCAATTTACTGAACAATATTCAACAGCACCCAATGATGAATGTATTACTAAATTTCAAAAATACACTTTAACTTCTATTTATGATACTGTTATCCTTAAATCAAAATATTTTAGTTTAATGGAAACAATTTTAGTTTTAACAAAGCAAATGGTGGGGTTTTTAAAAAATGTTTATATTCTGAAGGTATCAGAAAGATTTTTACTAAATACATGGAGAAAGGCAAACAGGTATAAAAATGAAAAGAATTTCAATATGTTTGTTTAGAGTCCAGTGGAAAGAGCAGGGAACTAGGAGTCAAGAGACCTGTGTTCAATTCCAACTTTGGCCACTAACTAATGATGAGATCTTGTGCAAGTCACTTAAACTGCTGTTACTATAAGGTGCTTTCCAGCACCATCAATATATAAGAATAAAAAATGATATAACGAACTTACAAGATTTATACAGTAACAATTCCTTCCAAATGCCTTCTAAGAGAAATAACCGCATATAACAATGCTCTAGTATTTAATGTGGCAAGAATTTAATACAATATCACAGATATCCATTCCATTTAATACTGCTGTTGTATAATGGATAATTTTAAGAGTAGTAAATATCACATTTATGTTACTGGCAGAGAAGGCTAAACAGAGAAATTAAGAAGAGAGATTGAAATTCAGCATAAAAATATATATTTTTTTTAATTCAAGGAATAAAAAACATTACAAAGCCAGAGGGAGAAATGAGTCAGTAAATGAAGAAATCTTAAAAATAGCTACACTAAAAGTTAGAAATTAACAGATATGAGAAGGAAAAATAACTGAACAACACTCCATTGGTTACAACCCTTCTATACAACCAGACTAATAATCAATATGAAAGTATTTGCAGATCCTATACTTGATTGGAAGCCACCATGGGGGGTGGGGGGAAGGGAAGGGAGAAAATTTGAAACTCAAGAGATTGTGGGACTGAATCTTGTAAACTAAAAGTAAATAAATAAATCGATTTTTAAAAAACCGAAGTATGTCAAAATGAGACATTGTTCTTTGTTTCTGAAAATGAACAGAGAAATCTTGAAACAATTTATCTCTCTGTATTAAATATGCTCTCCCTTTTTTTTTCATTTGGGGGAGTCATAAGCAAAATAATCTATAAAATACAAAGCAAAGCAAATTACCTAACAGATTTTGAAATTGTCAACTTAATATCAAGAAAGAGTCAAAGTGAGTGGTCTTTAGTTTAAAATTATACTAAGCAAAACAGTAAAAGATTATTTTTGTATTTTTAAAGTGCTTTCCTTGGAAACAGAACAGTTAAAGTAAGTGATCTCTAGGAATGTACCTGATGAATTACTGAGAACTCTTAAACTAATCAAAGAAATCAAGGAGGAAAGAGAAAATGAAACTTCTAAATGAAAACATTTTTTTGTAAAATTGGGTTAACAGTTGAAACCACTAGAAATAATCAAACCAATTTGTGTCTAAGAGTTTTATATATATATATATATATATATATATATATATATATAATAGGCATCTCTGAATCAAAATAAATGAAGAATCTTCAAAGCAGAAAGTTAAAGAAAACTGAGAGGTTGATTAAATATTTCCTATCATAAAGATAAGGAGCAATTCTGCTTTCAAACTCTGTTACATGCTTATAAAGGCAAGATGTGAGCTATAAGAGGTATCCTCTACATTTTTTCAAGTCTTATCAGACCTAAGAGGTCTAAACAAATTTAGGTAGCATCAGCAACCTGAAATTATGGTCTTTTTCATAAAGAAGGCATGAAAAACAATAACCTCAAAATGTGTGATTAAATAGATTTTTAAACACTAACATTTTATGGAAATATGTAAAGAAAATTAAAAGTAGTTTAGAACGGGGAATGAACAAAATAGTGTTTAGCCCAGGAATAACAGTTAAACATAAAACACTTTAAAAATTACTATCAAAGTCCAGCACATTCACGAACAGGTACAAAAATTGACAGCAAGGTTTGAAATCTGGCATGGTTCAAAGATATCCATCACTGCTTCTGTAATGAACAGTTCTGTGGGGAAGGATAAGGCCTACTTTATATTCTCTTCCCAGTACAACGCCCTTGGCAAGAATGGCAGCAGAAGATTGCTGAGATGTATATAACTAGTTTAGCCATAACAAACCACTGTATCAAGAGCTTTATTCACAAAGACTGAAAGTAGTAAGGTATTTAACCTTGTTTCTTAAAAATACATACAAGATTGGCAAGATGTTAAGAAATAAAATCAGAGCAAAATTACCATTACAAAAGTAAAATTCTCTTCACGTTTCCAGAAAAATAGCCTAAGGAATGTGTAAATCTGAACCTCTCTGTAACGAAAAGAGGACAGGGGCCCACAACAAGGATGGTGTAGGAGAGATATAATACATGAAATGAATGAACCTAATTAAACTCTTATAGGGTGTAAGTTATACAGAAATTAGAAAATCACTAAACGTCAGAGTCAAAGGGGATCTCAGAGGCCCAATGATCCAATCTATACAACCCTTCCTCCCCCCAAAAGAGGCAGCACATACTGGTACAATGGAGGTATGCCGGCTCTCGAGGCAGGGCGCCTACTTTGCCCAATATTTACTAACAGTGTGACTTCAAGTAAGTCACTCAATCTTTCTGGCCAACAGTATTCTCATTTGTAAAATGGGAGGGAGAGAGGAAAGAAAAAAGAAAGGAAGAAAGGCCTTATTAAGTACTGAGTATGTGTGAAGGCATCATGCCAAGCACTTTACAAATATTACGTCATCTGACCCTCACAACAACGCTGGCAGGGAGATATTATTCCCATTTTACAGATTTGGAAACTGAGGAAAATAGCTGTTAAACGATTTTCCCAGGGTTGCACAGCTAGAATGATGCTGTATTTGTACTCAGATCTTACTGACTCCAGGTCTAGCTCTCTATCCATGGAACCACTGAACTTCCTAGTTTTAAACCATGTGGCCTCTCCAGTCCCTCCCAGCTCTACATCTATATACCCTATGATCAATGTCACTCTAATGATCAGTGTCATTTTAGTACCAAAAAAAAAATTTTCAGTCAAGTCTACTTTTTATTGTTTATGATATTCTTATTTTGCTTAGACTGGCCTGGTGAGTTTTCTCTCACATCTATACGTAGTGTGTCTACATATAAAGTGTTTTAAGTGTATAAGTAGGAGGTCATGGGTAAAAACTATTGTCACTTCCTCACTTAAAAGATGAAAACAACTGACCAGGCCTGATAAATCTGACTGATCTAGGAGGCAACCCCCAAATTTAGAGGTAGATAAATTTTTCAGCTTTCCAGAAAAGGAAAAAAAGGGGGGGCATAGGGGCAGCAGGGTGGAAATGAAGTTAGGGCAGGATGCTGCCCTAAGACACTGGCTCCCAACACCAGGTAGGGACAAAAATAAGCATCACTAAAGGTCTCCATCCTTTGGAAAAACTCACAGAGAAAGGTAAGCAAATCTGACCAGGACAAGATAATAATACTGAAAGGAATAAGGTCTAAGTGATGGTTAAGAAGCTGAGTGTACCAGCAAGCACCCTTGCATACCCAGGGTGGCTGCTAGCACAGGTTCTTAGATCTGATTTTCTAAAGGAAAGCAACTCAAAACTCAAAATTTTAATAGTTAAAAATAATTAACAGTCTCACTTTAATCAATCAAACCTATATCATTGACCTAATTCAGGGGGAAATGTCAGCACCCTGAACTTTAGAGAATACAAACAGAATACAAACAAGTTACAAGCAGAAATTACAAGCAGACAAAACACAGATCAGCAGACGGGCTTCCAACCGTCTGACCATTACCTCTATACCTAGTCAGTCACCAGACACAGAAACATGAACATACATATGGGTTTTCAAAAAGGGGGAGGGGGGGGCGCTCAACCAATGGCTTCCCAGAGTCTCGTCTGGCCAAATCACACAACTCTTCCCCAAACCAAAACGTCATATCAAGGTATATATAGCCTTCTCCTGGATTGGAGAATGTCACTGCCCTCTTGACCCACTGCCCAATCACAAAGCAATAAGGCATGGACATTCCTGAAGAACAAACCTGCCACTGATCCCATGTGAACACATTCTGCCTATTAGGAGGCAGAGTATACTTTCAAATCAGGGAAGGTTCTCAGAGCCACTTAAGCCACTTAAGCAAAAGACCTTTAGGGGCAGGAAAGATCTTCAGATTCCCATAACACAGAGTAGCTCTATTTTTTAAAGATCAGTAAGACAGAGTAAACATAGGGAGAGAGAAGCAAACAAGTCTTTTTCAGTAGTGTTGATAAAGCCAAAGACTTCAGCTACTGGAGTAAAGACTTAATATTCAACAAAAACTGTTGGGAAAACAGGAAAGCAGTTATCTAAGAGAAATTTCATAGATTTAGACTAACACCTCACACTCGAAAATAAGATAAGTTCCATATGGATATATGACATAAATGGTAAAGATGATGAAGAACTGATGAGGAATTCATGATTAAACAAAGGATAAAGAAGACAAAACGGGCAATTTTGATTATATAAAATTAATATTTTATTCCAACAAAATAACAGAGAAAAGATCCTTATAGCAAGTTTCTCCAACAAAAATGTCATTTCCAAAATACATAAAGAATTGATTCAAATTTCTGTGAAAAGGATCCATTCCCCAATTTATAGATGGTCAACGGAGAACACACAGCTTTCAAAGGAGGAAATCCACAATATGAAGAGCCATAAGAAAAACTACTTTAAATCACTAATAATTATTAAGTGCAAATTAAAGCAATTCTGAAGTTCCATGTCTCTTCCATCAAATTGGCAAAGATGCCAACAAAGCAGTGTGATAAATGTTGGCAGGACTATGGGAATACACATACAACTGATATACACTGTGGATAAAACTGAATTGGTACAGCCATTGTGGAAACAATTTGGAACTATGCCAAAAAAGTCTCTAAACTGTATACCTTTTAACGCAATGATACTTGGCCAATACCACAAAGAGATTAAAAAAGAAAGAAGAAAGAACCCATCTGTTCCAAAAATATTTATAGCAGTTCTTTTTGTGATGCCAAAGAACTGAAAACTAAGTAGGTTTTTATCATTTGAAGAACTGAACAAAATTACAATGTATGAATGGGGTGAAATACTAGAATGCTATAAGAAATAATGAAAAGGGATGGCTTCAGAGAAACCTAGGAAGACCTGTATGAACTGATGGAAAGTTCTTCAAGTTCTAAAAGGAGCAGAACATTTAAGAATTATAATCAACACACATTAAAAAAAAAAACAACTAATCATGCTTCCAGAGGACTGAAGTGGCAATGGACTCAGGATAAAATGATAAAATGCATATGCAAAAAGATTGTCTTTGCTCTACATGTCACAAGGATTTTGTTTTGCTTTCAATGGGGTTAGTGAGGTAGGAAGGAGAGAAAATGATTTTTATTAATTGAAAAATTATTTTTTTAAAAAGAAAAGAAACTCACTTATGTCTAAACCACATAGCACTGACAACTGTTTTGGAACTTTTGCTCCCCATATCATCATAACAGGAAAAGCCAAAACACACAAACTGGCAGAACAAAATGCACTCGGTAGTTTTGGCTACAGTTGATATGAAAATATAATATTGTCCAACATAATACAACTGCTACCAGGAGCCACAAAGACCTGGCACCTGGAATTTGTTGAGTCTTGCAATATCAGCAGAAATACAAGATTCCAGTAACTTTCTTTGACTAGTCAGCCAATACTAACTTTCATAGGAAGAAAAAAAAAAGCAACTCATGAAAAACATTGAGACTACAATTAGGAAACTTTTTTGGACCAGACTTTTGAGTTCACTGTGACGAGTAATTCCAAGTGAGGAAATTCTCTCTAGTAATGCAGATCAGCAACCAGCAATATACTCCTTGAGAACTGTCATGCTTGCTTAGATTTATTTGTTTTAGTGCTTAGGGCATAATAAATAAAATAAAAGAGCTTTTATTCATTTATACATTCATGTGTTAAGAATGGAACTTGAACCCAGATCTTCAAGGATGACATCCACTTTCCCATGCTGCCTCTAAAACTCATTGCCTAGATTCCATTTAAGGCTAATGGCTTTAATCAACAAATATATAATCTGAAAGGAAGATAACAATACAACAAATTACAAGAACATTCACCTTTTTGTAGTAAGTTATAATGTTTAAAATATTTACTCATTTTCATACTGAGCCAAATGTCAAAACACATTACCAAAAATGGGAAGTAAATATTCGCAAGCCCCCATCGATAGTCTACTTATTTGTAAGTCACATTCAACATAAGAATCACAACACAATGAATTTCTCCTCGCTTAAAATTCATCATGCCCTTACGTACAAAAATATTTATAGTACCTTTTTTGTAGTAGCAAAGAACTGGAAAATAAAAGAGTGGACATCAACTGAAGCATGGATGAACAAATTATGGCATCTGAACCCAATATTCTTATGCCATAAAAAAAAAAGGAAAAAACATGAAGTTTTTGTGAAAGCTGGGAAGACTTGTAGGAGGTGATGCAGAGTAAAGTGTAAAGAACAAGAATAATTTACACATTAACAACAACACTGAAAAAGCCACCAACTTTGTAAGACTTAAGGACTGACAGACTCAATGACCAACCATGATTACAGAGGACCATGAAAAATACTGTTCACCTTCAGACAGAGAGGTGATAGATGGACTTGTGGTGCACTAAGGCTATGCATATTTGCTACAAGTCTTTTTTTCTTAAATGATGGGATTTGAGAAAAAGGAACAGATTTGCTAATTCTTAAAAATGATTTGTCACTTTAAATAATAAAATTCATTGTAGTATGGATTTACACATATAAAGTATCATAATAGTATCAATAAATATTATCCCTGCCCTCTCTCCATGCTATAATCTATCTCTAAAATAAGAGATATGCCCAATTTTTCATCTCAGCATATCACCAGTACCAGAACCGGTCTTAGTAAGAACTTAATAGTTTTCTGACTTGATTCATTAACATTGTTGATATGACAGATGGGTCAAAATATACCAGAACTCAATATAAATTAAGAAATAAACTCAAATCTCCTTTGGCCCATCCAATCTGCCATCTCCCGTCCCTCAAAACTAGAAGAAAAAAAAAAATCTAAACTCTAAAAGCATTAACAGATACAACTACATAAAAGAAATACAGCGCCAGGAAGAGAAGGCCTAAAAACAGTATAAAGACACCAATATTAAACTAAGAAGAAAACTTAAGGGGTGGCTAGGTGGCATAGTCAACAGAGCACCGGTCTTGGAGTCAGAAGGACCTGAGTTCAAATCTGGTCTCAGACACTTAACTCAAAAACTAGCTGTGTGACCTTGGGCAAGTCACTTAACCCCAACTGCCCTCCAAAAAAAAAGAAAACAAAAAAAATGAACAAGATATTTAAGTAAAAAGAGATATATATCCTAAGGAATGACAGTCCATCATAGAAAATTATCAGGCATTATTTATTTTCTAGCTAAATGTTTCAGTTGCCAAATTTCAAAGATAATTTGCTGTCTCCATAACTGAAAATAGTAATAGTAAGGCTCACATTTTACACTGATTCGCAATTTCCAAAATACTTTCTTTGGAAGGTTGTAAAGTAGGAAGTTTATTTTTCCGATAAGAAAACTGAGGCTCAGAGCTGTCAAGTGACTTGTTCTGGTTCACTCTGCTAGTAGTTTTGGGAGTTAGACCACAATTAGAGGTAAAATTGGACTTGAACCCTGGTCATCTGAAGCTACCTACTAATGATACTTTGTCTTTCCACTCTATTGAATGAATAAAAAAGTAATACATACATAGTAATTTTTACATGATTGTCAAAACAGATATTCACCAAGTCAAAACCTATCACCTATAAAAAATAAAGAATATCAAAAGTTTTAAGGATTAGTTATCTCTAGGATTATCAAACAGTTACCTCTTGATGTCTCTAAATGCAACAACTGACTGCTGAGAAATAATGAAGAGTTTAAAAAGAAACTAAAATAAACAGAAACTAAATAGGAAAAATCCACAGGTGGAGACATTTAGTAAGATATAGGAGGAGGGGCCTGACTGAAAAGAGGCTCTCCATGTCATAGTGGCACTTATAACACCCTTTTAGAGATACTACGGGCAGGTAAGTGGCACAACGGATAGAGGGCAGGGCCTATAGCAAAGATTCCCAAACTTATTTAGCCTGATGCCCTCTTTTCCAAAAAAAAAATTTTACTCAGCACCCCCCTGGAAATCCACTTTCTTTAACCTATTAATAGGTTTTAAAATTTGCATCATTTCAAAAAAAAATTTTTAATAATGTATCTTAAATAATTTATTGTAAATTTGTGCAGTTTTTCCTACATTGAAATTTTGATGATGCAAAAATGCATCACAGTTTTATAAACGAGTCATTACATGAACATATTCCTGCCAACATGGGACACTCTGGCCTGCCTACACTTCCTTGTTAAGGCCTGTTGGCCAACTTGACCACTGAGCAGTAATAACTTCCATTTTGTGTTTATCTGGAAAATAATGTAATCACTACCACTTTAACTGTTACACAAGAGGTGAAACATGTACAAATGGTTTTGCAAAATTGTACTATGTTCTCCTGTTTCTTTATGCTTCCACTGCCCTCTTATTTTTACTGAAGGCCCCCCAACTACACCTAAGGCTACTACCGCCCTGGGTCATTCTAGCTTCCCCAAGTGGCAGTATCTCCCACGTTGGAAACCTATAGTCAGGAACTCATTTTCCTGAGTTCAAATTTAGTCTCAGACATTTAATACTGCATAACACTGGACAACTCACTTAGCCATGTTTGCCTCAGTTTCCCCATGTGTGAAACGAACTCAAGAAAGAAATGACAAACCACTCTGGTATCTTTGTCAAGGAAACCCCAGATGGGGGTCACAAAGAATCTGACATAACTGAAATGACAACCACAAAAGAGATATACACTATCTTTACTGGGGGAACCAGATGAGTAAAAGCAATCATTTAAGAGTCTCTTCATTTTTTTTTTTTGCAAAGAATGGATCTATTCTACTAGGGGCTAAAGCTTATTCCCATTTCATTGGGAAAATCATGGGAAACAAAAGTCGTAGCCCTTCAATACCTCAGGCAATTGAAACAATTTCAGAGACAACAGAATTCTCTTCTAAATCTATGCAACAAGTGACAGTGAAGTGCAACCACAACTCTGACACACTCTTCATTTGGGGAGGGGGGGAAGCATTCCTCTGAGAAAACAGAGATGGTAACTTCTGATGATGGGTACTTTTTCAAACAAGCTTAGTACTACAGCTTATTACTACCAGCATGCACTGGGCATGTGGGTGTTCTCACGCACACCCACACACACACACACACACACACACACACACACACGCACACACACATGTGTGCGCTTTTCAATATGAGGCAAAGCCTACAAAATCCTGCTCAGGCCTTTCAACAGACAGTATACAGACTTCCATCCTTCTGAATTGAAACTATTCACTGTAGTGCTGTCATTCCAAAATAAAGGCTAAGATCAGAGTCTCATATTGGTCTCTCACTGTCTAAATATATTGTATACCAGAGGTGACAAATTCCCTGCCTGCAGAACACTACTCTTGCAAGTAGCCTGACCTAGGTTAAAATGTAATTGGGAAATGTTTAGCAAAATAGCAGAAGTACAATATGGTATAATATTAACATGGTTTTCTACATCAACATGCAGACCACAGACTTCTTTTTTAACCTGACATTCCTGCTGCAGACTAGTCCCACCTCTGAGCATTTACTCATGTTTAAAATGCCTTTATCCAATCCATTTATCCAAAACCTATCCAACCTGGAAGGCCAAGTTTAGGTCAACCCCACCTTCATGAAGCCTTCTGTTACACTATTTCCCTCTTACAGAATATACAGTGAAGTCTTTATTTTTCTCTATTTGATGTCTTATCTCCTTAAATAAAATTGTAGACTCCTTGAAAGGTATGGATGTCTCCTACTTCATCTGTAGCCTCCAAAATGGTGAGTACAAAGTCAATAATCAATGAATCCTCTGGAATTTCTCTAGTTATCTTTATTTAGACATTTATTCCCTTAATCTAGAGTCATTACAATCTCTTTGCACTCTATCCCTCTCTCTTCTGTAACTCAAAAGGCTCCTGGGACAGTTTCTTGCAGTTTTCATTATGCTACTCAGGACACATTTTCTAAACATTGCAATAATAACAAATGACATTCATACAGTGATTTAAATTTTTAGTACTTTCCTTAAAAGTAAGCTTGAGGAGGAAAGTACAATTACAATAAAATTTAAAGATGAGAAAATTGAGTCTCACTGAGATTAAATGACTCATTAGAGTCACAGATTAATGAATGTGGGAACAAAGTATCCAAATATGTAGGAACAAAGTATCCAAACATGTAGGAACAAAGTATCCAAACAATACTTAAAGAATGAATTCCACGCTAGTGTTTAGTTGCAGTAGTTTATCACACGATTCCCTAAGATAATTATTCTAGTCCATTTGTAGTTAGCAAAATATCTCACACACCGCCAAGAAAAGTAGTGGAAACCAAAAAAGACACAAGTTACAGATATAAATCCGGAAAGTGCTTCTGAGATAAATTCTAGTCCAACTCCTTCATTTGCGAGATAAGATAATTCTAATCCTAGTACAAAACCATGGTGGACAAAAACCTGGTCCACCTGGAAAATGGTAAATACTGAGTTCAAACTAACTGAAATTAGTCAAGGGGACGCAGAACTATTTCATAGAGGAATAGATGAAAGGTTAAGACCTAATATGATACTATAAAGACTCTGGACAGGAAAGAACAGAAAGATCATTCGCCAAATTCTGGAATTCTAATTCCAGAGTAAATTCCGGGAAGCATGAAAATAGCACAAAAAAAAATAAAAAAAAAATCATACTTTGTACAACTGTAAACTTATAAAACAAAGACTGAAAGTATGACCACCACCACCCCAAAAAAGATTCAACTAAAATTATTATTTAATCCACCAAGAGGAATTTATCCAGATGGCTTTCTCCAAAGTGTGTCCAAACTCACAGTGCCTCCGTTCACGTTTTGTAAACACTTGAACCAAAAGGCGTAAAAAATATATTAAACGTTTTAACTGTGAAAACAAACTTTTCACCTTAACCCAGCACTGACAAAACTTTCAAGCTAAACCATGTCTCGGTGCACCCCAAGACCCGGAGACGCGGATCCAATTAAGGAGGATTCCAAAGCGGCGTTCCGGGCACTTGTTTAGAGAGGAAGCCCAAGGCCCGACAACTTTGCTTTAAGCAGCCAAAGGGAAAGTGCAGAGGGCTATGCGGAACTCTCCGAGGGCCGGCGTGGCTCCCTGAGGGGAGCGACACATAATAGATCCAGCCCGAGCCGGTATCTTTTAGTGCAGCTGCCCGCGTGGGGGTTGGGACGGAACGCAGGTCTGGGACCCCGGGGCGCCGAGCGGGCCCGCGAGCTCCCGGGCAGCGGCCTCCCGGGGACAGTGGGGGGAGCTGCGCGGGGCCGGCTGGGCGGACAAAAGAGCGGCTGCTCCGCGGCCCGGGCAGGTGGGGCTACCAGGCAGACCTCGGAGCGTGGGCTCCGGCTGCTCCCGCTGCCTGCCCCTGGCTTGTTCGGCAGACCCGCCGCCAGCGTGGGGTCTCGGGGCGACCCCTCACCTTGGTTACAGAAGAGGCTCCACAGCTTGGCGAAGAGCAGCCCCATCACGCGAGCCCGACGCGCCGCGGAGACCTCCGCAGGTGCCGCGGCGCCGGAGGTCGAGGAGCCGCTGGGGCTCCCACCCCCGGGAGCGGCGCGGGCCGGGGCCGGGCAGAGGCTCGCAGAGGGCGGCGGCGGCCTGGGCTACTCGCACCGACCCCCAGGAAGACTGCGGAGGCCGCTCGCCTGCGCCGTCACTGAGAGTCAGGGAGAACGCGCGTGCGGCGGCCAGCTGCTCGCGGCGGTCCCTTTGTTCGGCCGGCTGAGCCCGGCGGCGATCCGTAGGACCCTGGGCCTCGACCCTCCTCCCAGCTGCAGCCCGCCGCTGCTCGCTCCAGCTCGCCCTCTCGTCGGCCCCACCTCCGCGCTGGCTTGCCCGCCCTCCTCGGAGCTCGGCCCCGCCCCTGCTGACGGCGTTCTGCGTCATCGCGCTGACGGGCGCTGACGCCAGGGACGTGGCTCTGAGGCGACCCTGGTTCCCATTGGTTTCACAAAGCCGGGCATTCCCTCGTGGGCGTGTGGGTGCGTGGGCGGCGGCGTGGAGTTTCCCGGGGCGGCGGTGGGAGGAAGGGTACGGGTCGTGGTCGGGCCTAACCCTTGAGATCACGAGCCGCTCCTGGGCTCGCCCTCTGACGTCGAAGCCCTTCCCGGACCCCCTGGGGTGGGCCGGGGCGGGGCCCAGGTGGGCTGCCCTTCCCTGCCCCGCGTGGTGGTCGGCCTGGGGGGGATGGGTAGGGCCCAACTTTTTTTTTTTTTTGGACGTCCTAGTCCTATTGTTCTGAGACTAAGGGCGGAAAAAGTAAGACAAGGAAGGAACGGCCTTTTATGAACGCTTACAGAGTCCCGCACTGGGGGGGAAGGGGGAGAGGGCGGCGGCGGCCGGCTCCTGACTTCTCAGGATTTCAGTTCTAACCCGAGGAAGCCACAAAATGGGAAAAAGTGGGTGCCCGTCAGTGGAGAAATGACTGAATTCAGTCAATAAGCAAGAACCTGCCGTGGACCAGGAACTGTGCTAAATCCTCAGAGTTTATCCTCACACCAGCTATTGGAAAGAGGGGATGTTATCGCCATATTACAGATGAGGAAACAGGCAATCGAGTAAAGTGACACAGTCAGCATTTGAACTCAGGTCTCCCTAACTCCAGACCCTGCTATCTATTCACAGGGCCACAGTCCTTAAAATGAGGCTTTTGGAGTTTCGGCTCTGCCCTCCAGTTGCCATGAAATGATATTTCACGGTAAGAGACAATTAGAAAGGTAGAAATACAAAGAAAGATTTGTATCGGCTAAATGAAACCAAAAGAATACATACAGCAGAACTAAGAAGACAAACGATGTAACTGTAACAATGTAAGTGGAAGAGAAGCTAAAATACGAAACTGGTTAATTGTTATGACTCACTGGGCCAGAAAAAGAAAAAGAATCTAGCCTCCTTCCTCCAGGAGACTAGTAAATTGTGAATGTGAAGTGCACATACGCCGTCAGCCCCGGTAGCTTTGCTGGAATGTCACCTGGGATCTATCAGCCCCAGCCCCCCTCCCAAATCTCCCCCCAAAATGCTTCTGAATTCACAGGTGAGTCAGTGTGAGGAAAGAGTGCTGGAGTCACAATCCCAAAGTATTGGTTTCTCCCTTTGACTTGTTGCCCTATGGCAGAATAAAAGTAAGTCCCCAGGAATGTCTTAGAACAGCTTAGGAGTGGCTCCGGTGTAGTTACCCAACTGTAGTTAACAGCCCTTCTTCCAAAGGTACTTGTAGTGAAGTAGGAGTATTATTTATGAGCCAGGTTTTATATAACCCAGAAAATGCTTAAGATGCAAAGGACTCACAGGTGCCCACAAAGAAACAAAAAACTCAGTAGCTCACTAGACTCCTTATCTCCTGCCCTGTTTTATTGTAATAACCTTCTGCTTGTTCTCTATTCTTCAAGTCCCTCCTGACTCCAGTCCATCTGAGATTCATCTTTCAAACTGACATCCCAGAGCATACCTGACCATATCTCATACACACACACACACACACACACACACACACACACACACCATTTAATCAATTCCAGTGACTCACTATTTTCAGTTGTGTCTGACTGTGACTCCATTTGGGATTTTCTTAGCAAAATACTGGTGGTTTGCCATTTTCTTCTTAAAATTCGTTTTATATATGAAGAAACTGAGCCGATGGGCTCAAATGACTTGCCTAGGGTCACACAGCTAGTAAATATCTGAGGCCAGATTTAAACTTGGGTCTTCATGACTCTAGGCTGGGTGCTCTATTAATTCCAGGATCAAACCTCTGTACAAAGCTCTTAATAACCTGATCCCTTCCTATCTTTCCAGTCTAACACCTTACTCCTTTGTATATACTCAGTTCCAGTGCTGGCCAATGAGAGCCTGAGTGATTTGGGTTTAAGGCAACATGAAGTGTGGTCTTTGATAGAGAACCTTTTCGGAAGGTAAACTAAAGGAAATACTGATTTTGTAGTACTTTCAAACACAGGCACTCTCAAAATTGGGAACTTTCCAACTCAGCATTACCCCAAAGATGGAAATAGTTATTCTAAAGATTACTAGTCTCTGACCTTGCTCAAAAAAGGTAATAGAAACACTAAAGTGCTAGCCAGGATTTGGAAGCCCAGTCACTCCTCTCTCAGGCTCACCTTGACAAACACAGGTCACTTGTCATGCGTTTTTCCTGCAAGTTAACTTTTTCTATTTTTTCTCTTCGGATAGCCCCCCCCAGACTTCCTGCCCTGGGGTCTAGTAATCCAAGAAAACGAACAAGAAAAGAAAAAACAAAAAAGCAAAGATGCAAATTTTTCATAGTAGACCACAGAGGGAGTGACTCTTCCAACAAAAATCTGTTTATCAAGGGACCAAAGATTTGCAAAGTACTTTACCCTTATTATCACATTTAAGTCTCACAACATAACCAAGTGTCTGATGCAGAATTTGAACTCGGTCTTTCTGAGTCCAATAGGGTTTGCTGTATTATTACAAAGTGCCAAAACCTTCTGCACTAGGCCAACACATGACCCACCAAAAAGGACCAAGACAAATATGTTAAGAGAAGGAGCTTCCCACTCCAAGTGTGCCACAGGTAGGGGCTTAGCTCCAGGGATGCTTCATGAGGTACACTCTACTGATGGAGGTAAGGGAGAGTATCCTGATTACATCTGTTATATTTGAATCCCCCTTTACAACATCACTGATAAAGGGTCATCCTATCTATATTTAAATTCCTCTAAGGATGGGAAATGTGCTACTTTAGTCTAACAATATTCAAATATGTTGATGTCAGGACCCTTTTACGCTCTTAAAAATTGTTGAGAAGCCCAAAGAGCTTTTGTTTATCTGTATTATATCTGTCAATATTTACTATATTAGAAATTACAACTGATACATTTTAAGTGGTTATTAATTCATTTTAAAGGAACAGAAATAAAACTGTTACACATTAACATATTTTAATGAAAAATAACTGTTTTCCAAAAAATAAATAAATGAGAAGAGTGGCATTGTTTTACAAGTTTTTGCAAACCTCTCTAATTTCTAACTTAATTGAAGAGAGCTGATTTCTCCTGTTTCTGCATTTACTTTGTTGCAATATATCATTTTGGTTGACATATATAAAGAAAATCTAGCCTCAGATACATATTTGGATAATGGAGGAGTATTTTAATAGTCTTTTCAAATCATTATGGATATTCTTTGCTCTTACACTGAGGCTCAACAAATAGTTTCTTAAATATTAGTTGCAATGTAGAATCTGATACCATATCAATAAATATTTTGTACTATGTTACCGTAATCTATTCGCCTATCTTGCATTTTGAATGGATCTTTATACAAAACCATGCAGGATTTTAACATCATATGTTGGTCAGATGGAAAATATTGGTAAACTTCATTATTCAGATCTTTCAAATATCAACATATATCATTACACAACTTTTTTTTTTAAAGCACGTTCCTTCATGTCACCATGGATCTCATTAGAATAGTTTTTAAGTATTGGGAAGCTGTCAGGCTTATGGTGGCAGATACAAGTCTTCCAAAATTCTAATTTTAACTTGAAAGCTCAAATTTCATCACTGGCAACAGATACTGTCAGTTGTTTTTCTAGGAAGTGACAGGCTCACTCCACTCATTTTCAAGAAAATGTCTGCCAAATATCTGTCTGAATAACCATGGTTTGTCTGCCATTCTTTCAAGTGAAAATCTCATTCCATGAAAAAAGAGGGAGGAGAGGAGTAGTTCAGCTTGTAACTCATAATCACACAAGAGCTTTTCCTTAAGACAACCATCACATTTTGATATAAATCCAAAGTATTTTATTCATAGAGCATCTAGGTAGCACAGTAGATCAAGCACTGGCCTTGGAATCAAGAAGACTTGTTTCCGTGAATTCAAATCTGGCCTCAGACACTTACTAGTTGTGTGATCCTGGGCAGATCACTTAACTCCTTCTGTCTCAGTCTTTCAGCTATCAAATGAGCTGGGGAAAGAAATGGCAAATCACTATGGGATTTTGGCCAAGAACACCCCAAATGGGATCACAGTCAGACACAATTGAACCACCACAATCCTTTATATATACTTCATATTTTGTAACAGGGTATTAAAAAGATGTGCACTCAAAAGTTGAGATTGAGTAAAATTAATAAGTTTTATCATTTCTTTGAGGACATTCTTAAGTGAACTGGGCTTTTTTTTTTGAAACTGCAAATTATGTCAGTGAAATACACATTATTGTATTACTAGTATAGTTTGGTGCCACTGCCTTGATTAGTATGAAGGTGCCAGCAGTTTTACTCATCATTATTTTTGCACAATCAGTGGAAATGTCAACAGTTGTTTCAGGATAAAACATGAAAGTCAAATAAGTTATTCAACCCTTTGAATATTTCAGCATCACTTGTTTTTTTTGTTGTTGTTGCTAAGCATTTACATAAAAGATCTTCAATAGCTGGTGCCAATACTTGATGAATATAAGTAAAACAGAAAGTTAAAAAAATCTGCAGATTCTTTATTTGTAAAGCAAAAGTCCAATTCTACAGAAAAGATGTTAAATTAGTCTTCTTGTTTGCAGCTAAATCTTTAATTCACAGGTCATATAGCCTCTGGGAAACTCCATTGTACAGTGGCAAGAGGATGAGAGTGAAAAAGGCAAATAACATTATTATTATTGTGAAAATAGTTTCAGCCTCACAGATCCCCTAAAAGGGTTTCAAGCCCCCCCCCCCAAAGATTCATGGGCCACATTTTGAAAACCTTAGTTTTCAAAAGCCTTAGTTCATTACATTTTTGATAGCTCTAATTATTTTTAAATTCTTCTTTACAATTTTTATTCTTCTTTACATTTCTTCTTACTTCCTTATAAATTCTCCCCAACTAGCTTCTCTGAGCTCAAGTAGGTTCATTCCTTTTCTACATGATAATGTTTCAGTTATTTGAACACAGCTACCATGTATCATTAGATGCCTCAGTGGAGTGGAGAGTGCTAGCCCTGGAGTCAAGAAGCTCTGGCTTTAAATCCAGCTAGCCTCAGACACTTACTAGCTGTGTAACCCGGAAAGTTACTTTTAACCCTGTTTCCCTCAGTTTCCTCATCTGTAAAATGAGCTGAAGAAGAAAATGGCAAACCACTCCATTATCTTTGCCAAGAAAACCCCACAGACAACATTGACATACTATTGTCCACATGGTCACAAAGAGTTGGACACAACTGAATTAACAAGAACCAACAATTATAGAGATCATTTAGTCCAACCTAAGATCTTTTCCGTTCAAAATTTCTGTTATTTTAAGCATTTAGAAGAAACACTATAATGGGAGTAAGGATATGTGAGTTCAAGTCCTGTCTCTGTCAATACTTCTGTAATCTTGGACAGGTCACTTAACCTCTCTCAGACTCAGTTTCCTCATTTATAAAATGAGAAATTTGGTCTAGATCATCTCTAAGGTACTTTTCAGCTTTGACATTCTATAAAAAGGGATCCAGATGGCATAGTAATAAGTCAGCTACCTTCTGCCTGACATGTACTACCCACAGTAAGTTTTAACTGGTGGGGAAAAAAAGGTACTGGACTATTAAAAAAAATGGGCTAACTCTTGTTAGCATAAAAACATACCAAGTATCACATAGGAACTATTAGGACCTACTGAGAATTGATGTGTACTATTGTCTAAAAAGGCCCTAAGACTGCAGAGAATTTAAAAGAAGTTTGAATTCTATTCTTGGTATTATATAAACTGTAACCTTAGTCAAATAATTTCAATTTCATTTATACACTACAGAATTTCTAAAAAATGCACTAAGGTCTATAATTTACTGCAGCTTTTAGAATAATATGTTCAACATTATTAAAAATATAAAAGTAATTTGTTCAATGATGATAACTGTAAAGTGGATGATTATATGTACTTAAAGATGTTTTCATCTTCATTGTTTTTGTGACAGTAAAATGTTACTTTGTAGGTGTAAAATAGAATTACTCAATTATACTTGAGTGAAATAAAGACTGAAGGAGAAATGTTATTTTTTTCTTTTTTGAATTCTGATAGTTCTGCAAAAATGATGTTTGGTACCAACATCTCTTCCCAACTATTGGTTTGCCTACCCAAAGCACTATTCTATATTAATAAACATTTTTAAATGAAATTAGGTATACATTGTTGATCCAGGAAAATTCAATCAGGACAAGATTAATGAAATGCTTTTCTATGAATTGCTATTTTAAAAATATAAAAGCACATTTACTAAAGCAATAGTTGAATAGTAAAACATTTAAAATGAATTCATGTATATGCTGTCGATCTAGGAAAGCATCTAATTATTCAGAAAATAGAAACGGAATGAGACTATATAAATTGCAATTTTATATGTATGAAAACATGTTTACAAAGCAATACTCTTCAAAAAGCAATGCTCTAAATTCATAAAAATATAAAGTCTCTTCATATGTACACTGTCAATCCAGGAAACTTTATCTAGTTATTCAGACAAGCTGAATGTAATACTATTATATAAATGGTTATTTTGAAAACATGATTACAAAAAGCAATACTTTAAATTCATAAAAAGCATACAATAAATTCAGGCTTGTACCACTGACCTATGAAAGTTTATCTAGTTATTCAGGAAAGATGAATGTAATATTGTACTATAAATTGCTATTTTACAAATATGAAAACATGTTTGGAATACAGAAAAATAAATGTGACTTTCAAAAGCAACCATTATGGAGAAAATATAAGTTAAAACTGTTCTTTTAAAAATCCTTATTGAGCTCCTCCATGGCCTGGGACCAATTCACATTTTTCTTGGAGGCTTTTGATACAGGAGTTTTGACTTTATTGTTTTCTTCTGGTTCTGTGTTTTGATCTTCTTTGTCACCAAAAAAGGATTCCTCTGTTTGCTCATTTTGTCAGCCAATTACTTGACTTTTGAGTTCTTTGCCACTGTAGAACTCTGCTTCCAAAGTGGAGAGTGCTGTGTCCCAAATTTCTGGGGTTTTGCACAGCTGTTGTCAGAGTTACTTCTAGGCCCTGCCTCAGAAGGTTGAGGAAGATTTCCTCTCTACAGTAGCCACAAGTTCTGCCATGCCAGTGTCCTCCCCAGGACAGCCACCTAAGACTGTGACCCAGCTCCAAACAGGGCTAAGTAAGAGAATCCTGCCTCAGCACCAGGAGAGAGATTCCTGCAATTGTCCTCTGGTCAGCTGCATGGTTCCCCCGTCATCTGTTGGCCTGGAGCTCCAGAAGTACTGTCCTGCTGCTGCATCCGCTGCTATATCCACTGCTGTCTTCACAACCCTGGAGGGAGGGGATGGAGAATGCTCCCTCTCATCCAGTCCCAACAGAGTTTCCCCACTGACCTTTTACTTTCTCTTTGGCGTTTATGGGTTGAGAAGTCTGTAAACCACCACAGCTGCCAGAGATTCAGTCTCCTGAGATCTGCTCTGGTTGGTCTGTGCTGCTGGTCTATGCCTGTGCTGGAACAGTCCATGTGGGACTGTGCTCTTCTCCAAGCCAGATGCAATAGACCCTTCCATTAGGCTTGCCAGGCTGACTTCAGCTGGAGATGTATTTTACTCTTGTCATTTTGTGGATCCTGTAGCTCTAAAATTTGTTTAGACTAATTTTTTACTGGTATTGGAGGTGGTTGGGGCATGAGCTCAAGCAAATTCTTGCTTTTACTCCACCATCTTGACTCTGTCCCCCTAAAACTGTTCTTTTTACTGGTAATTACTAGGTTTATACACCAGTTTGCTTACTATAAATACAAATTGGCAATTGTTTCCTATGGTTACAATTTGGGACAGGTCATTCCTCTTGAGCTAATGCAAATAATTAAACAATTCAGTTTAATTCTATAATTATTTGTTTCTACCAAAGCACTGTGCTAAGTGCTGGGGAATAGAAAGACAAGATCAAAACAATACCTGAATTCAAAGAGCTTACATTCACTGGGGAGAATATGTGGAGACAGATAGGTAAACAGAAGATAATTTGCACAGGGAAAAATAAGGTCAGAGAAGGAGGAGGTAACACTGAACAGATTCTTGAGGAAAATAGGATTCTGAGAGTTAGAGAAAGGGAGAGTCCATTTCAAGTGTGGGTGGTGGATTTTGGAAATGCACATACATGAGAGATAGAATGCCAAGTTCAGAAAACAGGTTGTCCATTTTGTCTGGTATATAGAGTTCCTTAGGGAGTAATGTAAGATCAAATTCAGCTCTGGGGGATGCCCCTAATTCCTTTTCTTTTATTCATTTGACCCAGATTTTCCCTGGGAACATCAGACTGTAGCTTATGTCTAGATCTTCACAGATGTGAATAAAAGGGTGCTGGCTACCATGGACGCAGGAAATGGCAAACCACTCCAGCATCTTTGCCAACAAAACCCCAAATGAGGTCACAGAGAATCAGATAGGACTGAAAACAACTGAACAAGCACTGTGGGAGCCCTCAAGCTAACACTGTCAGAGAAGTGCCTAGGGGCTAGCCACATCCTTGTGGTTACTAGAACTAATGTGCTCCTAATGTGGGTGACTGCCACTAAGACAAGTGACCCTTTTCCTTTTCCTACTCCTCTGACTATGATCTCTACCCTTCACTAGGGCAATAGTGAATTTTCTTTCCCTGGAAAGAGCATGCTTTGGCTCTCTGGGACACAGCCCCTATTGTATTTACATTCTGAAGGATTCTTTGCCCTGGAGAGGAATCCTGACCAAAAAGTACTGTCCATTCCTAGCACCTGGTGACAGTTTCCAACAAGGAACAAGAAGATGATCTGCTGGGTAGCACACTTCTTTCTTGATAATGTAACCCACTCAGTAGTGCACATTCTCAAGGACTCTGTCATGGACCCACAAAACTATACCATGACTTCTTTCCCCTGGTGGAACATCCATTATGCCTGGCTAATGGTGGTGGAGGTGGATAGTGTTTACTATGAATCTTTAAAACAGTGGTTGAACTGACAGGAGGGCCTGGGTCTCCTCCAGTCTACTGGGGTTCTCAAGAGCTATCCAAGAATTGGACTTCATCCAATTTGAAAGGAACATGACCAAGACCATCACTTTTGATATGTTTTAGCTGTAAATCAAGGTGAAGTTCCTTGGTGAAACTGCCAAGGAAGCAACACAAAATGCATTGTATGAAATGTCTATGTTGTTCTACTTGCTGTTACTTAAACATAATATTCTCCAATTTGGTGCCTTTTCTCTGGTTGTCCCCTGTTCTTTGAAATCTTTCTTCCTCCTCACTGCCATCTCTTAGCTTCACTGGCTTCCACACAAGACAGCTAAAATCCTACCTTCCCAGAAGATCTTTCTTGACCTCTCCTACTCTGACATATACACACTGCTAGAGCCTTCTTTCTGAGGTTACCTTCTGCCTACTCTTTAATTTTTTATATACATATTATTGTTCATATGTTGTCTCCTCCGTTAGAAATGAATTCTTGAGAGTAGGTCTATAATTTTTGCTTTTCTTTCTATCCCAAGTGTTTAGTATAGTTCCTGGCACATAGTAAATCCTGAATAAATGCTTGTTGACTGAGAATTTCTAGTAATTAGCACCCCAGTGTTGTTTAACCAGTAATACATTTATTTATATATTACTTGTATTTGTAATTTACATAACTAACTTTTACAAAAGGATATTTATTGGCAAGATGTAACAAGAACAAAAAGCACCGACCACTTCTCCTGGCATGGGTAGCATGTCTGCTTCACTTGTCTGGGTGAAGTCAGGTCTGTTTAAGGCCCTGACTGCCACTTCTACTCATCCTCCCTCTGGCACCTGTGACAAGTCCCAACATGAACTCCTACTTCTGGCCTCTGGTGCTTGTTATTCTATCTTATCAGAACTCACAAAGGTAAAGCCTTCTCAAATACACCTTCACCTAGAAGGAGGAAGAAACAAATACAAAGAGGAAAAGATGACAAGCTCGAATCCAGACATACGTAAGTGCAAGTAGGAAGATGAAGGCCCAAGGCTTCTATCTCTCCACACCTGGAGGTTTATGGTATGGCCTATTCCTTCCAAAACAGTTAGGGAGGAAGAGGGATAATGTCTTGGCCACTTAGTGCTTTTGAACGTATTCTCAGTTCAGGTTTGGCAGCTCATCAAAATCCTCATCTTCTTCCTGTGGTAGAGGGACTGGAAAAAGCCTATACTCTCTGACTGGGGGAGCAGGGTCTTCCCATCACAGGTCATCTTACTTTTCCAGAGGTAAGCCCCCTAGCCTTTCTACATGGGCTGTCAGCAGACAAATCACTATGTTCTGAGGATGGGGATCCATTGGTTAGGTTCCCATTACATAAGATAATTTGAGGAGGAAAAAAAATGCTAACTAATGGGATTAGAGAAGGCTTCCAGTAGGATATAACGCCTAAACTGAACCTGGAAGGAAGCTAAGGATTCTAAAAGGTTGAGGTGAGGAGAGAGTTTATTCAAGGTCTGAGCATAATTTAGTGCCCTGTTCTTTTTCAGTGGCAGTGGTAGAGTGCCACATCTGGAGTAAAGAAGACTTATCTTCATGAGTTCAATTACAGCCTTGAACCCTTACTAGCTGTGTGACCCTGAGCAAGTCACTTAAACCTGTTTGCCTCAGTTTCCTCATCTGTAAAATGAGTTAGAGAAGGAAATGGAAAACTAACCCAGTATCTTTGCCAAGAAAACCCCAAATGGGGTCATGAAGAGTCAGACAGAACTGAACAACTTTTTTAACAAATGAATTTGAGTTATTTTTGGAGTGTGGAGGAAATAATTAAAAGACCATTTGATCATGTGATCCTGATTTAGATTTTCAGATTTTGTTTTTTTCTTTTTTGAGGGGGAGGCAAGGCAATCAGGGGTTAAGTGACTTGCCCAAGGTCACACAGCTAGTAAGTGCTAAGTGTCTGAGGCCAGATCTGAACTCAGGTCCTCTCCAGGGTCTATTCACTGCACCACCTAGATGCCCCTCCAAGAGCTTTTTAAAACTAATCTCAAATAGCTTTAACTATTACTGTATTTATGTCTAAGGCTGTTTTTGAACTTTTTTTTAAACAGTTAACATCAGTTAGCTTGTACAAAGAAATCTTTTCTTGATGGATGTAGCAGTAACATAAGCACAAATACTTCTGCCCAAACCCAGAGACACACGTCCTTCTATACCTCCGTGGTCCCAGGGAAGAATAGGTTTAGCCTTAACAGTGTTTCTACATAGCATTCAGACCACCACATTCACAGCAGCTGAATAGAGAAGTCTGTATCTCTGCTGCTGCTGGATTAGGCCAAGTAGGTCATTCAGGATTTCTATCCTGTGGCTTAAAGGTAATCCTGACACCAACACTAGCTCCTGGACTTCTGGTTGTTCCATCTCTTGACCTTCACAAGGTCATAGCTCTCTCTAATCTCCTTCATCTCAAAGCAAAGACTGAACGAATGCAAGGATGCAAGAACAGAAGCCTCCATGCATGGGCACATGTAAGCCTCCAATAGAGAGGGCTCCAGTCCTCTCCCCTTACTGCTCTGTCTCTCTCCCTGGAACTCAGCCAGACAGGAAAGAACCCAATACCATTTAAATGCCCACCAGTTCTGGCTGAGCAGTCAATTAACAGTCTATCTCCTCATCATGTGGTTAGCAGACCATAACCAGCTCTAGAATCTGTGCATGTCTGTGCATGTGCAATTCCACGTAATTATCATCATGATGCCATTCCAGAAGGAAGCCTGAATCCTCTCCACTGGGGGCTGACCAATCCCACTTGCATCTGTATCAGTACAAGTTGTCTCCTCCTTTAGAAAGTAAGCTCCTAAAAAATCCCAAACAAACAAACAAAAAATCCCATAGTGCCTTGAAGGCAGGGATTCTTTTCTTTTCGCTTTTTCTTTGTTATCTCCAGTACCTATCACAAAGCCTAGAAAGTAGCATGTTCTTTTCTTTGTATTTGAATCCATAGTACAATTCCTGGCACAGAGTAGGCCCTCCATAAATTCTTCTTGACCAAATCAATCAATTGTTATACATTTGACTCAGAACAAACGGCAGCTTCTCCTCAAATAAGGTGATCCCCAAGCACATATAAGATCACATATAAGATTAAGATCATATTAAGATTCTATGGCATAGGCAATTGTAGAGATAACCTTGTTATCTCCTGAGGAGCAATATTTAAGGGAGGCATAGAAGAGGGTAATATATGTATGTCTGCATGGTACCAAATACTCCTATTCACAGAAGACAATGTATTAATTTCATCATACTTTAGAATCCTAGAAAGCTTCAGTGAAATTCATAATGTTCTAGAGATTAGGCAACAGGACACCGGAAAAACAAAATGAATGAAACAAACACATTGCATATTGGGACACAAAGGTGGAGGAGGGTCATTGAGTTAATGCAATCCAGAGTGAGTTCAGATATACACACAATTCAGTAACAGAAATAGAGTTTTTTTTTAATGGACTTGGAATTCCTAGGGAAGAACTTTCTGTTCTAAGAATTAAGGCAGATTAGCACTTTCTCTACAACTAAGTCTTAGGGAACTGCCTGTAGGCCTTGAGAAGTTAAATAACTAGCCCAGGGTCACATAGCCTCTCTGTGGCATAGCAGGATTTACACATATAAATATATACGGTATAAATACAAAGAACTACAAATATATACAAAATTAATGCAATATAGTTTAGGAGAGAGAGCATTAGTATTTATGCAGAAAATAGTAATGAACTGCATCTTTTAATCTTTTATTTATTTCATTTTAAGACTAGTTCTCCCCAACTTCTCCAAGCTAGAAGAGCAGGCCTACTCTATTACCAACCTGGGAGCTTTGATTCACTCTGTTTCCAGCTTGGGCCAGTTTGCTTCTCTTTAATTAACTTGGTGACTCCCTGTTTCCTGCTCCTAAATTAATGCTAAATTTGACATACTACCAGCATAGCCAACTGTGGCCCAGAACTTTTGACCTCAAGAGCTTAGCCAGACTCAACCAACCCCATAGCTGGAATTATAGGCATGGGCCACCATGCCTGGTTTTGAGCTACGTCTTAAAGGAAGACAGGGATGCTGTGAGGTGGAGATGAGGAGACAGTACATTCCAGGCATGCAGGTGGGATGGCCACTGCAAAGGCACAGAGATGGGAGATGGAGTGTCATGAATGAAAAAAAGAGAGAAGGCCAATTTGACTATATTGAAGAATTTGGGAGGGAAAGCAACATCTAACAAATATAGAAGATAGGTTGGTTCAGTTTATGAAGAATTTTACAATCTAAACAGAGGATTTTCTATTTTATGTCAGAGACAATAGAAAGACACTAGAGTTGATTGAGTAGGGGAATCACAAGGTTGTATCATTATGTAAGGAAATTACTTTGGCAACAACGTGAAAGATAGACTGGACTGGTCAAAGTCTAGAGGTAGGGAAACCAATTAGGAGCCTGGCGGTATAATCTAGGTGAAAGATGAATTAAGGTCATAGTCTGGTCCTGCCCAGCTCTATTCCTATGAGCCTTTGAGACAGACAGGGATGGTTGTTGCTGTTTCTGCACGCTTACATTTGGCACAGTGCCTGGCCCATAAAAGGCCCTTAATAAATGTTTTTTGATTGCTTGACTGTCAGACTGAATACCATAATGATATCCGTGAAAGATTAAAGAGCCTGGAGGAATGCCTCCAGATGAATTTCTTGTGGGCAATTTATAAAAAGACATGGACAAAATGTACAGGATGAGATGGTATGGAAGGATTGTAATGTGTGCTAATGGAAAGAGTACACACACTATGAGGGGAGAAATCCATCAAAGACAGAGTCAAGAGCAGCAATTTCATCACTGTATGGTAAAAGAAATTTCTTGCCTTTGTTTTCCTATAATTAATTATGAAATTGCACAATGCTCTAGAGGGTTTCCTTTTGTCCCTTTTTAGTATTTTGTACTGTTCAGATCACCCATTTATTGGTTCTCATTCTTACTACATGATTAGTTGACAACCCTGAGAAAATTAAAATATCATTTATTAAATCTGGAAAGGAATAAATAGTTGTTGAATGATTTGGTGCTATAACTTACTTATAATTCAGCTAGTTCATCTGGAAACGTCAGGGAAGGACAAGACAGCAGGTACCAAATGGCTCAGAAAGGACCATTCCTAAGAATGAGATGTAAAGTAATTTCTAATATTGTAAAACAGGAGCATGGAGAGACTTTGCTTTAGACCCATCTTTTCCCAGATGGGTCTAAATTAGGGGTTCTTAATTAGGGTCCATCAACTTTTCAAAAACATTTGATAACTGTGTTTCAATGTAATTGGCTTCCTTTGTAATCTTATATATTTTATTTGAATGCACTTAACATTGTTCAAATATAGGGCCTATATGCTTTACCAGACTGCCTAAGGATCTTAGCATAAAGGAACTTTCCGAGGACATCATTTATGAAGGCAGCATTTTCAGATAACATATACTGACTAGCCTTCAGATATTGGATTTAGTTTCCATACAATAAAACATACAGTACATTTGGTTTCTAGACAGCAAAGAAGAAAAAGAAAAATTATGCCTTTTTTGACCATTTTACTTATTACAAGAAAATCTATGCTACCATAGTCCAATATAGTTGCTATTGGCTATATGTAGCAAGCTGGCGACTTAACTGTAGCAAAGTGTTCCAACAGAGATACTAGTAGATGACAGTGTGCTAAAGGTGCTATATCCCTTTGTGAGGTTCTCACTTTCTGGTACTCTTTCCATAACACCTGCTCCTCCCATCCAATAAGAGCTCTTTCCTCTACCCCCAACAGAATCTTCCAGTGAGGTAAATATGCAATACTGCTTACTCCAAAGCTGAACAGCAAAATTCTATTAAGCACTAAAGTTGTAGTCATTTTTCACATATTACATTCAAATTTTTTTGTCATGAAATAATTCCATGACTATTTCTTAGCCTTCTCATTAAATTTCTAACAGTCCAGCTAATAGAAACAAAAAAAAAGGCAGAACAAATGATCACACATATAGCTATTGAGAAAAAGAAACTCCCAAGTTCTTTTTCTAAAATTCTAACAAGATAGGATTGTACTTTAGTGTCTCCAAGTCATTATTAATTTATTTTTTTGTGCATGGGGTGACGGGCCAATGTGCTTCAGAAGTACTGTCAGGGAAGTTCCTTCAATCTGATCAAGTAGTTTCAAGGTCCTCTAATTTCATCAGCATGTGGTAAAAAGAGGAATTTCTTGCCTCTATTTTCCCATAAATCCATAGTGAAACTGCACAGTGTTCTAGAGGGTTTCCCTTGGTTGCTTTTTCAGTATTTTGTAACTGCAATGGATAACCCATTTATTGACTTGTTCTTTTTATATGATTAGTTGACTTCCTTTTCTTCTAATAAATATCTTTGAAAACTTTACGATAGCATTTATTAATCTGGCTAAGAACAAATAGCTATTGAACAATTTGGTGCTAGAGCTAAGTTACAATTCAGTTAGTTCATTTGGAAACACTAGGGAAGGACAAGATGGCAGGTACCAGGGATGGAATCCTAATAAAGCTGCCCCCAGTCCCAATATTCTAACTTCATTATGGGCCCAGCCTCACTGATCAGCAGCCCCATTATACCTACCTAGCCCCCATGCCAATGTCCTGACTTCTTCATATATCCCTCACTGCTCACTGGAACAACAGATGTGTCCCTGAACTCTTAGTTCCCATAGAAACAGCAGGTGTGTCCATGTGATGGGAACCTAACTACTGCCTCTACCTAGTCATTGCCCCCAGACCCATTCCCACAGAAACAGGTGTGTTCTTGTATTCAATCACTATCACATCATCCATCTAGCCCAAGACAGAACCACAATACCTAACTATCCCTCTTAATCAGACAGGACCAGAATAGTGTAAGTGTAATTAATTTAACAGGTACTTGATCCTTAGTAACTAAAGGCTAAGTACTTCTGTAAAAGAGGCAGAGGGCGTGAACTCTGTCTCCTGTTTCAGACATGGCAGGAGGGGGTTGGCTGAGACAGGAAGTCAATGTGTGTGTGTGTGTGTGTGTGTGTGTGTGTGTGTGTGTGTGTGTGTGTGTGAAGAGTTCCAGGGACAGAGAATCAGAATCAAGAATTTTCCTCCTGGCTGGCTCCTGGCAGAGGAAGAATCATGGAGACTGAAGCCAACTAAAAGAGAGAGAGAGAGAGAGAGAGAGAGAGAGAGAGAGAGAGAGAGAGAGAGAGAGAGAGAAAGAGAGAGTGTTTCTCTTCCAGCATCTGGAAGCTGACTGAGAACTGAGTTGGAGTTTTCTTGAGACCAGAATCATGTGAAGGCTGAAGTTGCTGCCTCCTGGAAGGCTAAGATTCCTTCTGAGTCCTGCCAAACTGCTGGAGGACTGAAGAAGCATGACCAGGATAAGACTTTGTTTGCTTGTAGCTTGGTTAATCCTCAAGTTCCCGACAACAGAAGTTGTGAAGGGTTTGAGATGTGCTGGACCCTGTGAACTTCAGTGTGTAGCAAGAACTGCCAGAGGACTGGACGAGAACCTGGGAGCTCTCTGCCCCTGAATCCAGGTGACTTCTTGGTGGATTCAGGTAAGAGCAGGGACCAAGGAACAGGATCCAGGGAATCTGAGAGAGCCCCCCCCCACCCAAGTGAAAATGAAGAAAAGGCCTCTCTTTAAATATTGAATGCATGATGAAACTGAAGTTTACTAGACACTGAGGGGTGGAGGGTTTGTGTAATTTTCTAATGATTGTATTTAGTGACTGATTGCTATATAAGTGACTGATTAAGTTAATCTATAATTGCCCCATGAGTGAAAAATTGATTATTGTATTGTGAATTGATTGAATGATTAAGTAAGGAGATTTTCCCCCTTAGGGAAACCAGATGATTATTCTTTTGTTCTTTGTTCTAAATATTGTGGCTACTATAGTGAAAACTATGTGGCCATTCTAATGTTAAGCCGTTGTAAACACTATATTTTGATTTTCTGTGATAAGAGGTAATGTTGTGAATATTACATTGTGATTTGTTGTGAATGTTTGCATTACAAATTCCATTTGTAATGGAATAAATGGAGTGTTCACTATACTATATAATCCAAACCTTAAAAGCTGTTCACAGTAGCATTCTTTTGGGAAGCTGCTCGTGCATGGTGTAACAAACAGCTAGCTGGTTGGAGGGCAGAATGACCAAAATGTTTAACCACCCAACCATAGATGGTACCCCTCCTCCATTACCTAATCCCTTAACAAACTCCTTATGCCTTTTTAATATTAATGATATTCCTCTATTCTATGTAAATTTCAGTTATGTAATTGAATATTTACCCTATAAAAATTCATCTTGTTTTCTCTAAAGTTGCTGGTTCCTCTTGGAATAGAGCCTGCTCCATGAGAGGTGTCAATCTCAGTAAATACCCAAACTCACATTAGATGTGGTCTGACTCTGAATTCTTTGAGATAGTTCCACTACAATGCATCATGAAACCACAACAGTTTTTGGGTGGGCAAAGCATCCCTGGGTTTAAACCAAAATACCAGATAGCTTAAGCAAGGCCATTCCTAAGAATAAGATGTAGTGAAACAGGATTAGAATTAAGTCCTGATTCTAGTACTTACCAGTTGTCTGACCAGGAAGACAAGTAATTTTAACTCTCTTTCTTCTTCATTTTCCACATAAGGAAAACACTTTGTTTTCTATAAAAAGTAATATAAATGTGAGTTATTATTATAGGATTATAGGCTTTACATTGGATAAATAATGCCAATAACAAATTATATTTCAATAAATCAATAAACATTTAATAAGCACTTATGTACCAGTCATGATGATAGGGGTGGGGATATAAAGGCAATCTGCTCTCAAGGAGTATACAACTTATAGGGAGGAGGGCACACAAAAATCACACGAGAATGAATACAAAATGGACGCAAAGTAAATAAAAAGTAATTTGGGGAGCACTCAAAGATAAGGGCTCATAAAAATCCTGAGGTAGGAGGAACTTAAGCTGAGGTTTGAAAGGATTGAAGAATTTTAAGAGGCAGAAGTCAGGATGGAATATGTTCTGTGCTGTGTGGCCAGCCTAAGTAAAGGGACTGAGGGTGGATCCTTTGTGTTGAACTTTCAGAAACATCATGGGTGACAGTCCCATAGGATGAGCAGGCATGGGTGAGTTTTGCTCTGTCCTGTTGAATGAAACTCTTAAGACCATGAGATCATTTCTACATGTATAATTGATATATAGCTTGCCTTTTAATGGGAGAGTCTGGGGGGAGGAAAAGAAGTTGGAACTCAAAATGAAGAAAAAAAGAGTGCTAAAAGTAAATAATAAATTAAAACAACTATGAGTTCACAGATTCATTAGAGTATTTGAGTGCTATACTGGAGCCAGACTGTTAAAGGCTTTGAATACCGGAGTTTTGTCTTTTATTCTTTTTTTTGGAGGGGAGAAGGCAAGGCAGTTGTGGGTAAGTGACTTGCCTAAGGTCACACTCTAAGTGCCAAATGTCTGAGGCTGGATTTGAACTCTGGTCCTCCTGACTCCAGGGCTGGTGCTCTTAGACAATAGACAATGACTACATTTTTCTTTTTTTTCTTTAGCAGGGGAATGACTTCATCAGATTTGTGCTTAAGGATATTACTTTAGCAAGTGTATGGAGGAAAGATTGGAGAGGGACAAGCTGGAGATTAAGAAATCAATTATGAGGCTTTAGTCTAGGCCAGATACAATGAGTTCCTGAACTAAGATAAGCAAGAGGATGGGAATGGAGAGTGAAGGATAACTGAGGTTTTGAGCCTAGGTGACTGGTAGGATGGTGATGCCTTTAACAGAAACAGGAAATTAGACCAGGAAAGCATTTTGTGTTGGAGGGGATGTTAAGAGATCATCTATCTTACTATCTTGTTCAACTTCATTTTAGAATTGAGTAGAAGGAAGTGAAGAAGAGATTACTTGACTTGTGTAAGGTCATGGATAGTAGGAAGAAGGCAGTCTAGGGTACTTTCCAGGCCTTCTTTTTAAATATAAACTTTCTTCTTTAGTCATCAACAAATATCAACAGTTTAAGTACACAGCAATAATTTTTTAAAAAGGTTTTACCCAACCCTACAAACTACCTTTAGGTATATTAAATAACAACTAGGAAGGAGTGATTTGTCCTTAGTTCTTGAAGAGGACCATGACATCAGGAAGGTCATGTCATGACTTGCGAGCGAACTGGATATAAGTGAGGGAAGGCTGTGCAAAGTCACCAGCCTCACTTTCTCCTCCAGAGCCAACTGGATCCAGGGGCAGCATATAGATCAGGAGGACTAGAGATGACCCCACGAGGCGGCATGGGACAATGGAAAACAGGCTATGCAGTGGGATAATGGAAAATGCACCAATCAGTCATAGAAGAGATTTTCTAATCCTCTCCCTTGGTCAAGTCAACACCTCCCTGGGTCTGTTTCCTCACTTTCCATGTGAAAAGGATAGATGGGACTGACCCCAAGGTCCCATCTCTCTATGTGCTGTCCATGTCTAGACCTAGATCCGTAAGATCGGCTTCCCTCACGGTTTCCCCAGCCATCACGATTCACCAGCTTCTTTATGGGCATAACGAGGGGCTCGGGCCGCACGACTCCTTCCCCTCCCCCTCCCCAGGTCCTTGCAGATTCTGAAGCCTCGATCTCTGGGCCAAGGAGGAAATTTAAGAATTAGCGATTCAGAGGCCAACAACAGTATTTCAGATCATTTATTAGGTGCCCGGTTATGTGCCAGATGAAGAAACTGAACTCCGGTAAGTGGTGCCTCTTAGGAGAAGGATCTGAGCTGCCATTTGAACTCGTCTTAAGCTCTGGGAAAGCAAGCCTTCTCTCCCTGGTACCTTCCTGGACTCCAGGAAAACAACACAAGGCCCGGCCACGCTGCATCAAGAACTAACACAAAGAAACCTGGCCACGACTATCAGACTGAGGCCAAGGTCAATCTTAGCTTAACTTTCCGAGTCTCCCGAATTCGTATGGTCCCTCGGAGGACCGGAGACTCGCAAAGGGGCCTCCCCGCCCTCAGAGAACCCTCCCAACCACCAGGAACTCCCCTGCACTAGCAGTGCTCAGGAAGGGATTTAATTGCTACGCGACAGGATGCACGTGGCACTGCCGCGTGAGGACGCACGTCGGCGCGATGACGTCGTCGCGCCGGCATCATTCCAGGACCGATATCCGGGACCCCTACTGTATGTAGTATCTGTGTAGGAGGCGGGGGGCTAGGCCCGCGTTTTTCCGGCTACTGCCCGAGCCCAGTGAATCGCGGTCCCCGTTTATTGGGCGGCTGTGAGCCGCAGAGCGGGGACGCCGAGGCCTCTGCCCTCCACCGCGGGAGCAGAGGCTGGAAGAAGCCCCGGCGCGGGCTTCTGGGCTCGAGGCGCGTCTCCGACAGGCGTGACGTGACTAGCGCGCCTGTCAGCCAGGCGTCTGAGCCGAAGGGGGGAGGGGCCCTCGTGTGTCTGTGTTTAAAAACAAACCCGAACTCAGTGATATTCTAAAGAAAAGCAAAAACAAAAAAAGTCCTCTTCAGGGCTTTTTCCGTGAAAAGGGAGAAAAGATAAGAAAATGTCCCTTTTCCCCAAAATATCCTTGAGGCCTGAAGTCGAAGACTACCTCAGGGCGAGCTTTAAGAATGAGGAGGTAGGTCGGGCAGTACAGTGGTTAGGGAGGCCCGGGCGGCCGGAGGTTAGAGGGAAAGGACGCCGCGACCCCCTGTGGTGACAGGGCGGCGCGGGCCTCCCCGCGGAAGTGCCCGGAGCGGGAGGAGGGGGCGAGCGCGGGAGTGTACGCGGGGACGTTGTCAGAAAAAGCTAGCTAGTTGTCCCTATCCCATTGTGTGCGCATTATTTCCCTTTGCCTAGGAAAACGCTCGTCCAGTTTGTGTTAAGGTCAGGCAAAAAAAAAAAAAATGCTAGCGATGAAGTGGGAGGCCTCACTCGGCCGCCAGGTGGCGACTGGGGAGCCGGGGAGGCCTGGGTTCAAGTTCCCGCCTCTGCCCTGGGCGGCTCTGCCGAGCCTAGGTGCGGAGGAAGCGCTGACCGGTCTCGCCTGGGGGAAGCCGCCTCAGCCGGCCGCTCCCTGTCCCCGTGACGTCATCGCTGCGTCCCGAATCCTCAGTTATAGGGCCCTTAGGCAGAGGTGGTTTAATTCGGCTCCCTCCTTCTGCAGAGAAGGAAATGGGCTTTGAGAGGTGGAGAGACCTGAAGGTAGTCATGCAGCAGGGCGTATTTGAACCCAGGTCTTTGGACTGCAAGTCCACTGTATGGCAGGAGGAAATGGAGCGAGCTCAATGGTCAGTGAAATCACAGATTTTAAAAGTAAGGATAGAAATGGCTTTCCCAGGCTGGAAAGACCCAGCAGTGAGTAAAGGCATTCTCCCTCATAAGAGTCTCTGAAGCAGAATATACAGACTTTTGCACAGGTATTCAGTGTCTCCCTTTTTTACCTTTTAATATCAGAGCGCTAATTTCATCTGTTACTGAAGCACCAAATGAAGAGCTGCCTCTGTCAAAGTAGACAGTTACCTGCTTTGGGTGGCAGTTTTGTTTCCTTGTAACTCACATCGGTACATATTGGCACTTGTGGGCAAGTGATTTGCCCTGGGTCACAAAGCTTGCTTGTTAGAGAGAGAACTTGAACCCCTATCTCATAAAGCCCCATGCTCTCTGTTCACTCATCTTGTCCCTAAGCTGTACTTAGGGACAAAGGGGATCCTAACTTTTTTCTATATTTCATTGTTTTAAATGAAGCTACCTGAGTGCTACTTGTTTTTAATATTTTGCATTTTTTATGGAACTTCAGAAATCAAGTTCTTAAAAAAAGTTAATTATGCTGGTTTAAATAGCACACAGTAAAAGCAACTATTCCCAGTGTCTGTCCTCTTGCAGTTCATAATTAAGAAGCATATGTCTAAGTTCAACTTTTGTAAGGCCATGATATAGTTGTGGCAACAGATTTGGAAATAATTAGGCATTGGCACAGCTTTGTGCCGTTATGTTATCTTGGGTAAGACTTAACTTCCTTAAAGCAAGGGGGTGGGCCATATAATCTCTGAGGTTTCTTCCACCTTTTGATCTTCCACATCAGTGCCAGAAAACCAGACATTGCATACCTGTCTTCTAGTATATTTTTCCCTCAATAACATTGTTAAATCATGCCATAATTATAATAGAAGCTTGAACAATTATGAAAATTATGTATAGAATGTTAACGAATGATACTTTGAAGATTTCATATTTAATTTCTCAGTGTTAATAACAAAAGTAGATACAATAAAATGCAAGGGAATTAGATCAAATGCTAAAACAATGTTCTTGAAATAGAGCAATAATCACAAAAATAAATAATTATCTTTTTTAGGACATTGTTTTAAATGACTTTTTCATTTAAAAAAAGGAGTCAATCTTGTGATTCCTGTTTTTTCTTTTTCTTTAAAGATTGTAACTGCGTTAGGCGTGCAGGAAGCAGAAAGGAAATTTGAAACCTTGTTAAATCACTTGTCATACCCACCAGCATTCACAACTGTTAGAGTGAATACTCATTTAGCATCTGTAAAACATGTGAAAGATTTGCTGCTTGAAGAAATAAATAAGGTTTGTTGAATTCTTTATGTATGTTAGTAATCATAATCTAATGTTTGTTGGACTGGTGAAATTTTCTAGCTGGCTATAGGATCATGGGCAGGAAATCCTTAAGTTCTCTGGGTGTTAGAGTTTCCTTGGGTATGAAAAAAATGTGTGTGTTGGGGGAGTGGGTTGGAGGGCGAATTCAGTGATTTCTAGGGTTCCTTTCACAAAAAAATCTGACATTGTATGAAAAAATTAAGTGTCATGGCTATCTAGGAGTTGATTCTTTGTAACTTTTTTCCCTTCTGCTTATCTGAAAGAGGAAAATATATGGTATTATCACATTTCTAAGAATTGAGGAAGTCAGCCTCTTGTCTTTTTCCTCCCAAGAGTCTTTTTTTCCTTATGAAACTGGCAGAAATAGATAGTTGTGTGATCTAGCCAGTCATTTCTCTAAGCTTCTGTTTGTTTATGAAATTTCTCCTTACATGACTTGTACTGTTTAATCTATGAGGTCATTTTAGCAGTCAAGTGAAAATGTAGATATGCTTTATACTGTAAGACTTTGTAAAGTGAAACAGTATATAAATAACATATACTATTATTTCTTTTTACTATTATTTTTTTTGATCATCAAACTTTTTTTTTTAACTCCTTACTCCCATTGGGGTGAAAAATACAAAATCTTGTAACATATAAGTGTATTCAGACAAAACATTGATCCCCCTTTTGCCATGTCCAAAAATGGGTTTCTTTTTCACATTAGGTCCATTACCTCTCCATCATGAAGTGAAGTGAAACCTTCTTCATTATCAGATTTGTAGAATTGTAGTTGATCATTGTATTGATCGAAGTTATTAAATCTTTAAGAATTGCTAATCTTTACAATATTGATGTTATAGTATAAATTTGTTTTCTTGATTCTTCTCATTTTATTCTGTTCCAGATCGTACAAGTCTTTTAAGGTTTCTTTCCCCTCATCCTTAATATGATAGCATTAATATGGTATCATTGATATTAATATGGTATCATTGATCTAACACATTTCTTGGTTCTATTTCATAGTGGTGTAACAATTACAGATATTATTCAAAGCTCAGTATATCTATCCCTACATGTTTATAAGAGAAATTACTTTTTAACTAAATACTATCTTCATTTGGTAAAGTGCTTTATAAATACTAGCTATGGTTACAACTGTTCTTTAAGTCATGACATAATGTTGTTCTTTTGAATAAGAACATGTTCAAAAATTATTATAAAACGGAGTTTACATGTAAATGTATGCAATACCAGCTTTGCTGAATCAGTGAGGCTCATCATTAGAAGGTTGGCTGCAAATGATTGTTTTTTTTTTGGCCACAACTTAAAGACTGTTTATGTTTAGTAAGACATGGAGGGTGTTGTGATCTGCATCTGTGAATGGAGTCTCTACACAGGTAATTTAAGTGTCTGTTTTATTAGTCTTTAATAATTATGTCTGTTTATTTTAACAGCAATTTAATGGATTAAGTGTTCCAATTCTTCAGCACCCAGATGTTCAGGATGTGTTACTTATTCCTGTAATTGGACCCAGGTTTGTAACAACATGGCTTAAGAATCATATATTATGGGGCGGCTAGGTGGCGCAGTGGATAGAGCACCGGCCCGGGAGTCAGGAGTACCTGAGTTCAAATCCAGCCTCAGACACTTAACACACACACACACACACACACACACACAAAACCTAGCCGTGTGACCTTGGGCAAGTCACTTAACCCCAACTGTCCTCCAAAAAAAAAAGTTAAAAATAAAATATATTATAAAAAAAAGAATCATATTATTAAATAATAGGAATCTTCTCACTAGCATGTTTAAATAACTTTTGATAATAATAATATCAAATTACTCCACTTTGCTTTAAAAATTTTATCTTATCTCATGAACGTTGGCTTGGAAAAATTCGTATTAACCCTGATAAAAAGATAGCGAAAGAACCAGAATCATTGCAAAAGCAAGGTGGAATTGGGCCTAGGATGAATTTCTTTTAAATTGAATGAAAAGAATTTTAGATTGAACTATGCAAAAGCAGTAAACTTTATCATCAGGGAAAGTATTGTACTGAAATCTTTTTCAACGACAAAAATGATAACATTCATGTATTATAACTTAGATATTATAAGATAAACGCTAGGCGTACTAGAATACTAGAATACTCTGTCTTGACCTTCTGGGATTTAAGCTGTAATATTAAAGACATGAGATCTGAGCTTACCCTTGTTATCAGATATTGTTGAGGGGCATGAGGAAATTGAGGAAGAAAAGAAAAAAAACACTTGTTATACATTCATTATGTGTCAGGCAGTGTACTAAATTCTTAACAAATATTATCTTTAAGCTTCACAGTAACCCTGGGAGGTCAGTGCTATTATTATCTCCATTTTACAGTTGAGGAAACTGAGTCAGAGGTGAAGTGACTTCCCAGGGTCCCATGGCTCAATGTCTGAGACTAGATCTAAACTTGAATTTTCCTGATTCCAGGCTCAGCACTCCATCTGGTCTTCTAGCTGCCACCAGATAGATACTTTATTTATCATTCTTTCTGTTAATTTTATGGTTTCCTTGTGGGCCATTTTGGTCTAATAGAGAGCTTGCCTTGTAGCCAGGGAGACCTAGATTCCATACCTCTAGCCTCTACTACCTGTGCCCCTGGGTACCTGCTTTATCCTCCCAAAACTTGAGGTCACTCTGAAGAGTCTAGGTGCGGCGAGGAGGGAATCTGCAGTGGCAGTGGAGTTCTTTTTGAGAGCTCCCTTTGCCAGGGACATCTCAAGGCCAGCCTCCAACCCTGTTCTGATTCCTCAAACTGTCCTGTAGGTCTTCTCACAGCTAGTGTGCAGCATAGACGATCCCCCATTAAGAAAACTCAGCCTTTCTTCTTGGGACACATCTGATATGTTTTAAGTATTCTTCACTAAGTATTTATTCAGTGTTCAACATGTGCCCAGCCTTGTGCCAGGAATGGGGGGTGGGGAAGGCATTACAAAAACAAAAGAGAGACTCCCTGCTTTCAAGGAGCTCATGTTCTAGGAGGGGCATACAACATGGATGTGATTAGAGGAAGGGATGCTCAAAGGATGGGACTTAGAAAATCTGTTATGCCATATAAAATTAACCACCTTCTTGGGATTTAACCACTTAAATGCACAGGTAGTATTCCTTGAGTAGAGGTTACTGGTTTTGAGAATCACTTATTCTTTACCGTCTTTCCCCTGTCGCTTGTACTCTTAGGGACTGGACTTGTAATGTTATTGTTTTGAGGAATGCCTCCTGGGGAGGAACTTCCTCTGCTAATAACGTAGGTCAGCATCTTCACTGTATCTTGCAGTTTTAGCTGCCTAGAGAACTGTGAGGTTGGGTGATTTGCCCAGGTCACAAGAAATCTTCTGTCAGAGGAAAGACTTGAACCTAAGTGTTCCTGGTTCCTTGGTTTTGTTTGATCCTTTTGGGAAAAGGTCTTAGCTACTATTGCTTCTGTTTTTGTTTTTTCAGTACTCTGCTACATTCAGGAACTGACTCAGTGTTACCTGAGCAGTTTCTACCACTACCTGTCAAATGATTTTTTTCCCCTTTCTAATATTCCCCAATCCTTTTTACTACTTTCATTTTTTTCTTTTCATTATTTCCTTTCTCATCTACCATTTTTCAGGTGGCAATATCTCATGATTTTGCTCAGTCCCAGTGATAATACTTTAAGCTGAAAAGTTGCTTAAAAAAAAAAAGCCTGGAATCAGGAAAATTATCCTTCCTGAATTTAAATCTGACTGTGTGACCCTGGGCAAGTCATTTAATCCTGTTTGCCTCAGTTTCCTCATGTGTAACATGACCTGGAGAAGGAAATGGCAAACTACTCCAGTGTCTATGGCAAGAAAACCTCAAATAGGGTCATGAAGAATTGTACATGATTGAAAATGACTAAACAAAAAGAGGAAACCTGGAATTTGAAAAAGGTTATGGGCTTTAGGATACATTATTATGTTTAACTTTCATGGTGTTATATTCTTAGGAAAAATATAAACAAACAACCCTCTGAAGTCATAGTTGGCGCCCACTGTGGTAATGCTGTGCTAAGGGGTGCACATGTCTACATTCCAGGAATCATATCTGCTTCAAAATGTAAGTGCACATTTTTCTTTTTGAGAGAATTGTCCAGATGTGTTGGTTGGGTGCCTTTTTCCTCTAATTATATATTTCCCTTGGCCAAACAAAATATTGAGAGTTAAATGCACATAATTATGATTAATAAATGAATTCCATCTAGCTTATGCTTTCTTCCTTTCCTCTGCTCACTTCCACACCTGCAATTCTTGGACTTTATGGAATTACTTGGTTCCACTAATTGGTCTCAGTGCTTTATTGGTATTTTTCTTCTTGGTTAGAGGTTATGATTTATCACTTCAGAATTGGTGTGTGACATGTTTTTTTCAGCATAAATGTTTTTCAGAATTAGATCTATTTCCAAACGGGATATATGATATTTGGGATATATATATGTGTGTGTTTGTGTATATATGTGTGTGTGTGTGTATGTGCGAGTGACAGCAATATTTTTATTTGATTTTATGACTTCATCTTTGTATGTGGCTTTTCAGTAATACTAGGTATACACACATGCTCATATACTTTATAAGAGTGTAGATAAGTAACTAGGTTGAAATTAATTGCAGTTTCGTTTGATTATTACTTTTCACGTGATTTGAATAGCATACTGCTCAGCTCATTTAAGTTGAGTGATTTCTTTTTGTTGTTTTGGTTAGTTTACTGTCAGCTGTAGGATACTGCATGAAGTCTCATGTTAAAAAAGAAAGAAAAATAACATTGGGTAAGGACAGCAGCAGACCATGGGAAAATCAGACTTGTTATTTTTAGACATTAATTTTATGATCATTACTAGTTTAAATGTTGCCTGTTTTAAAAAGATTGTTATGCATTTGCAAATTAAAATGTGAAAAAAGTTTCATTTTTATATAATTCATTTTTGCTAAAATGTTTAAAAAGAAAATAGCTATTATAGCATGACCTTTTATTTATCTAACAGCTCTAATAGTAATTTCTTGGAAGTATGCTTTGGTTTTTAGAAATTTAATTTTTATTCCATACAATTAACCAATTTTGTTGCAATGTTTTGATAATACAAAATTATTTGTCAGGTTATACTTGAGTTCCTTACAGGGAAGACTTCGTTAAAACGTAAGAACATATTTAATTTTTTGGAGACATTGAACATAATATTTGCATCAATCACAATTTTGAGAGACAACATTATGTACTAATTACATGACTGACCTTAGAGTCAGAAAGGCCTGTATTCAGATTTTGCCTCTTATAACTGCTTTGTGAAGCTGGACAATTCACTGAAACTTGCAGTGTCCCCAGACAACTCTTATAAGTTTTAGAATAGTTGCTGATCTCCATCGGTAGAAGGAATTTCTTTGTGGGAGATTCCTACAGCAATGAAATCACAAGGCCAAAACAAATAAAATTATCCATATCTTTGCATAAAACAGGAACCAGCTAAGTTAGTTTAACTGTGGGATTCAGTGACAGAGTAGTGTGAAGATTTCAGATAAAGCTGAATTATTTAACTCAGGTCTCTTAAGACCTCCCCTATGTGAACCAGCAGTGCAGTTTGGCATAATTCAGAACCTATGATTGTTCCCTCTTGGAAGGAAGCATGTAGAAGTTTTCTAGAAGGGAACTGGATTGCAAATCATTAAACGCTTACGTGTCTGAAATTATAAGGCTAGAGGGAGCATGACACAAAGAAGATATTGTTTTATTTATATTAGGCAAATAGTTTTTGCCAAATTTTCTAAAATTGTATTATCAGTATAATTTATATGAACACCAAATCAATCTTACTCCTTTCAACTTCACCCACTTTTTACTGTTCCCCAGCTGATTAGGCTGGGAGGAAAAGTAGCTTCTCATGACAAATATACCTTAATTTCTTCCACAGACATTGCCTCTTACATGAACCAAGAAATTTTTTTTAAAGAAAGACCAGAAAAAAATACTAAAAATATTACTAATTGCCATTTGTACAAGCTTTTGAAAAATTGAGAATACGGGTCTTTAAAAATTATTTTATTGTATTGACTCTTCCTCAAAAAGTGGGCTTGGAAAATACTTGTATTCAAGTGAAATAGGATTTGACGTGCAATAAAATGTTACTTTCTTCACAAGAAGGTAGTAAGAAATTTGCCCTTCTGATATTTCTTCTTTGAAAGAAATGCAAATTTAAATTTGCCGTTAGCACTGATCTAAAAAAGGAAAATCTGGTTTTTTTGGTCAAGGACAGTATTAAAATGATGTTTTGTTTGATGCATGAGAGATCTCCGTAAAGGTCCCTTCCTCGATGTTCATTCTTCTTTGAAAAAACATAGTTTAATGGGATCTTTAAATTTTCTCTTTTTTCTAGTTATGAAAGCTGGAGATGTTGTCTCTGTTTATTCTGATATTGAAGGAAAATGTAAAAAAGGAGCCAAAGAGTTCGATGGGAAAAAAGTCTTTCTTGGAAATGGGATTTCTGAACTGAGCCGCAATGACATTTTCAGTTTGAGCAGCCCACTGAAGTATGTTATGGGGTGTTTTATTAAAGAGTTGTATTCTTTTATTTAAAGAAAATTTGAAATTTTTTAAAGCATACTTCAAATTTTATTATGAGTGAATACATTTATTTGATATCAATTTGTCTAGAAAGCAGGGCTTTGAGGGCAGTAGTTTTTAAGGAAATAAAATTTCTTAGGCATGAGAATGAATACAATCAAGTCAAAGAAGTCAAGCAAATGATTACCTTTTCATTTGCCATGTTTTTTTAACTTGATGTAATAGATTTAATCTGTGCATTTTTTTCCTTGTTCAATTAACATATTTACTAAATATTTTAGTTTGAAGGGAAAGGACCTATGGCTAATCATCGAAATTTTGCAAAAAAGTACATTTTTTATGATTTAAAGGTCAAAAATAGAAAAAAAAAGGATAAAATTCATATAAATGGTTAAAACAATTTCTACTTCAGTTGACCCATGATCTCATCAGTGTTCACAATTCCTCTCTTAGAGCACTATAACCCATCTGTGCCTCCCTATCTCATGTGACATATTCACATGAGTAGCTACATGAGCTAGTAGGCCTGGAGTCAGGAAGACCTGATTTCAAATCCATCCTTGGGTACTTACTAGCTATATGACCCTGGATAAGTCATTTAACCTGTCTGCCTCAGTTTCCTCACTTGAAGAATGGGGATAATCATAGTACCCATCTCTCAGGGTTGTTGTGAGGATCGGATGAGATAATATTTCTAAGCCACTTTGTGTAGTGCCCAGCACATAGTATTAGCATTATATAAATGTTAGTTATTATCATTGTTGTTGATTATCCCAACATACTTAATGACATTCCTCTTGCAGCATGTGAGCTTTCCAAACTTCCCTCTCTCCATATGCCCAGCTCATCCCCTTTTCTCATCATACGTAATTTTTCTCAGATTTCCCAGATGGCTGCTTAGACACAATCACCATATTTCACCTTTAAGGATACCTGCAATTCTGATTTTTTTTGGAGATTGTGGTATTTCATGATTGCCCACCCCAATGTGGTACCAGAAAAACATTGGCATTTAAGATGGTGGGCTTTAAAAAAACAATCTGGGAATTCTTGAGTGCGTTATGGCTTTTTTTTTTTTTTTTTTTTTTGGCATTTTCTAAATGCCGTCAATCTCACCTTCTAATTCCTGATTCAGTTCCGAGGCCCAATTCTTTGTCCATTTATACTGTCAGTCCAAATTAAATCTACTGATGACAAAGCTCAGATTCATAGTCTGGTTCAGATTATATCAAAATGGCATCAGTTCTGCTATGTAAAAAGAAGCAAGCAGCAGTAAGTTTAATAAGTTAAATCCCTGTATAATCTTTAAACCTTACTTAAGACTAGTTTCAGATTTCAACCTTTTCTTTCAAAATTTTGTCAATAACTTTGTGTTCATGAAATAAACCATTTAACAGATATATGTGAAGACTAGATAAACCACTCAGATGGATAATGCCTGCATTATCCTGTCTCTGGTGGCAAGTTTTCTTGGTTCTTGATAGAAAAGAACCACTCTGGAGGAAATCAAGACTACATAATTTGGACTTTCTGTTCCTTCCACAGTCAGATATTTTCTAAAACAAGGAATAGTTCCATATGATCTATTAGATGCCTACTACAATGTGTGATTGTTTAGTATACATAAATAGCAAGGAATTGAATATATTTTTAATACTTCTTTTAGAAGTATTATTTTCATATTATTTTCTCTTCCTCTTAGCTCATTTGAAGCTCCAGGCACTATGTTGTTTGATGTTCTGCCCTTGTTTTCTGTAGAAGGCTATATGCTTTGCCAGGGGGCAAACAGCCATATCTTTAGAATCACTGTTGTAATTCAGTCTTGTTCAACCAGTTTGCTATAACTTCTGTCTCAGTCTTTTGATATGTAGGAGAAAAAAAAAACAACCAGCTTCCATTGTCCTATGGTCTTCAGATTCTGTTCTCTTCCCTTTTTGGAAAGTCAGCCTGTTTGCTTGTCATCAGTTTTGTGATACCTACCCTATTTTCCAAACAAATGAAAGCTTTCCAAAAAAAGATAAAGATATAGTAAAAACCTAAATGCTGAACTTAAACACAGTTTCTCATTTTTATTTTTATTTTTTGTATTTAGAGATGAGTTATCTAGTATGCTGATGGATATAGTTTATCATCCAAGCAGCAGTGTTGGGACACTGGTTTCACATGTTCACTGCTGGCTTAAATCTGCTACAGTCACAGAGATAGATAAATCTGCTTTCAGATAATTTTCTTTGCAGTCTTATAAACAGGTCTCCTTTATATTGGGTTTATTCATTTGATATTTAAGAGTATATTTGATTATATGGAAATACTGCTCAACTGTAAAAATAACTTAAACAGACACTCAATATTCAGAGCACTGAGCAGCTCAAGTTGTAATCAATTTAATTAGCCTGAATTCTTCTATTCAGGCTATTCTAAGGCAAAAAGGGTAAATGCTAAATGTTTTCCAGCGCACAGTAAATGGATTGTATTTGACTCATACCAGCCTGTTAGTGACTGACAGCTAATGAAATGGGCTTCTGTACCAGGAGTACTGAGACATATAGCCAGTAAGCTTATTAAAGGTCCTTAAGTTGCTAGGGGTCTAGAAAGCCAGGCATTTTGAAGTGTTAGTAATCACAGCCATGATGGAAATATGCCACCACTGAATCCCAGGATTTTAGGGTTCAAAGGAAACTCTTCAGTTATCTAATCAAAGTCATACACAAAAGGAATCTCCATTACAACATATCGAGCCTCTGCTGTGAGACTTCCACAAAAGGGGACGTGAACACCCCTAGTGGCACTTCTACTTTTGGACAGTTCTAATTATTAGGAAGGTTTTTCCAACAATAAGCCTAAATTTACCTCTTTTCTAATTCTACCCATTACTCCTACTTCTGCCTTTTGGAGCTAAACAGAAAAAGTCCAGTCTATCTTCTGCATGACATACCTTGAAATACTTGATGATAGCTATATAATAACTTCCCAAATCTTCTCTTCTCTAGGTTAAACATATCCTTCAGTCTGTCCTCTTGTGTTATATAGACTCTAGACCTTCTTCGTCTTAGTTGCCTTCTTTTGAGCATGCTCTAGCTTATTAATGTTTTTCTTAAACTTGCACCAAAAATTGAACACAGTTCTCCATGTGAGGTTTGAAGAGGGCAGAGTATGGTGGGACTTTTCTTACTTCTGGAAATTATGCCTCTCAATGCAACTGACAATTGTTTTAGCTTTTTTCAAAGTTAAGATCATTGGTCTGTTGCATATAGACTTCTCTTCCCTTTTAGGAAAATTCAGACATTAGCCTTCAGACTTGTAGTACCTCTCCTGTTTTCCATGATCTTTTGAATATCACAGACAGTGGCTCAGTACTTCTATCTGCCAGTTTTTTTTTTCAACATTTGAGTACCTTTAGGAAAGGACCCCGTGCAGTTAACCACATGTCTTTGTGAATCCTCTAAGCTAAGCCTCGATCATAGACTATAGGAAGCTTTGTAGGGTTCCCCTAATTTCTACCCCAGCAGATAGTTCCTTCCTCCAGAAATGAGATCCATAATAGGATCTTCCCTTATTGGTTATTGTAGCTTTTGAAAGATGAAGTTAACATTAAGACCAATCAAAAAGTTATTAGTCTGCTTTTTGTAGAAAGAAAGTGAGCTCCAGCAGGTGTCTGGATAAACACTAATGTATCATCCCTCTGTGCCAGGCTCAGGATCTGATTCCCAGACTTTTCATCTGTTTCCTTTTTATGTGAACTGTCTATAATTTGCTCCAATGACAAAATCACTTTCTCCTTCCCGTTGACCTTTACTCAGTCTTCTTTATACTTCTCCCTTCTTCTTGTTAACATATTTTATATGAATAACCTTTCTTATTACACAGTAGTATCCATTCTCCTTTTGCTTACTGTTCTTTTTTTAAAATACAGCATATCCTTTTAAAAAAATTAGTTATTTCAATCCACCAAATCTTAGTGATCTCTATGAGATCGTTTTTGCCTCCTTATATTAGTACCTCCAGTTCCTCTTGTTTGCTGCCTAAACTTTGGGCATTTATGTACAGATATTTGAAGCCATACATTTTAAAGCTGTCTGTGTTTTGGATTTTGTTGCCAGTTAACATCTATGTGTCTCAACTACTTTTCTTCTTTTGTTGTTACTCTTTTGTATCTGACATGGGAGCTATACACAGGCAGTTTTGTTTTATTTCCACTCTTTTTAGTTTGCAGTCCTTATACTTAGATTTATAAAACATCAGACAAAGTACATTTGTACTAACTCATTCTCCCCAAACCAAACTTTGTACTCTTTGTGGGTTTCAGTTTCTCGGTCAAGACTTTATAATCATTAATGATGCTTTTAAGGTTCCTTATGACAGTGCCATTTGTATCTATGTTAATCCCCAGAAGTGGGTAGCTTTCATTCATTGGGGGAGTTCACCTGTTATGTCTTGGATAGTCTAAGGACACGACAGATCTCACTTCTGTTGTTATTACTTCCATTATCTCAGTCATATTGGATAATCTTATACCTAATAGCTTCTGAAACCCAATGTGTCATTCTTTGGAGGACAAGCAACTTTTACCTCATAAGAACATAAGAGCTCTCTCTTCAGTAAATCTCATCAGTTTTTAAGGTCTAATTATACAACTCTACTTTTCCTTCCTTTTCTACTCTTTTGTGTAATGCTTTTTTTGCATCCTGAAAAGGGTTTTCTCTTCAGTTCCTCTCATTTCCTCCCCTGGAACCCTCCATTGAAGTCTTTTCCTGTATTTTTCAGGAACACTTAATACTCCTTAACAGTGGAGTATGAAGAGGCATTCTTTGAGTACTTTTGACTTCTCCAAGAGGGAAATCAGCCTATATTTGGAAAACTGATACGTCAGTTGGGTTTGGCAGAAATGAAACATTGCAGACTGGAAGTTTACTGTATAATTTCCCAGTTCTGGAAGGTTGAGATTCTCAGCCTTATTTCTTTGATGTACTGATAGTTTACACTTCAAGTTAAGGGTGGGTCTGGTTAAAACATTTTATAGTCAATTATCACCTCTTAACAACTTAACCATCCCACTCAACTTCCTTAGTCTAAACAGCAACTCCAGCCACAAATCTCCCTCCTTTTTAGACTTGCATCAATTTCTTACCTGTTTTATCAGTTGCCCAACCACCTATTCTGTGCCACACATTTATATTTATTCCTGCTACTTTTCTTTTTTAAAGAGTGATACTAATAATTTTTTGCCATTCTTCTCTCTAGTATTTTAAAAGTGAGTTTTAAATTTTAAATGGTGGTGTCTTCTCTCTCTACTTGACAAGGAAATCAAATGTTTGTAGGCCATAGCAGTTTCTGGGTTCTCTTGTCCTTTCCCTTGTGACAACAACATTATGTTGGTTAAACTTTTGTGGTTTACAATCATGGTCAGTATCTTTTAAAATTTTTTTTATTTTCCACCCTTTGGCATTGATATCTCTTTTGAATTTGTCAGCTTCAAGCTATTGCCATATTTCATGGTTGTCTTTTTACTTTTATTTATTACCCAATTTGATATTGACCTTTGGTCTAACTGTATACAGGCAGTTGATTCTGGTATGATTTCTACATCAGTAAGTAGTTGTCTTGTATCTGTTAAGGTCAAGTTCTTTTCACTTTTTGGTGATGCTTCTTTGGTCATCGTGCTGAGAACTTTCTCTTTGAACAAAGAGTATTACTGATACATAGGCATAAGACTTCTGAGTTATGTTACAAACCTTTGACTTCTTAAGTTTCTTTGTTAATTCTTATTTTCTGACATTCTTAACCAACTTACCTTATGCCTCACTCTGCAGTGAAGTTAACAGGCATCAAAATACATGGTTTTAATTTGGAGAGTCTTAATTAAGTTCTTCATAGAATTTTCTTCTTCATTGGATGTTGATGTATAAGTTGAAAATATTTTTTGGTAATTTTTTCTTTTGCTCATGAGTACTGCAAACCAGGATAACCAGATAAACTGTGAAGTCATATTTTATGTTTCCTTTGGGTGTTATGATGAAGCCCACCTTATCAGTTCTTTTTTTTCTTCTGTAAGGAGAACCTATGAGCAATCCTTTTCATCCTTCTCCTTAAGGGTAACTTCTTTTTATCTTTTGACTTTATTTTTAGGATTTCATTGTTGATATAATTCAATTTTTCCAACTGGCATGTCAGAATCTTACATTTAGAACATGCATAGTTTAGTTTTTATTGGATGATCATAAATTTTATTTTTACTACTTTAAATAGTTACATTACATATATGCATATATACATATATATACACACATATTCTGGTGTTCATTGCTTTCAAGTTCATTAAAAGCTTGGGGAATTTTATCTTCCTGTCAATTTTAGTTAAATGAAAAATTAACAAAACAAGCGCATTCCCTTGAAGAATTTTCTCTAAAATTATCCCACAAAATTTCTAGCAAAATTCAAAAGAATAAAGATTTAAATTAAAAAAAATTTGGGATGTATAAGTGTGACTTCATGAAGGCTGAAAAATGTATCTTTGTTATACTATGTTTACTGTTTTCTTAGCAATGTAAGCTAAGTATAGTACATAATTTAAGTCAGATTAATGTAAGAATTCCTACATTTCAGAGGCATAGGTATACGAATGACAGAACCAGTGTATCTCAGCCCTTCATTTGACAATGTACTGTCCAGTTCCTTGTTTTTGCAGGTAAGTATCTACATAAATTATTTTGTGATATTTAAATATAGAGTAAGGCCTAGAATGCTGTATTTTCTTATCTCAATTCCTAGAATCCTTGGCCTCTGTCAAGATGCCACTTCTGCATAAAGCCATTACTGGTATATTTTCCCTACTCCTCTCTAAATTAGGTTAGATATTTTTCTACTCTGTGTATTTCTTTTTTTATATATGAAATCTTCATTATTAAAATGTAAGTTACTTGAGGGCAGGTCTATTTTCACATTTTTATTTGTGTTCCCAGTGAGTAGTACAGTACATGGCACATAATAAGCACTTAATAAATACTTATTGATTAAGCTCCTGTTTTGCTGTTGTAAATCCTACATGATTTGTTTTCATATTTTCCAACTTAATTTTGGACTGACAATAAATATTTGTAACTTTGCTACCTTTATCTTTTTAAAAAAAACTCTGACAACCTGCACACAGAGATGTTCTAACACTTGATTTTGTCATGACCTACAGTTGTTTTACTTTGTTGTTCATGAACTCTGAAATTTAATTATCTGATCGTTCTCTTTTCCTGTGTCTTAAGACGTCTAATCCTGTTCTTCATTCTCTCTGTAACCTCCCTCTCTTAGTTATTTCCTAGGCTATCACCCTTCCACTGACTGCTACTGAATCCTTCCTTCCCTTTGTTGACCTCTTGCTAAACCAGTTCATTTGTAACCTACACTATTCTTTCCATTCTTTTGCCCCATTGTCCTTTTTCTGATCCCATTTTTCCAGTTCCCATTCTTGGATTACTCCCAGCATTTGTTGCCTTTTCTTCTATTCGCATGCTGCAGAACAGAACTAAAAAAAAATCACAAAAGTGTTGATTTGGGTCTTCCACAAATTTATAATACATAATCTCAACGGGGCCCTCATTTGTGACAGGGCATTCTTTTTATGTCTTCCTAATTGCTTTGCTGTCCCACTCACCACAGTGACTGGTCCAGTCATTTTTTTTTTTCTAAAGTCTCCATCTCACTGTCCCACTCTGTTATCTCTCTTCCCCTTCTCAGTTAAACTACTTGAAAAAGCCCCCTTACACAATGTACTTTTAAAATTTTCTATCCTCTTCACTGACTTCATAACCTTTTGCCACCTAGCTTCTGACCTTGTCATTCAGCTTAAAACACCCTTTGCAAAGTTACTGATGATTTCATAATTAGCAGTTTTAATAATCTTTTCACAATCCTAGTCTTTCTTTAATTCTTTGCACCATTGTACCATCTCCTCCTGGATGCTTTCCCCTTTTTAGATTTTCATGAGACTTCTCTCTCCTGATATTCTTTCTTTGTATTTAACTGATCATCCTCAGCTTTCTTTATAGCTCTTCATTTAGGACATGCCCACTAACTGGAGGTATTCTCTGGATCTCTATTATTGACCCTCTGCTTTTCTCTTTATATAAGGACTTCTTAATCAGAGGTTGTGATTTTGCTTTTAAAAAATATTTTCTAACAGTATATTAATATAGTTGGTTTCCTTTATGGTCTTATTTATGTATTTAAAATGTTATTCTGAGAAGGCTTCAGAAAATGCCAAAAGCATAAGAATATTTGTTCCACACCATCTCATTTGGTGATCTCATCACTCTCATGGTTTTGGTTGTCATTCCATGCAAATGATTCCCAGCTCTGTATTTCTAGCTCTGGTGTCTCTCTTGAGCTTTGGTCCTACATCACCCTCTGCTTTTTGGACTTCTCAAACTGATGTCCCATAGGCATCTCAAGCATAACATGTCTAAAACAGCTCATCTTTCTGCCCAAACCTTCCTTTCTTCCTGACTTTTCTATTATTGTTACAGTCCCACAGTCCTCCCAAACATTTCTCACATTTACTCCGCATATTCAGTCTGTTGCTGAGTCTTGTTCTTTACACTTTCATAATGTCTCTTGTATGTGTCTGCTTCTCAGACCCTCATCACCTTACACCTGGACTATTGCAGTGGCCTTTTGGTCTCTCTTGAATTAAGTGTATTCTCCACTAGGCTGCTAAAGTGATTATTCTGAAGCTTAGGTCTCTCCCAATGCCTTCCACCTCTCCCTTCCCTCCTAAATTCTGGCGGCATCCTGTTAGCTCAAGGATCAAACATAAAGCCTTCCATTTGTAATATAAAGCCCTTTGAAATCTGGTCCCATCTTCCTTTTCCAGTCTTCTTGTACTTTACTCCCTGCACCACTTCTGCATTCTCGTGACACTGGTCTGCTTGCTTTTCCTCCTCCATGCCACTCCTTGTCTTTGTATTGGCTGTCTCATTTGCTTAGGCTGCTTAACCTTCTTTCCTCCATCTTATAGTTTCTCTGACTTCCTTCAGGATACAGCTCAAATCTCACCTTCTTCAGGAGGCCTTTTCCTCTTCCCACTCTTGGGATTACCTTCTGTCTGTTCTGTTTATCTCACGTTGTTGAATTGCTTCAGTCATGTCCCACTCTTTTGTGACTACATTTGGGTTTTCTTGGCAAAGATACTGGTGGAGTGATTTGCCATTTCCTTCTCCAGCTCATTTTATAGATAAGAAACTGAGGCAAACAGGGTTAAGTGACTTGCCCAGGGTTCACACAGCTAGTGTCTGAGGCTGGATTTGAATTCAGATGTTCCTGACTCCAGGTCTGGCGCTCTATCCACTATGCTTCCTAGCTCCCCTCATGTGTATCTAGTTATTTACATGTCTTCTGATTAAAATGTAAACTCTTTGAGAGCAAGAACAGTGTTTTTTTCCTTTCTTTGCATTTCTAGTGCTTGCATAATTTCTGGTAAATGCTTAATAAACACTTGTTGATTGCTTACAAAATTTTTTTTTCTGACCTGTGATTTCAGTGTGGGGATCTGCATTGGTAAAGGTAGTTTCTTCAAGGGCCCTACACAGATAAAATTATGCATTTGAACCATCAAAAAGTGGGAATGTGAATGCCATTGTGTCACCTACCTCAGATAAGTATACTGGCAGCTCATCTCTGTGGCAGCAATGTGGTGCCATAGTCCACAGAGCTGGACCCGGAGTGAGGAAGACCTGGGTTCCAATGCAGGCCCAGATTAGCTGTGTGACCCTGCGCAA
>CM053597.1:44395296-44465848 GCA_028646575.1 Pseudocheirus occidentalis | reverse complement strand
TTGCGCAGGGTCACACAGCTAATCTGGGCCTGCATTGGAACCCAGGTCTTCCTCACTCCGGGTCCAGCTCTGTGGACTATGGCACCACATTGCTGCCACAGAGATGAGCTGCCAGTATACTTATCTGAGGTAGGTGACACAATGGCATTCACATTCCCACTTTTTGATGGTTCAAATGCATAATTTTATCTGTGTAGGGTCCTTGAAGAAACTACCTTTACCAATGCAGATCCCCACACTGAAATCACAGGTCAGAAAAAAAAAAATTTGTGGTAACACCCATTTTTGAAAGCTATGGAATGCCCAACAGTATATAGTGGGAATCACTTAAATTCTAGATAATGCAAATTGGTCACATTTTTTACATAAGTATTAGAAAATTTGCTTTCAAGTGTTAGTCACCAACTTTACTGGGTATTCAGTGGTAGAAATCGATGATGATAGTTTGGTGAGGGATATTTCATGGGCAGAGAAAAAATTGCTTGTATTCTTGTTAGAACTTAGAGGTAGATCTCTAGTACCTATTATAGAGAAAATATATTTGTATACATTTTTAATAAGATGGCATTCAAGTCATGTCAGTGGTAATCATAATTATTTCAAAATTATTTAGAAGGTTTATTTCCTTATTTTGCTGTCTTTAGAATTTGCCTTCTGCAGTAGTAAGCCATGTTTTGAATCCTCAGCCGGGAGAGAAGATTCTGGATATGTGTGCAGCACCCGGAGGCAAAACCACCCATATTGCAGCATTAATGCATGACCAGGTGAGACTCCTCTCAGGAGATTATGTGTTTAAATGAGGAAGATTTTGGTTTTAACTAAGAGGTACCTGGCTACGAGGACTGGTTTATTTCCATAGTCAAAATGAACAATTTAAAAGTAGTTATAAAAGAGAGGATACATATGGTTCTGCAGAAACTTTAAGTAGATCCTAAATATAGGAGTTCAGTGTCTTTTTTGATTGTTAAAGCTTGGAGTAAATTATATCATTTTGAATTATGTATTTTTACATTTTCTTTGAGGCATAATCACCTTTTACTCCATTGTTAGGTAGGTGGGCTGTGTCAGGGGGATAGCATTGAGATTAGAGGAGAGGAAGTGGAGGCAGCAGGTGCTGCAGATGGAATTGACAGGAGCTGTATCCAATCAGCTATGAGATGTGAAGGCCAGAGAAATGTCAGAGCTGGCAGCGTCAGACAGAAGTAGTCATATCACAAGGAGGTACAGATTTAAGGGGAAGGATCATGAAAGAAATAAAGAATAATAATTGGTGGGATATCAGTGTAGAGATGTCCTCCAGGAACAGCTGGAGATAGATAGAGGTCTAGACTTTAAGAGACATATCTTGCTTCTGACCCCAACTTGCTGCTAACACAGCTACCACCTTAGTTCAGGCCCTCATCATCTCTCACCTAGATTATTGGCGGCATCAAACAAATTGGTCTCTCTATTTCATTCCTCATCATTCTAGTTCATCCTACACACCGCTGCCAAACTAAACTAATCTTCCTTAAGTGTAAGTTTGACCATGTGACTGATTCCTGTACTCAGCCAACACCAGTGACTTCCAGCTGCCTCTGGAATATAAACTTCTCTGTGTAGCTTTTAAAGCCATACAAAACCTTATCCCAACCTAATGTAGCCTTATTGGACATTATTCCCTTTCCAACACTCTCCAGTCCATGCAAGACTGCTCTTCACTCTTGCTCGTGTCTCAAGATTTTCCATCCTCCTGTCTCCTTGCTTTTGCACTGGCTATCCCCTTTATCTCCGCTTCCTAGAATGCTTCTTTTCCTTTAAGATACAGCTCAGATACCATCTTCTGCATAAAACCTGTCTTCATCCCACAAACTTCTAAAGCCTTCCTTTCCAAATGCTTTGTATTTAATTACTATGTGTATAAACTTTATATTTATGCTGTATAAGTTTGTATATGTATTTGTCTTCTCATTAGAATATAAACTCATTGTGAATAAAGATTTTTTCATTCTCTGTTCTTCTGTCCCTTGGTGCGTGGAACATAAGTACTTGTTGATTGATTAGAGGTACAGATACTATATAAACTGGGATCTGACTAATCCACTCCAGTCTTTATTTTTCTTTGATTGACAATTATACTTACTGTACCAGATTTTAATCTATTATAAAGCAGCAGTCATCAAAACTACATGGTATTGGCTGAGGAATAGAGTAGTGGATCAACGGAATAGACTGGGTACACAAGACTCAGTAGTCAACGATTATAGTAATATACTGTTTGATAAGCCCAAAGACCCCAGTTTTGGGGATAAGAACTCACTGCTTGACAAAAACTGCTGGGAAAATTGAAATATAGTATGGCAGAAACTGGGCATAAACCATCATCTAATGCTGTGCACCAAAATCAAGTCTAAATGGGTGCATGATCTAGGTATAAAGGCTGATACTGTTAAGTACTCTGGGGAAGCAAGGAATAGTTTACCTGTCAGATTTATGGAGTAGGGAAGACTTTATGACCAAAGAAGAGTTAGAGAGCATTATAAAATGCAGGATAATCTTGATTACATTAAATTGAAAGGTTTCTGTACAAACAAAACCAATGTAACCAAGATTAAGAGGGAAGTGGGAAATTGGGAAAGAATTTTTACAACCAGTGTCTTTGACAATTACACTTCCCACAAGATTCCTGCATCAAGTCTTCCCTCTTCCTTTCAGAAGAAGCTTTATGCCTTCAAGTTTACTGAGATAATTGAGGCCATCTCTCTTCTCTCCCATCGCATATCTCAAAACCCCTCAAAACATCCTCCATTCTATCACATCATCTTTCTTGATAGCAGTTATATTTCCCCAAAAGTACAAGAGGAAAAAAACCTCATTATCTGGGTCTTATTCTATTTTGCATTGACTAAGATATTTCTAAAAAAAAATTTTCTGGTAATTTGTAATGCTTGTTAATTGACCAGGTAAGTGACATTATTCAGGAAAACAAGATACTACATTAGAAAGGTGAAATTGTAGAATGGGCACGGAACATAATTCACTGCTTTGTGGCTCAGGTTATTCGTTATTAGTATTTTCACAGTCTATTTATCTAGAATTTTATTCAATTTTTTTTCTGAACAACTCAAAATGTTATGTCAAATCATCTGTTATAGAGAATTGTGTTTGTTGCTAATCCCACTAGATCAACTCAAGAAAGAGATCTTATAAATAAAAAATTGGATATATGTAGTGTAATTCTTTGAGGATTGAGCAATCCTATTTCAGCAAATGTTTAATATGTAGTGCTAGGAGAACTGAATTTACATGTGCCTTGCTTTATGCTGTGGCTGTGTTTTATGGATATTTGTGTTTAAATAAAGTCCTGTTTTAAGCACATTCATACTTTGCTATTTAAACTAACTCTAAAGTGGACAATTTTGAAAAATGAATACTATTCTCTCGAATTTTATGGATTAGTTTATTTCAGATTTACTTAAAAGCATATTTTAATGATTGATTTTGTATTAGCAAAATATCTTTGTGTTGTAAATAGGAGCATATAGTGAAGCTGCATAGAGACAACCTAGAAAAAAAATTAGCCAACAATTGAATCCCAAATTTCACTTTATCTGTATCAGCAGTTTTTGGTATTTTTGTTTTTAGGGCATTTTGGTTAAGAATAAGTAGTTTTAAATTATTTTTTAAATAAAGCCCTATGAGAAGGAGATTTAACCATGTCCTTCCTAATTCATTCTAGTTTGTTTTATCTTTCTATGTCAAGACATTATTTTTAATCACTAGTTTATATCTTTTGTACTGCATCTTAAACTCATTTCCTTCATTACTGTTCTTTGTTATCAAAATCTGTATCATTGTTCCTCACATATTTTGAGACTATTAAATTCTTGTCACCAAACAAGATATTCCTAACCTTCATCAAAAGTGTTTTTAAGTATTAAAGTGTTAAACCCTGTCCAAGTTCTTCCTGTCCCTCTGAGTTGTGGAATATGCTTCAGTAAGAATCTAAAACAATGTTAAAGTAGGAATGTCTTTAATGTTTCAAAAGATCTCTGATTTCATTGGTATGAATACTCTTTGGGAGAGGCTATTGAAACTGTTAACATTAATTAGCATATTTTTTATCCCAGAGTTTAGGTAGGCAGGTGCAGAAAGGATAAAAACAAGGTAATAAATTTAAAAGGTCAGATCTATTTCATATAGTACATCACCATTACATTCCATTTACTTAATACTTCAAAGTTTCATGACTTCTTTAGTGTGGTACTTACCACCTCACATACAGACTTTTTGAGAGTGGCAGCCATGGCATATTGCATAGGGTGCTGGACTTGGAAATTAGGCTTATTTCTCATTGCAGACACTTACTTGCTGTGTGATCCTAGGCAAGTCATCTCTAAAATAAGTGGGTTGAACTTTACCTCTCAGGTCTCTTTGAACTGTGTTTTTTGTTTTTTCCCCTCTTTTTGGAGGCCAATTGGGGTTGACTTGTCCTAAGTCACACTGCTTGTTTTTGTGTTGTCTGAGGCTGGATTTGAACTCAGGTCCTCCTGACTCCAGAGTCAGTGCTCTATTCACTGCACCACCTAGCTGCCCCTGAACTGTGTTTTATAATCTTCTGATTATCAAACTGATTCTGATAATTCTGATAATGATATAAAATTCTGATTCTTCTGATGAGCTACTCTTATAATGAGCAGGGTTGTTCTTTATACAGTAGGTAGTGATAGAGCGCACTACTTTTTTTAGGTAGCGTTAAACTTTTCACTTTTTTTTTGGTGAACGTACCATTTTTACTGTACAGTTAACAAACTATAGTATTTGTTTATGCTATAATATTATTTGTAACATGCTTTGGCTTGTTATCTTTTTTCTTATTTCAACTGTAAAATATATGTAGCAAAGTTACATATCTTAGAGAAAATGTGCGCATACGTTGTATATGTGTACATAAAACACATAGATTAAGGAGATTATCAAACCATGGTAAAGATTGATTTTAAAAGTAAAATGAAGAAGCATTCAGGGCAAGCTTATCTTAGAGGTAAGAGCAGTAAGAATTAAATGTCGAGTTTTGTTTTGTGCAAGGGTACGTTGTCATCCAGCGAGATAGTGATTGTTCTGTTCAATTCTGGCGGATATATTTTATCCCATAGTTCCTTTTGGCATTTTACAAATGCTGTTATTATACTTCTTTATGAGCTTTAATTAAAAGCAGCTTGACATTGTATTTACTTTTCCAGTTTTATTCAGATTAAGTGAATTTTCTCTTAAAATCAAGTCAGTTAAAAAGATTAAAGTATACCCTGTCAGCAAAAACATGTTTATAAAAGAAAAGCACTAAAATGAGTGGTTAGTCCTATTTTAGCACCTTTCCTTACTATAATAGTTTATGTGAAACATATGCATTTGTTTAATGAATTTGTTCTTAAAATTTGGAGTAAGGGAGAAAGGCTATACTTTCTTAGGGATTTTCACATGTTGTTAAAAGTTTAAATAACTATATTGGATTTATTGTCTGTAGGGTGAAGTAATAGCACTGGACAAAATACCCAACAAAGTAGAAAAAATAAAGCAAAATGCTGCATTATTACACTTGAATTGCATCAGGGCCTTCTGCTATAATGGTACAAAGGCACTTGGGAAAGTAGAGGATGGACGAGGTAAGGTTTTTTTTTTATTTTAAAAGCTTTTGAAACTAGGTTTTAGAGATAAATACTAACCAGAGTTTTACTAATTGTATTACAGTCATGTTAGCATCTGTAAGTCTTTGAAACCGTCTACAAATGCTCTACCTCAACGAGGCATTAATTTTAATTCCAGATATCAAAGAAACCTTCTGTTATTATTTAAGTTTTTTTTAAGACTTCATCTTCTTGACTCATTCTTACTTTTTTTTTATAATTCTTATGTATTTTGCCTTAAGATGACATTTTTAATGTGATAACCACTGTATGTGGTAAATTAGTACAATACTATATATGTCATTGATGGAAAAAAAATTGTTATAGAAATCTTTACAGATTTCTTTCATTTTTCAGTTGTTACGTTTACAGTTTTATCCTTAAGTCATCTGGTGATATTCTGGCTTGAGTCAGTCTCTCACCAAACTTTATATATAACTGTGTTTTTATTTCTCTTCAAGCTATTTTGTGATAATATTAAAGCTAATAATCTTCCACAATCCTATCTGTAAAATTTTTATGAATAATTTTGTATTTTAAACTGGTGGTGTTCTTGGCTGTTCTCTTTCTAAGCTTGTCATGGGAATTGATTAGTTGCTGGTTAAGATAAAACAGTAATAAGATCATGTCTGAATCTAGGTCATCTAGCTCGGCTTGATCATGTGCCTTGGAAAGGATGAAATACTCCCTTATCCTATGCATGTCCTTAAAGGTTCTTATTTTGGCCATTCCTTTCTTGTTGGTCATCTCATGTGATCCCTTACCTTCCCTTGTCACCTCCGTGTAGACTGTTTTCAAACCTATACCTCCACATCAGCTTCTTTCTAGGATTCCATTCCTGTGTTGCTAATTGCGGTCTAGATTTTGCCACTAGACCATTTCATTGGTCCCTATAAGTTCACATGCCCAGTACAGAAGTCTTTATCCCCCCCAGAGCCTGACCTCTCCCTTGCCCTCTCACATCCCACCAGTTGTCAAACCTTTCTTTTCTACCTTTGCCATTTTTCTTGCTTCTGCTTCTTCTCACCCATTCTCAGTGCAGCCATCAGCTTGTTTCCAGCTCCACAGCTGGTCTTTCTGCTGCCAGTCTAGCCTTTTCCCCAAAGTTTTATTAATTTACTGTCTGAATCATCCCAGGGATTTCTAAAGCCTCCTGCTTGTTCCTCATGGTCTATCAAATAGAGAATGCATGAGCTCGGCATTTGAGAGCCCCTGTCCTTTGTACATAAACCACTTTTCTAGCCCTTTCTTACATTACAGCTTTCCACAAACACACTGGCACACATAGAGAAAGTATCCCTAGTTTTTTTGACCTTTCCTGTTTTCTTGTGCCTTATCTCCCTTCCCAAACTTCTCATGCCACTTTTTATGGAATCACTTTGTGCTTTTCTCACTATCCCTTCTATTATAATTATTTGTATGCATTTCTTTTCTGACTTATTATTAAGTAAACTACTTTTGAGAGTTTAGGTCTGTCACCAGTGGTTAATGAAGTGTCTTGCATGTGGTAGAAGCTTATAAATATTAGTTAATTGAGAGAAACTGGAAGAAGTAGAGAATGGGTGAAGATGAAAAAGGAATTTTGAATTTAAGAGTATATAAGGATCTAGAGCATAGAAATGTCAGATGATTCTGAGGCAGTGAGGCAGCCTAGTGGATTTTAGCCTTGGACCTGGGATTGGGAAGACTGGAGTTTAAATCCTGTCTCAGACCCTCTAAAGCCATGTGGCCCTAGGCAAGTCACTTAACCTCTCTGGGTCAGTAAAATGAGAGGATTGGACTTAATGACCCTCCTACTTCTAAATCTATGAGCCTAAAGGTGGTGGGGAAGGTTGAGGGAAGGAAAAGGGAATAAGCATTTATATATAGCACCTATAAAGTGCCAGCCACTGTGTGAAATGCTTTACCATTGTTATTTCATTTGGTCTTCACGAGACCCTGCAAAGTTGGTAGGTTATGTTGTGATCCGCATTTTACCAATGAGGAAACTGAGGCAGACAGAGGTAAAAGAACTTGGGATGGATTTGAAATCAGGCCTTCCTGATTCCAGTTCCCATGATATCTGTCCAGGCCACCTGGCTGCCATTAGGCAAATAATCAGGGAAGTCCTGCTGAGTATATGTGTTGGGTTGGCAGTGTGAGGAGCATGGAAAAGGTTTGGAACAGTTACTGTGAGAAATGTGTGAAGTAGAGATGAAGACAACAGTTTTCGAGCAGTGTTGAAGGGCCAGGTGACACCAGACAGCCTGGGTCTGTCATGGACCCAGGGGACTTTAAAGGGGAGTGAGTATGAGCAGTGGATGTCTGATAGAGCTTTACAGTTTGCCAGCTACATCCTTTGAGGAGATGTGCAGTTATCTCCATTTTAAGGATAAAGAAACTGAGACTGAAGTATAGGTTAAATGACTTGCCTGACTCCTTGAAAGTCAGAAAGGTAGTAGGAAAGGGCTTTTTATGTCAAGATAGTGTTATACTAAGAGGTGACTGGTCTGGAGCGTTGAGTGAAACAAGTTAAACTCTGAAGGAATTGATGCCTGAGACAACACGGAGGCCTTCAGGGATCAGAGCTCAAGAGGAAAGTGAGGGAATGGGAAAAAATAGGTTATAGCCTAAACAGAGAAATGCCATTCCAAGACACAGCTCTTTCAGCGTATGGTCAGAACAAAGGGTCCTTAAAGCTGAGGGCTAAACCCACATCCTCAGAAACTGTCTCTTTGCAGCCTTTTTCCTTGGTCTATGCCATGCCATATGCAGAGTTGCACTGGAGTTGATTCTACACTCTGAAAGTCATTTGTACTTGTTTACTGGAATTGAGCTATGAGGGCTCGTTTTCCTAGACCTTCATACAATATTAAATTGTAATCAGCACACACCCCAACTACTATTACAGTTTCAGTTTTTAAAGGTAAGTATTGTACATAAAATTTGTGTTAAAGTTTAAGCCAAGGATAACAGAACTTTTTGGGTAAGATGAATAAATTTTATCTGTTTTTTTTTTTTTTACTCATCAATCGTTATTACTACATGTCTTTTCTGATGCTTGTAGTATTTCAGCATTCATTAGTGTCCATTCCGTATTTGTTAAGGTCAGTTGGAAACATATTCATAATTCCAATTACAGGAGGACCACCATTCTTACCTGAATCCTTTGATCGAATTCTTCTTGATGCCCCCTGCAGTGGGATGGGACAGAGACCAAACATGGCTTATACTTGGACTCTAAAGGAAGTAACATCATATCAGCCATTACAAAGGAAACTCTTTACTGTGGTAAGTATTAATCATTCAGCTTCATTTCACTAGTTTTACATTTCAAAGAGGCATATTGTTAGAAGCCAGTCAGTGTAGTTAAGTGCCTTTAAATGTTGAGTAAACCTTAAAATTATGCACATAATTATTATTATATGAGTGATACCTACAAAAACCTTTATACATTCAGCTTCAGCCTATTGAGAAATAGTTAAGTGACTTAACTAGGGTCACAGAGCTAGGAAGAGTTTGAAGCCAGATTTGACATTAGGAAGATTCTGAAGATCATCTGGCAGGATAAAATACCAGACAATGAGGTCCTTTCTCAAGCTAAACTTCCAAGTATTCAAACTCTCCTTCAGAAGGTACAGTTATGATGGGCTGGCCACGTTGTTTGAATGCCAAATGTATGTTTGCCAAAAATACTATTTTATGGAGAACTAACACCACATAAGTGCTCAGATGGTAGTCAGAAGAAGTGATACAAGGACACTGTCAAGGTCTCTCTTAAGAACTTTGTAATTGATTGTGTAATATGGAAGACCAGGGCACAGGACTGCCCAGCATGGCATGCCCTTGTCAGAGAAAGTGCTGTATTGTATGAGCAAAGCAGGATTTGAGTAGCTCAAAAGAAATGTGAGATGCGCAAAGAATCTATCCCAAATGTTCATATGGACTATTTGTGTCTGACCTGTGGTAGAGTATTCTGAGCTCATACTGGTCTGATCAGCCACAGTCAGATGCATGGTAACTTGACTCTAACATAGAGATGTCATTTTGGTTCTTTTTAAGAATGGACAACCAATCATTGGGAAATAGGCTTTCACTATAAAAATAACCAATGCATTGGTGTAGAGAAACATAATTTACACCTTTTAACTCTTATCCAGGAATAATAAACAGATTTCAGGATATGATACCCAGCTTGAACTACCTGCTTTTTTAGCTGCTTCTCAGTCCTTTCAAATTGAATATGAGCAATACTTTCTTTGGGTGAATTCATTGGTTCCCATGAAATTTCTCTCTTCTCGTGGATATGTGAAGTACATTTCTCATGGATATGTGAAATCTGTAAAGGCCAGATTAGTAATAGAAATAAGGAAATTTTCTTTTTCTGCCTTTTTCCCCCAGAGAATTTTCTGTTTAGGTTTCCACAGGCTTTCCTTCTTGCTCAAGGGTTATAGTGGGTGGATCATTTGTCTAGTTTACAATTGAAGATTGAATAGAGTACAGCTGAGAACCAGAAAGTTGCAAAAGGCTATGAGCAATGAGGAAAATATTGCCACAAAGCTTTACTTCTTAGATAGGTATGGTGCTGTCTTCAGGGCCTCATGCAGAATTTATTGACATGGAATTATGTACAAAATAAGCAGTAATTTAACAAAATTGGTGATTTCTTAGTTACGTGAGAATAAAGAAAGAGGAGTTAGACGGTGAAGGAGAAGGCCTAACTATAAAAGCATGATAGGAGCCATTTATCATAAGGACAAATAGTTCTCCCTAACTTAGACTTAAGTCAGTGTACCTGAAGATGATCATGGTGGGCTTGAGTCATCCAGAAGTTAAATACGCTTGCTGTACACAACAAAGTCAATGTCTGTACTCTGTTTAATAAGGCAGGGAAGTTAATCCTTTAGAGGAGAATTTTTTTATTCATTTAATTTACAGCTCCCGTTCCCTAAAGGTTATCGTCCATTTTTTGTTTTGTTTGTGGCTTTGTTCTTGTTAATCCAGATTACTCAAAAGTATCAGTATTAGTAACTGCTTTTATCATTTGTGTTTTTTCACCCTTTCATCTTTTCTACTCTTCATTTTGAAGAGGAAATTTAGAAAACTATTTTTCTTGTATAATCCTCTGTCCTATTTCCACATGTTTCACACTTCTTTCTCCTCTTTGGCTTTGAAATAGTAACCACTCTTCTCCAGTAAGGTTTATTTTTTCCTTATGAAAGTAAATTATTATAATAAAGAGCACACAGATGTTTGCCAGTATAGTAGGGATAGAGTTGATCTCTTATTTATTATATCTTCTCAGTTGCTTGTCATTTGTCTTGTTTGGTTTCTCTGACTCTTTGGATTGAGATAAGATTATAGCGTCTTCCCCAGTAAAAAGGATTCCTCAAACCTTAAATTGGAAAGGAAAAGACATCTTAAGACATTAAAAACATTTTGCACTCATTTGCAAATCATCTCTGGATTCCTGTCCTTCCATCACTTCTGTGGCTGCTGAAAGCAGTCTTTAGTTGAAAGTGGCACTTTGGAGGTACTCGAATTATCGAAGTTAGGAACTCTGATGTGGGGAGTCTGTATTCCAAATAATATTGCCACTCAGTCCGTGTTCCTTAGTAAATGGGGGTAAGAGTTCCAAAGATTGATGAAACTTGCCAAGAGTGCTAACAAACTGGAACCTAAATAGACCATAACAGATAGCTTACATTTTCTTCTATTTTTCCAGTCATTTAATTTTGTTCTACTAATCCCTGCTGTCTCATAGAACCATTCATTTTTGTTTGGTCTGTCCTAGTTTTCAGGGAGTTTGTTGCTTGGGCAATTTCTCTTTTGGACTATTTCTTTTCCTTCCAGTTCTTTCTTCTAGAGCTTTTATTTCACTTTTGATATTGTGCTTCATTTTTTTCTAGGTATTCATGCAGTCCCTGTGGAAAGGCAGTTTTTCCTTTGAGTCTGTGCTTACATTTATTACAGAGTGACTATTTCCTTCTTTGGAGGATTTTTAGATATGCAGTAGTTTTTGTGCTGGTCAGTGTTTCCTTTGATTTACTCATCTCCAGCTTTAGTTCCTGAGTTGGAGCTTTATGCCAGGGCCAGACCCTGTCCTTTGATTAGCTCTGGATCACAGGGGTTCCTCCCTCACCGTCTTTGAGCCTCATAGCACTGGATTCTCAGGGCTTTCTCAGGCGGGCATCTCAGGACAAGGTGCAAGGGACCCAAGAGTCTCTGGGTCTGAGGTATCCCACATTAAATGCTTCTGCTGCTCACTGGCCATTGTCTTGTACTTCCCTGTTCTTCACACTGGAGGCTTTCTCATTGCTTAAGAAAGTTATCTGCTCTTAACTGTCTCTGCACTCCTAGCCTTGCAGGTATATGTGTCCTTTATGGTCTCTGGTTGTGCTGTGAGTGCTGGGAGGGGGACACTTTCCTATTACTTGTACTTCTTGCTGATTTTTCTTGCAGTTCTGTGGTAGAAGTGACTTAATTTGGTTGGGTGTGAACTTGAGGGTTAAGCTGTTGTCAGGTGAACTGCCCCCTTCTCAGGCATCTTGTAGGAAACCCTGGGAACTTGGTACACTTGCATAGAAATTTACCTCCCTCTAACCAGATTAGAGTGAAACTGCTTTGTGGAGAATAGAGAATCAGGCACTAGGGTAGGGAGATCCATCCTGTCCTACTGGAAAGTCAGAGGGGTGATGGGGGAGGACATAGGAGAGAGCAAGATTGGGGTAGGGAGTGTACATGGGATCACTGTTTTGGGGTGATGGGTAGGGGAAGGATGGGGAGAAAATTTGTAACTCAGAATTTCATGGAAATGAATGATATAAACTAAAAATAAACAAGTTTAAAAAATAGAGAATCATTCTGGTAAATATGCTGATAATATCTAAGTATATCTTCAGATGAAAATAATCTAATTTAAATATGGGGGCAGGATGGGGGTGAGGAGAGAGATTGAGATAGGGCCCTAATACCAATGAAGTCAGAAAAAGGCTGTCTGTGACTATATGCCTCAAACCCTTCATTAACCCCTTTATGCTCTTACCTGGAAGCTCATCTTTTAATTCCTGTTAACCTGTTCTAGGTACCTAAAACTTGATTTTGGTAAGTGTTTTATTCAGCCTAAGCATTAAAAAATATTGATTTCCTTGCATGACTCTGTCCTCTAGGCAGTTCAGCTGCTAAAGCCAGGGGGTGTGCTGGTCTACAGTACGTGCACAGTTACACTGGCAGAGAATGAAGAACAGGTTGCTTGGGCCCTCACGGCTTTTCCTTGTCTCCAGCTTCTGCCCCAGGTAAAGGGGAGCCTCAGTTTATTCTTAGCTATTTGGTAGTTTGATAGACCTAGGAGAGAAAGAGTCTTATGCATAAAACTTCACAGAAGCTACAGTGGATTTCCCTAATTGCAGCCAGGGAAACCCAGTCCATAGAGAATTGAGTTACAATTGAGTTACAGAGAGGATTATGTTTTCAGGAGTTTTTTTGGCTACTGTTTTGGTTAGCCTGGACTATTTTTAGTGAAAGCCACAGAAATAAATTGTATTTCTCTTATGGGCTCTGAGGTTAATTATTACAGTTGTAGCTATTTCTGTTATTTTGGTGCCTTGAATAATTTCTAAGAGGTTTTTTTTCCCTTCTCTGAAGTGCTTTATTCCTCAGGTGATAACATGGTGCCCAGTCTTCCTCTTGTCATTTCAAAGTGGATCAGGCTTTATAGTTCTGTGGCATAGAAGAGCATACTAGTTAAAGGGGGAAAATAGTTGAGAAGTCTAATTTTTTTGGTAGCTGATTATATGAACTTTTACAAAATTTTCACTTGATTGTACCTAGAACTGTCTCGTGTTCTGTAGTATGGTTTTAATCTAATAACTTTCATGATTACATTTCTATCTGGTGATATTTGGGGTTAAGTTTGATCATAGAAGAAAACTCTTATTATTCTAAACACATCAAATATTACAAATTCATTTCTTTTCCTTACTTGGGACTGTATAGAATGAAGAAGGGAAGGGAGTAAGCATTTCTGTAGCAGCTCATATGAACCAGGAGCTGTGCAGAGTGCTCCACCAATAGTGTCTTTTGATCCTCATGACCACCCTTAGAAGGAGGTGCTGTTGTCATCCCCATTTACTTTGGAGAAGAACTGAGACAAACTGAGGTTAAATGACTTGCTCAGGTTTACAGGAAGTAAGGGTCTGAGGTCATATTTGAACTTGGTTCTTCCTGCCTCCAGGTCCAGAGCTTTATCCACTGCCCCATCAGCATCCTTCGATAATAAACATGCTGAAGCAGAATTGGCCCCAAGACAGTGAAATGGTAGCATGTTTTTGGAATAATTTCATAAGTAATCTCCAAAATACTTCTTATGTATAAATGGCATTTTCTGTAGTTAGTTGTTATATTAGAAAGTGTAATGGACTTGGAGCCAGAAGTCCTAGCTCCACTTCTTACTAATTGTGTTGCTTTGGGGAAATGGCTTACCCTCTCTCAACTCCATCTTCATCATCAGGTATTGTCCACAGGGATAGTATACTTCCTGCTGCATAAGGATTGTTGTGAAATCATAGAAGCAGAATTTTAGACACCTCAGAGATATCTGGTTTCAAACTGTTATTTTATTCATGAGATAATCTCTTAAGTGCTGTGTAGCTAAAAAATGATAAATGTATTCTTATTTTTCCAGTTAGCAACAAATAAGCTAGTTTTTTTCAAGAATGTCTTTCATGAACACACCCATATTGGCATTGTAAGAATCAAATCTTTGTGTTTTGCATATTGTTTTCATGTTGTGACATGAAGTGGTGATTTTTGGGCTACGAATTTGCAGTAAGAGCATCAAAGATAACTCTCTCAGGGTTATATAATCTTTTTTTTTCCCAGCTAGATGTTGTCTTAAATGATACATTTTTTCATAAGTTTTTTGTTTTCCTGAGACTTAAAAGCCCTTTTGATGTTTTCTTACCACTCAGGTGCTGCAGATCAAAGAAAAACACTTTAAATTTGTCATAACATTCCTTGGAAATTATTATATCATTGCTCTTTGAGATTCTGATAAAGTGTTGTATCTTGTGGCAAACATGTCAGGGATGGGATAGTAGGTCCTGCTACTTCTAACTACTATTCTTGTTCAGTTTATTTCAATTACAAATACAGTACCTCCAGAATAAGGGGACTTCACTGTACTTGTTTAAGCACTTTGTAAACTGTAAAGCACTATGTAAATGACAGTGTGAGCCCATGTTGTAATTAGAAGAAATGTTCTGGTTAATGTCATCATCTGAATTTAGCCACAATGTCATTTAATGTAATTAAGTAATGTAAGTTAACATATGCATGTATCAGTTGCAAAGAAATAAGAAACATGACAATTGTAATATTTCTCGATGACTTCTTACAAATAGGAACCACATATTGGAGGAGAAGGGATGGTTGGAGCTGGCCTGTCATTTGACCAGTTGAAGCAGCTGCAGAGATTTGATCCGTCCCTCATACCGCTAAAGGACACTGACTTAACCTCTGTTAGAGAAGCCAGGAGAGAAGACATGATTTGGTTAGCAAATAAGGACTGTATAGGTTTTTTTATCGCGAAATTTGTAAAATGTGAAAGTATTTAGGAAAAGAATCTTCAGAAGTCAAAATTCCAAGTGTTTGCTACATAAAAATGTTGCTGCAGTGTCAGGCCAGCAGACTGATAATATGGTTGCTATGGAAGCAGGAAAATCTGCCAGTTCTTTTAAGAATCGAGAGTCACAGGTTAAAGAAGTCAGAGGGGTAAAGTGAGATTATGTTTATAAAGAATTCTTTTTTACTTACAATGTTTTAGATTACAAAGAAGATACCTTCAGATGTATGAAAATATGTTCTTTGTTGTTCATGAGGAATGTGATATAGTAAATGTCAGATTATATTTTCTACAGATTTCCTTTTTAAGTGCAAATTTAACTTTAATATATATAAATCATTTGGTTACATTAAAATATTTTCTGTTCCCCAATTTTTCAGTACTATCAATGCATAAGGAATTCACATTTTTCTGTTTTGTTAGTTCACTTTTTTCAGCTGTTACTTGGTAAATCTTATCTCTTCTAACTGAAATAAAGTGAATAATTTTTCTGGAACACTTTAAATTATTTGGTTATATTACTATATATGTATTATTTATATTTATATATATGACAGTATTAAACACACTAATTTTTCTGGTTCAGTTTTTCAGTTGCATCTGACTTTGTGACAGTGGGGTTTTCTTGGCAAAGATACTGGAGTGGTTTGCTATTTCCTTCTCCAGCTCATTTTACAGATGGGGAAATTGAGGCAAACAGGTTTAAGTGACTTGCCCAGGGTCACATAGCTAAAGACTTTGAATACCAGGGAACTAAAACAGGCTTTTCAAATTACAGTTTTGTATACCTTTGTGGAATTTTTCAGTATGATACAATTACTCTCCTGCCATATGATAGACTATATATTAAGTTAATGTAAATATTTTTAGAGGCCTCATGACACAACACAATCTACCAGAAAATTTTGTGATTTATACTGCTGTAGGGAGATGTATGCCTGCCAGGTGTTACCAACTGTTAATAGGTCCATGGTGAATAGAATCCAAGTTGAGAAGGGATTCCCTATAGACAGTGAAGTCCTTCAGATGCTCCTGTTTGCAGATGTTCTGACTGTATCAAGTCCTGGGACATTGCAGATTGCAGACTGTCCTAAATGAGAGTAAAAATTGTTCTGAAGAGTTTGGTTTCGCGAGCCACACAGGAATACACGAGGAAATGAAAGTTGCTTCTTGTCTGGACTACATCCAAGTGAATGGACAACATAAAGAACTAAATACTGACACCAGACAGCGAGTCAGGTCCAAAACTGAATAAAGAGGAAAATAGCCTGTTTTAGTAAAAAAAAACAAACAAAAAAACCCCATACAAAGTTCTGTCAATGACACCAAAGCTTCTCCCTGAAACAAGGTCCATCTTTTTAATACCAATATTCTTTTTTTTTTTTTTGGAGGGCAGTTGGGGTTAAGTGACTTGCCCAAGGTCACACGGCTAGTTTTTCATGTTAAGTGTTTGAGGCCAGATTTGAACTCAGGTACTCCTGACTCCAGGGCCAGTGCTCTTTTCACTGCGCCATCTAGCCGCCCCTTAATACCAATATTCTTATGATGATGTGTGACTGTGAGTTGAACTCCAAAGAATCAGAGATGATCACCTAAATGGCAGAAGAGAGGCACGTGGTGGGCATGGACAGGCTGCAACACATCACCAACAAGGCATTAAAAAGGGTCAGTTACATAGAAAAGTATGATCCCAAAAGATGAGCTGGTTATGTAGGGGGAGTGAAAGATAAGCGAATGGTAGACTTTGTTCTCTCAGGAGCACGTTCCATTGATAGCCTCAGGATACCAACAAAATATGAGGTAATCTCCCCTTCCCCTAGCATTTTGGGTGCGTTCCCTTTGGTGCAATCATAGGACTGAATGGAGAAGAATTACCCACAATGAGTAGGTTTGAATGGGTTACATTCTGCATCTCTGAAGGAAGGAAACAAAACATTTATTAAGCATCTGCTGTATGCCAGGCATCATGCTATGTAAGCACTTTATAGGTACCTCATTTGATCCTCACAGCCCTGGGAGGCAGATGCTATTATTATCTTTAATTTTCAGTTACAGTTTTACAGCAGAAGCAGACAAAAGCTAACTTGCCCAGTGTCGCGCAGAGAGTGTCTGAGGGCAGATTTGAACTCGGCCCAGGCCTCTATCTGCTGTGTCATCTAGCTCCCTCTTTTTGGTGGGAATACCCACAGTGACAAGAGTATGCATCCATTGTAATGATCGTATTTTTCCTTTTACTGAACTTAAATGTAAGCAAGGAAGAATTCTTCATTAGAATGCATTTGAAAAACTGTCAGGAAAAGTTTACATAGACTTTATTCATAATATTTGTGTTAGGAAATAGAAAGGTGTCAGGAATCTTCTGCATCATCTCTGAGGCAGAAACAGCTTCCCACTACATAGGGCATAGCTGAGCAGTCTGTCAGTTGTCACTGCCGGTGAGTTTTATATAAATACTGGCATAATGGACTACGTGGTCCTATATGCTTGTTGAAGGAGATATAGAAGATTAGTAATTAGTAAACTGCCCTGTCAGCTCCTTGTTTTATGTGTAGAGATAATTATCTAAGTTAATACATACAAACTATTGCTAGAGGTTAAAAGCATCCATGCAGGCCTGGACTGTAACACATGAAGTAAAGTTTAAGGTGGGGCAGCGATTTGGAAAAGGGCACTAAGTGTGGCTACAGATCTGAATTTCTTGTTTTCTTTGCAGTACTGGCCACAAGAGAGATAAAACGTCTCTTGTATCTTTTAAAGTCATTTAATATAATGAATGACCAGTACTCCTTTTAGAATTTAACTTCCATTTCTAAGACTTAGGATGCTTCCTTAGATATGGAACTAAGAGGAGTTAATCCATTGATTTAAACAACTGATGGTTCAATCCCTGTCTATATTTTAAAATTTCTATGGCTAGTATCTCTATCTTTGGCAAAGCCTCAGGTAGTTAATATTGTAGGAAAAGTGAATATCCTAACCGCATGTGTGCATTTCTTGCGGGGTGGCAGGAGTTCTGATTGATGACAAATATGTGAACAGTTTTGGCAAGAGATAAGAAAAAAGTGTGCAGAATGAGTCAGAAAAATCAAAGGATATTGTTAAAAGTAACTTTTCCTGGGGCAGAAAAGGAAGTTTGCTGTGGATTTCACTCCTTTACTAAAGGCAAAGAACAATTGAAAGAAAAATTTAAAAAAATAACCTCAAATATAAGAGACAAAGTAAAAACAAAACAAGAACAAAGTAAAGACAAAACTAATATGAAGATAAATAGGCCATAAGAGAAGAAAGTAAATATCTTGAGAAATGTGAAAATAGAACTTTAGGGAATGGTGTGTAGGCTAATAGAGGAAATATAATTTGTATCTGCACAATTTGTATATAAATTCAATAGAATTTATATGCATAGTTGACTGTGGTTATTCTGCAAAACTGACAGAGCAATGAGATTAACAACAAATGTTTTATATTTTTTTCTTCCAAACCCTGAACTACATTTTAGTTTTAAATAGTGTTGAAATGAAAACAAATGGAAAATTATAGCTTAGCAGGGGGGAAAAAAATCCACCTTTGATGTAGCATAACTTCGTTCTACTTGATTCATACAACAATGAGAATGAAAGTGGTAATTCTCAGCTAATTTGTGTCATCAGATGAAGGGAGATAGCAACAGTGAGGAGTATGATTTATCAAGATGGATTGTTATTCTAAAATATTTTATAATAAAATTCAAAATAACTTTTTTCATCATCATGAATTTTAGTGCACAGGCAGAATTAAAAAACTAAATGAAAAGAAACAATAAAGCTGAGGAGTCAATTACCCATCTGTCAGGACTGCTGGCATTTTTTTTTTTTTTGGAGCAAGTCACTTACCTTGCTTAGATGAAACCTGAAATGTTCCTTGTGAAATTTGCCTCTTGGGAACAACCTCGCCATTGGGCTCATCATGGAGAGGAAGAAGTGAATTTTGCATTTCTATCATTCCAAATGCTTTGGGCTCTTCCAAAGGAAGACAAAAGAAATTGACAGTATGGCAAGAGAAGTAGTAGATACTATGCATTTCCTATTAAAATAATTCATTCTGAAACCAATTAATACTGCTACTACTAATAAACAGTGCAGAAGCCAGCTCTTTATTTGTTTCATATGAATGACTTTAAACCAGGATTATTGAAGAACAGTTCTGGGTAGCTGCTGACAAGTGAATGTCTCTCAACAGGAATGCATAGCAAACCATGTCAAAAGGGTGGTGACATCCCAAAGTACAGTATGTCTAAAACTAGTCCCTATGTTTAGCAGCACCTTTTTGCAACAGTAAATGAAATCAACTGTGAAGGAGCATAGAAAAGAAGAATGGAATTGAATAGGACAAGAACACAGTAAACTATTTCCAGCATCTCTCAAGATTGACTACCCAAACCATGATGCTGCAACTGATTATGCCAATGACAAAAAGCACTCATGTGAAAAGACTATATTCTACAAACTGATAAAATCCCATTGTACCAAAGATTATGCTTTTTGTGACTTTGTCACTTTGTTTACATTTATGTCCACTGGACAATTTTTCATGTATAACGGCTCAAAGATCTGCAAAAAAAATCCACAAGTAGGACTTGAAATGGGACTAAAACCTTATCTAAAAGGTGTGAGAAATGTAAAAAAAAAATAGCCTTCAAGATAAGTAAGATGGAATCCCACAGAGCTAAGGGAGGGGGGAATGAACTGGTGGAGACAGTCTGGAACATTAGTCACATTTTAAGAATATAAATGATTCAGAGCCAGCAAGCTGGCCAACATGATATGTTGGAAGAGTAGGGATGGGTATCATACAGCTGTCTATTTTAGCTAAAACATTTTTTAAAGCAAGGTTATTGGAATGAAGTTCTCACTGGTACAACAAGATTTCAGCATGTCCATTATAGCCACTGTTTGTACGGTACAATAAATAAATCTGTTTTAACTGTGTCAGAGATCTAATTACTGAGCATCATTTACCTACATTATATACAAAAGTATCTCATCCTGAAGGGGGAAAAAAAGATTCAGGAAATGGGTTTATAAAGCACTCCACTTGCTTTGGTAAATTCATCTCAAAGTGTGATTTTTTTTTTCTCCTTCCATGGTGGGGAAAGTGGGGTTATGAGAGAGAAGAAAAGAGTGAAATTCATGATTAATTTAAAGAGTCAAAACTACTGGCTAGAGACTGGAGTAAACAAGGGCATTTGAAAAAATGGAATCCTTTTTTTTGACAAATGTAGATTATTTGAAGTCAGGCAGTTATATCCACTGTTTTTCCAAAATAAATTTCAAGGGCTAGAAACTCAGATACCTAATAATAACATTACCCATCCAATGATGTCTGGATAATGTGCATTTATAGACATCTATATTTGTCTTAAAACTATTAGCAACATTTTCAATCATTTACAGCACAACTGAAAGGCAGAAGATAGTATCTTCTAGACATTCTTCTTCAGCGCAGATGTGTAGTGAAGAAAATTATCCCCACATTTTACTAGTGGCTCAGGTCATTTGACCTGGTTAATTCTAAATAGCAGAGACTTTGGTTACAAGAATCACTTTCTAGGTTCCCGACAAACACCAAAACTGTTTGATTTGGAAAGATACATAGGAACAACTGATGATGAGAATTGATGGGAGTAATTGGCAAGTGTAGAAATGAAGTGGGAGAAACTACAAAAATTTATTTTCCCACAAAATAATTCCACAAGCTGTGTAAACTTTTCTTCCTAAAACAAGTACTATAAAACACAAAGATTGTACCATTTCCAGTGAAACACTCACAGTAACAAGTGCCTGTGTTTACTCTCTGGGAGTCTCACAAAAAAGAGCCAGCAGATTATGCTTTCCCATTTACCTTTGGCAGCAAACTTCCTCAAATTCCCTGACTGCGCATTGGATTACTAAATAACAGAGAGCACAACAAAATAGAAATCCAATTGGGCAGAATTTTAAGTATCAGTCTCTATTTTTTCTTCAACAGACTCTTTTTTGCACTCAGATTCATCATATTACCCTTTCACACTCACCATAACACACCGCATACACTTGTGCACACTTTCATACCACACACACATTTGTGCACTCTTTCTCACACCACATACACACACACACACACACACTTGTGCACTCTCAAAGACACAGACACACACACACCTGCATGCAAAGATTTCTGGCTCATATGTTCCAGTGCTATGACTCTAACAGACACTAACTACTAAGAATGTGTTTGTTACAATCTGTGAATCCTATGGACTAGAATAATTTCTAGAGTTTGGTACCTTTTTACCATACCTTATGGTCAAAATGATAAGCTTGTAATGATGGCATGGCATTCTTGAATTAAACCTTTCTTTATCTCAAGCAATCACACATATTTACAATATGTACAGGAGACTTTCTGCTATAGAGGGAAAAGTATCAAGACTGAATGTTGTTACAAATTTCCTGAATTGAGGGTATTTCCAGTCCCTGTAATTCAAAAGCAAATCTGCTGACTTGGCATTAGGACTCTTAAAATAGTGTGATCAAACTGATATAATAAGAAGGTGTTTACAGAAATAACATTTACAAACTGTATATACAGTACACAGTACCAGTACATAGAAAATAGATTCTCACTTTATGATCCCCTTTGTGTAAGGCAAGACTGAATCTGTCCCCCAAATTTAGTCAACCAGAGGTACAAGCAACAGATAGTGGTCCTTAAATGAATATGCAAATTGGGAGAAAATACAATTTTGTTGCGTAGGCCGACTCTGGCTTGCTGAATACACAGGAGATTATTACATATCAACTCTAGCTTGTTTAAAACACTAACACCACCTGAAGATGGCGACAGATATTGTTCAAGGGGCAGCTACCAAAAACAGCTTTGTAAGAGTCAAGTACAACACCAGAAGCCTACAACTGTACCAGGTGAGTCAATATAGCACTTCCAAAAATAATAATAAAAAAGTAGGTGAATATTCTATCTCATGCTATTGCTCTGCAAGCAACAGCAATACAAACTGTACAAGATGGAGATACCATTTGATTTGTGATGGAGAACCAAAATATTTTGTGAGGTTTTTTTGGAGGGGTGGGGTGGGGTGAGTGGTTGGGGAGAGTGGCTGTTTTACAAGACTTCCAAGAAACAGACAAAAATGCTTCAGAGGCTCAAGTTACTGCCGGATATAAATATCCCTGTTCCACTCCCCAGCCTCATTCCGTTTTTTGGATATCACTTCTCCATCCTTGTCACAGTATCGATCTTTTGATTTATGTCGGCTTCGCTGCTTGTGACATTCATTGTGGTCCTGCTCTCGGTCAGCTTCCCTAGACCGGTGCCGAGATTCCCTGTGTCTGTGGTCACTGTTCCCGTGCATGTCATCTCTGTGGTTGTGATCCCGGTGAGGGGCGTAGTGGTCTCCATGCTCATGGGAGTAATCTTCCTTAGGCTCCACGTAGGCCGAGTCTCGACTGTCTTGGGTTTCTGAGTCAAACGTCTCTTGCCTGGAGAGGCCTCGGCCCAGGCCACTACGATGGTTGTGGTGCTGTGCTGAAGAGGAGGAACGGTGTTGGGATTTCCTGACAGGCTCAAGACAGGGCTCCTCTTCAGCTTGGGAAGCAGAGCGGGTGGGAGCAGAATAGTCATTCCTCTGGTCTTGAGAACCCTGGGTAGGGTCAGAAGAGGAAGTAGAGGTTAGTCCAAGTAAAAATAGTAAGAGCATGAATTCTGGGTTTCAAGCAGAAAGGGACTGTAAAAGTTATCTCTATCCCTCACTCCTTGTTACAAATGAAGAAACAGGCTCAGAAGTTAAGTAACCCAAAGAAGAAATTCTCCCACCTGTGAATTAGAGGCTGGAGTGGAGCTGATAGGAAGAGATGCCGTAGCGAGAGTACGGCTAAGGAGAGGGTTGGGCAGATTGCTGCTAGGAGGATGCGTGGCCTTCCAGTAAGCCTCCATGTAGTCAGCAAGGTGTTCGCAGGCATCTTCAAGCTGGTTTTCATCTAGAATCACATCAAATAATTCCTGTAGAGGGGGGAAAAAAACCAACTAAGATCCCACTTCAGCTAGACCAGCATTATGATACAAGGGAAAAAATAGCAAAACCAAACCAAACCAAACCCAAAACCTACAAGTCCTACAAGTAGGGGTAAGTTTTGTCTTCCTTTCATTCCATCTGCTTTATATCTTTATTTTTTCTTTTTTTCCCTGAACTCTTCTCCTAAGTTTCCATGCTTTCAATACCTTCCATTCATAGGTTGCCTTCTCTCTACTCTACAGATATCTTATATGTCCCTGTTTACTAACATGTAATTTTCCCTTTAGAATTTGAACTCCCTGAGGGAAGGGACTATTTTAGCTTTGCTTTCTATCTTCAGTGCTTAGCATTTAATAAAGGTGCCTGGCTTTTAATAAACACTCAATCCATGCATGTTGATGCTTGATCTTCCATACCATATTGTGTATGTGACCTTGTAGGATTTGTAAGGGTCTGCTGGAGTAAATGGCCATATTTCACTTCCATCTTTGGGAATCTATAACCTGTAATTTTGGAGCCCTGATGAGGTCTTGTCTTATATACAACGTCTCTACACTGAAAAGGAGTGATAACTCACTGGTGGACATTGGGCCAGTTTATCAGCTGCCACCATCTGGACATTAAGGTGTTTTGCTTGAGATTTTCCTCGAGATTTTATTAGCCTTTGCAGAACCTGCAAGAAAAACAATTACAAGGTGATTCAAACTAAGAGGTTCCAGAGAGAGCAAAATCTAGAGTTTAAAATTCCCATACTTCTTTTGGGGCAGGAGAGAGTGGGAAGCAAGATGCTTCAGAAGCAAAGTATTGTGTTTATAATGGACTGAACCACCATCTCAACAAAGCATTGAAATTCCAACTGTAAAAGCCTGCATATTTACAGAAATCTCAATTAGGGGTTTCATAACACATCCCTGACACCAGATTCACTCAGTTTCATCAATTTTCAAGGCTTGAAAGTGATAATGATGTTTTGCTCATATTGATCTCAAATCTGTTGCCTGAGATGATAGCTGTTTACCTCTAGTCATTTTCTCACTGGAGGTATGGAATAAAAGAGGGACACAACTCATCAGTGGTTACTGACATCTCATGGAAGCGATGTATTCCCTTTATAATCTTGGCCCTTATTTCAAAGAAAGTATCTTGTTGCATTGGGAGATAAGAACATAACACATTCTGAGAAAAAAGCGAGTTATAGAATAAAAACAGCAATTCCATTTACCTTAGGAGAAGAAATCTTTACATAGACTATAATTGGAGCCAGAGAGGTTTTACTGAGCTGGGCTGGATGGTTGATGGTGTCTGCATCCAGGACTACCAATTGCAAAGTCCTGGCCAGTTCAAATATCCTTTCAATCTCACTCTGAACTTCAGCTGTAAAGGTAAGCGGGGTTCAGTTATTTCAAGTGCAACCTATTAGGCAAAATTAGGTTAAAATAAAGTGATTGATATGCTGTTCCCACCACAGACAAGTACACTGATGCTGACAGTGAAATGCTTGAACTATAGACATGATAATGGATAAAAAGTTTCCTTTGCACGTGCAGAATTGAGAGGATGTTCTTTCAAGTTAAAGGCCTGATTGTGAGAGGAAAAGTAGACTTCACAGGGCTAATAGATTTCCATAGAAATGTACTTCCTGCCTCTCATTCTGTACTCACTCAGGAAAGCTCTCACCTGATGATATAATTTCATAAAAATATGGAAATGTAATACTAGAGACAGTCTTTTTTTTCCTGGTTACTTCTTGGCTACAGTCACCATCTAGATTACTTGCATTTTTCTATCTCCTTTGTTTAGGTCCTGGTAAATCATCTAGAAAGTGGTGAAAATTGTGATGAAAGTGTGACCCTCATGACCCTGAAGAAATGGAAGGCTGACTGTGGTTTCTCCTCCTAGCACACCTAATGAGCTCATAGTTTCCATGACCAGAGGAAGGAACCCACAACTTTCACGGTTCAGAAATATGTGCCTCTAGCAAAGAACGCCGCAGAAATGCAACCTGCCCAGTTCCCAGAAGTGGACAACCAAAGCTGGTCTGCCAAGAAAAAAAAAAGTCAATTTGTCTAGCTCCCTTTCCATTCTCTCAAAATTGATCAAAGCCTGAAATACAACAAAGAGGCCTTAATGTCCACAGTTGGAGGGGCTTCCTCATTTTTATCTTGTATTTGAAAAAACTTGAAAAAAACCATTTTCAGATAAATTTTTACTATCCTTTAAAAACATAATTGGAATTTCAAAATATACAGCCCTCCACCCTTTACAAAGAACCATTCTTCATAATAAAGAATGAGAAGGAAAAAAAATACTTCAGTAAAACTAATCAACATATGGCAAAAGTCTTTAGTTAGATAAATAATTAGACACATTATCTTTAAATTGGCCCCACATGCCTAGCCCTGGTACAGAAGTTTCTTAAGGGTAACCTTAACTAGTATCCATTCCAGAACAACATCAGAAAAGGTAAGTTAATTATTGTCTGAGGAGAAGGACATGTGGATAACTATTAAATGTGGCTAATTGCACAAGCCACTTCTAAAACAAGGATTAAAGCTTCTGGAGACTTACCATTAAAGTGACATCGTGATTATTCTTTAAAAAAAACATTCTAAGGCATGATTTTACTCAGTAACTCTTGGTTAAGGTTTGGTGTTTGTGATTAATTTAAAAGTTCCTCCTCTGATCCTTCTCTTAAAATGGATATGTGTTCCAAGGAGCATTTCCTTTCATTCCAAGCTGAATTATAAGTTCAACCTTTCTTTCTTTTTTTTTTTTTAAACACCAGCATGTAAGTGACCTGTTCATTGTGAAGTCTAGGGTGATTCATTATAGGCTCCAGCAGAATCTACCCAATTGGAACAAACTTCAGGAATGGGCTTAGGGAATGACCATTATGGTGGTTGTCCAAGGATCCAGACTCTGATCATTGGGCAATTCACTCCCCCCTCTGCCCCTGTTGTTTCTCTGTAAAGTGGCAGGGTTGGATTAGATGGTCACTGAGGTCTCTTCTACCTGTAGATATAAAATCCAATGACCACAATATTATTTAGAGGCCCTTCATTAGAACCTTGGACAAAAAAAGACATCTGCCAAGGCAGGAGCTCTTAACTTTGTGTCATGGATCTCTTCTGCAGTGTGGTAAAACCTACGGACTGCTTCTCAGAATGATGTTTTTAAATGCATAAAATACATAGGATTACAAAGAAAATTCATTATATTGAGATAATTACCAAAATATCTAAAAAAGAAAACCAAGTTCCCAGATACCTGGGGACTACTAAGATGTGCAGGACTTTACAATGTGCATTACCGGAGCAAGCACTCATAGTGACGCAATGATGTTAATAAAATCTTTTAAAGAAGCATGGAAGTCCTTTAAGGTTCACAGCTGCTCTATTTCTTTGCTCTGGAACTTAGAACAACATTTATCTGACCTGAATTAAAAGCCATATAATATATTTAATCAGTTGTATGTGTCAGTACCTACTATAAAAATAACTAAAGTGTGTATATACACACATACACATGCGCGCGCGTGCGCACAATTTCACTATTTTTGATTCAAAGAGGTGAGCTTATTTGGGGATGATCCCCATAAGAATTCCAAGTCATCAAAAGTTAGTGTCTTGAAACCCATTTTGCCTTTTCACGTTTGCATCTTAGAAACAGATTCCCCCCTCCCCCCCAGACTCATTTCAAGAGACACCTGAAGGAAGTCTTTCCCAGCCCTACCAGGTGCTAGTGTCTTCACCTCTCAGGTTATTTCCTTTCTCCTCTGGATGTATCTTATATTTTCCTATCTACATTCATGCGGTATGTGCCCATCCCATTAAAATGTAAGATCCTTGGTTTTGCCTTTTCTTTGTGTCTTTCATAGTAAGTTCCTAATAAATGTTTGGTGATTTGAATGCCTGATGTTTTATTGAATGGCCAAGAAGAACCTAACATTTTCTAGGGAGAAAGAATGCTGTAAGCACAGGTAATCTGCAGTCAGAGAAACACATTAACACCAGGAATCTTCCTTCAGCTCAATACAGCATTTTCTTAAAAGATTAATTCAATAAGAGAGACATCAAAGAATTCTGACATGTATTTCTCAGGCTAAAAACTAAAAAAGCCTCCAAAGCCGACTTCTGTCTCAGAGAAGGGCCCAACTTGCCTTGAAGAATGAAGCAAGTCATCTCCTTGAGGAGAGGGATAACATTTATCTTTGTATTCCACTCAGCACTTAGCACACAGTGCTTTGCATATAACAAGTGTTTGAGTCAGAAGTATTCTTCAATAAAATAACTTTAGCTCTGTGATGTTTCACTTTTCTACCCTTCTAGAAAGAAGAGGGGGCAGCTAGATGGTGCAGTGGATAGTGTTGGGCCTGGAGTCTGGAAGACTACTCTTCCTGGGTTCAAATATAATCTCAGATTTTTACTAGCTGTGTGACCTTGGGCAAGTCATTTCATCCTATTTGCCTCCATTTCCTTGTCTGTCAAATGAGCTGAAGGAACAAACCATTCCAGTATATTTGCCAAGAAAACCCCAAATGGGGTCATGAAGAGTAAGACAACTAAAAAGTGACTGAAGAAAGAAAACTCAGAAAAAAAATCCCAATCTTTCCCTGAGATAAAAACGAAGATGAGTTGACTAGTTTATGAAGGAATTTCCCAGAAACACATAATAGTTCAGAAACAATGCAGAAAATCTAGTTCACCTGACGGTGTCTAGATGTAGCGGACCAGGGCACAAAGATAAGAAGGGAACGTGACATAGCTCTGGGTTCTACCTGTGCTCACAGCATTGAGATGTAATACATTGTAATGAAAGTATTAATAACTTTATCAACTCTCTCGGGTTTACTCATCTCTGCAGATAATTCTAGCTCTCTCTATTGTACCCTTGTCTCTTTCCTGAATTCTAATCTTGAATCTTCAACAGCTTACATTCTGAAATAGATGTCCCACATGGAAGCCAAACTGAACATTTCCAGAAATTGTCTCTCTCCTCATTATCTCTCCCCTTCTAAGTATCTCTATTTCTGCTGAGGGCACTTCCATCCTTCTAGTCACCCAGGTTTGCAATCTCGGTACCATCCCTGACTCTCCAGTCTCATGCATCCCACTTACACACTCAGTTACTATAGCAACACATTTCTCATGTCTATCTCCTCTTCACTGACATGATTACCATCATAGTTCAGTCTCTATCACAGCTTACCTGGGTTATTTCAATAGCCTCCTAATCGGTACTTTGGCCTCAAGTCTATCTCTGCCCCAAACTGGCCTCCATCTAGCCACCAAAGTGATATTCCTAAAGTACAAGACTAACCACGTCACCCTTCTACTCAATGAACTATAGAAATTCCCTGTTATCTCTACGATCATATGTAAACTACTCTGTTTGGCATTTAAAGCTCTTCACAATCTGGTCCCATCCTGCCTTTCCCATCTTATTACTAATTATTCCATAGACTCTAGAGACTAGCCAAACTGATCTATCTCCTGTTTCCAAGATTTAACAACGGCCATCTATCCCTTATTCCTGGATGTGCTCCCTACTCCTACAAGCCTTGAAATCTCTTGTTACCTTTAAGAGTCGGTTCAAATGCCACCTTCAGTATGAAACTTTTCCTGGTTTACCATTGGTAGTCCTCCCCTGCTCCCCCCCATGTTACTTTGTATCTGCTTTGTATCTTTGGTATATATGTCTGTATATGTACACATTACTTCCTCTTTCAGAATATCACCTCCCTGCTTCCACCTTCCATGCATGCATTCCCCCCCCCAACTTAATTTATTTTAGTTTTCAACATTTGCTTCCACAAGATTTTGAGTCCCAAATTTTCTTGTGCCTATTAAAGTGTTAACTTGTGTTAAAAGTCTAACTTGGTTGATAAGCTCCCTGTTCAATTCTGTTTTGTTTTTTTAAATTCCCACTCCCCTTTATTTCTCTTTCTGAAACATATTTTTGTGTGTGCTGTCAGCATTTCATTCTTTAGAGTTTTCCATCCCTGTTATGCTGATTTTCCCACTAGAATTTTAACTCATGGGATCCTACCTCACCTTCCTCTAAACCAGTGATTCTCAACCTTCCTAATGCCGTGACCCTTTAATACAGTTCCTCATGTTGTGGTGACCTCCAACCATAAAATTATTTTTGTTGCTACTTCATAACTGTAATTTTGCTACTGTTATGAATCGTAATGTAAATATCTGATATGCAGGATGTATTTTCATTGTTACGAATTGAACATAACCCACAGGTTGAGAACTGCTGCTCTAAACCCCTTTAAAAAATACTATCCCCAAATCTGGAGATCCTGTCAGACTTACCTTAACTATAATGTAATGATTACTTCTCTTTGACACTCATTATTTCTAATCCAGTATTCTCTGATGGTGCGAATCAGCTCCAAAAGAGAATTTTCCCTTGTTGGTTCCCAAAGATCTAGCTGTTAATAAGGCAAGCCAAAATTAGCTGGCTGTGCTTTTAGCAATAAGAGAGCTGGTATAAATGTCTCGGTAACAGAAATCTCCCTTTATTTACTCATAATTCTGTACTTGACTTGTAATCTATTCCCCAAATTTGTAAGTTCCTCTTTCTGTCTGGGTGGCCTAAAGTGTACTTTGATGAAAACAATTGCTTCTATTTTTTGACTTGAATGAGCTTCCATTATGCTTCCCCATTTGGTTCCTGACATCTGAGTATACCTTCTTACTGTTATAATATGGAGCCCTTCTTTACCTATTCCATTTTTAAAATAAGACACACTAGCCTACATGTTTATTCTATTCATCATTCTCATGCTACCAAATCTCAGTGTTACCTATGAGGTCAAATTTGCTCCCTAGTTTTAGGACCCTAAGTTCATCTTATTTATTGATGATAATTTGCTGACACTTTGTGCATTTTTGAAAATACATTTTAAAAAATCCACTATGTGCCCCTTTCTTGGATTTTTTTTTCTCCTATGAACTTCTGGATATCTTAACTGGTATCCTTCCTGAATTGTAGTTTCTCTGTAAGAAAACACTCTCCATATGGGATCTCCAAAGATGTGCCTGAAAGGAGTTAAGAACCCAAGTTCTGAACTCCAAGGGTGGGGGTGGGGTGTCCCACTTTACCTGCTATCCTCAGTTTGCTGTCCCAGTCCCTGTCTTTCTACATCCTCCTCTGAGGAGTGTAATCAGATCAACGTTATCAGTAATCAGATCAATACTACCATTGCTTCTGGAAAGAGCACATCAATTGACTGTCCTATTATAGTTCTGAATGGAATAAAAGTAAAAACTTCTCAGGTAACATTTCAGAAATCTGAACAGAATTGTAATAAAGTACCAAAGACTTAGCAATCTGTGCTGGGAGCCTGGGACCCTTGCCTTACTTCCCTGGTCATAAGGTGAAGACTTTGCTAAGCTTAGCTAATGTGTAGGAGGGGAAAACACAGACCCTGCAAATTTAATCCCAGGCCTGAATGTCCCAGACTTGTTTCCACTGACCACCAATTGACCTGTACAAATATAAAATTGGAAATCCTGTTGTGGAACTCCGGGCAGGTCACTGTGTCCTAAAATCCTCATGATTCATAAAATATCGTCTGCTTTCATATCTATATTGATATTGTTAGAATGTTCATCTGCTTTCATATCTAAGTTGATACTGATGACATATTTTGTCTGTTTTCATGTCCACAAGACATGTACCGTGTGCTTTTTGATATGACTGACATTTCATCTGCAAACGCTATTAGATTTTTGTGGTTAAGATTGTGTACCTCAGTTCCTAATTAATAGGAACAGTACAGAACAAGGGAGCAGAGAAAGGGGTGGTCTTTTGGGTATATAACCAAGCTTTGCATTTTGTATTTTGCCTCTCCTACTAGACTGCCTTTAGTAGCAAGGCTGCCCCTCTTGCAAGAAGAAATAATTTAATAAATTGTTCCTGTCTCTACTTGGAGATATCTCTGCTTATTTTATTTGGGCAAGAGTCATCTTGTCCCACATAGTTCCACTCACCATCCCTGAAACTGCTCAAACTAAAAATAATCTTTCCAGATGATGGTAGTGGCTTATATGTGTGGTTGCCTTTTATTACAAGGTAAACTCCCTGAGGGCAGGGACTGTTCTTTGTTTTTGTATCCTTAGCACTTAGCACAAAGCTTGGTACACAGTAAATGCTTAACAAATGCTCTCCCTTCCTTCCTTCCTTCCTTTTTCTTTCTTTCACTCATTCATACACCCATCCATCCAGGCAGTTTTCTTCCTCTGCTTTTCTCTTTAAAGTCCTTTTGATTAGATATTCATGACTCCAGGTAAATACTTTTTTTTTTCTTTTTTGCTTTTTGGAGGGGAAAGGTAGGGCAATTGGGGTTAAGTGACTTGCCAAAGATCACACAGCTAGTTTTTGTGTTGGGTCTGAAGCTAGATTTGAGCTCGGGTCCTCCTAACTCCAAGCTGATTCACTGTGCCACCTAGCCACCCCAAGGTAAATATATATATTTTTTATCAGTGTTTGTTAGATGCTCACCATCCCCAACTAGGCACGGATCATTTTTCTATTTTAATATGTGGTCCTTTAATTCAAAACCAAATCCAAAGGACATAAATATTGTCTCAAGAGACAAAGTCTTGTCTTTTTAGGAAGGCATGCCCAATGCACCTCACCCATGTTACCATGTCTTAACAATTTTAACTGCTTTTAAAAAAAGCAATTTTAACCTGTGAAAGGTCCAGTACATATGATGTAAATTCACATTTTATTAAATTAATAGCAAGTTATTAATACTAAATAAATTCTAAGTACTAAACTACCAAGTACTAAATAAATTAACTCAAAACAACTAAAACAGATATTCAATAACAAATTCAAACTAGTTATACTTCATTGCTTTATTGTATTTTTGCCTTGAGATATATACATATCTATGTGAATTTTAAAAGTTCCAGTTGCTATTAAATTTTTTAGGCTTAAGTTATAAACTTTATTAAATCGGGACTATATTCTCTCACAAGAACGTGGTCTAATTCAGAAAATAATTTACAAAGCCGTATTTCTTGGGCAGCTGATAGATAATTCCAAGTATAGAAGTATACTGTATTGTATGGAGAAGTAGTGTGGAATCCTATAGAGAAAGCCATTTATTGTAGGAGTGAAGAACTAGAGATAAGCCCCTTCTCAGACATATTCTCACATTCCGGGTGTGTGACTCTGGGCAAGTCACATAAACTTTAGTGCCCCAAAGTGACTTTCCAAATCTGTAAATTATTGAGCAGGTACCAATCTGTCTTGGTAAAGAAAGCTCCTCTTGAGAACTTTTTCACATTGATGAAATCATAGGTGCATTAAAAACATATGTATTAGACAAAGGAGTCTTGATTTGGAGTTGGAAGGGACCTTAGTAATCATTGTGTTCAACTCTGACTTCACAAAGAAGGAAACTGGGGTCAAGAGAAGTTAGATGACTTACCCAGGGTCATAAAGCTAGTAAGCATCCAATATAGGATTTGAATTTAGGTCTCTTTGACTTTAATTCCAGCATTATCATACCATGCTACTTCATAGTACTAGTTTATGAACTAATAAATATAAAATACATTTACTAACCAATTATGATTCACATATCAAATTAGTCCATAAGTAAGCAAAAGATACACTGTATAGAGACACTACTGAGAATGGGTTATACTGAAAATTCCGGTGGAATCCTTCTTTATTCTTACTATTCATAGGTTCAACGTGGAGAGATGTGGTGGCTGAGAAGAGATTAAGGACCTGGGCCCCATTTATTCCCATACAATTTGACTAATTTGGGGACAAGGTGTTCACCTATGGCTCAGGTATATAAGACCAATGTTTTTAAGAAAGAGGATGAGTGGACAAATGCTATTTTGTTCTATTATATTATATATATTCCTACTCCCTTTGTTTTTTTTTAATCCAGTTTGGTTCTATTAAACTTCTCCCTGTTCCTGCTACCCAAAACAAAATCCACTTGACTATAGTGGAAAGGACAATAACATTGGAATCACAAGATATGAGTTCAAATCCTGACTTGGCTACTTAGTACTTGTGTGCTCTTGGGGAAATCACTTACTCAACTGTAAAATAAAGCATTTCAACTATAATTTCTTAGGTTCCTTCCAGTTCTCTATTCTGTGATCCCTTGTGCTTATCCCTTCTTCTTGGTCTACCCTTTCTGTTTATATGACAGACAACATGCCAACGATTCATTAAAGTGCTACTTTTAGTAATAATATTCCTAATTTGGTGCCAAGAATAGTTTAACAATTATACTGTGAAGTGAGTGTAACTGTCAGCTGCATTATGTTGCTATCATAACTTTAGCTAGAGAATTTATCTGGGCAAGCCCCCTCACTGGATAAAGCATCCTGCTGATAAAGTTAAGGATGTTGACTCAAGTGAATTATCTCCTGAACCCTTACTATGTGCAAGGGGGCACCTACTAAATGCTGGAGCTAAAAAGATTCAACAATAATTACAAAGATCCAGTCATCTAGAATCCAGAACTTGAAGGCTTTACTTAGAGATTAAGTCCAACTTCCTCATTTTCTGGATGAGAAGGCTGAGACCCAGAGTTGTAGGTGACTCCCCCAAAGTCACATAGGCAGGAAGACACAGAATCAAAATCCTATCTTTAACCTCCTAACTCTGAGGCCACCATTTTTTCCCCATTGTACCAATCAATTAAGCTCTTGCCTCAGCATCATTATAAACATTTTTATTTAAATAAAACTGACTGGGATTTAATTAGGAAGTATACACAATATTAGGAAATGTAAGTGGCAGTTGGGAAAGGGCACTGAGAAAGGCATTTAAAAAAAAAAGAAGATAATGTAGAACTTCCCTGAGTCACAAAAAACTACCCAAGATCTGGGACTATGGAATTTCCAAATATACTCTAGTAGATTTGCTGAGGATAACAAACATTTAAATTGGGGGGAGAGTGTAAGGAAGGGATCATATCCATTCCATCCCACTTAGCACTGATGGATTTGTTAAGTGAGGACCCAATGTCATCATTCAGTGCCTGGATGTCTCTGTATGTGGAAGGAAATCTTTTGATGGGCTGAGGACTTGGTCATGCTCTCTGAGAAATGGAGAGGAATAGTCTGTTTCCAAACTTTTCTGGTACTTAAGAAACATGACTCACACCTCTCAGACTTCCTAGTGTGAATTTCTGCATAAATCACTAAATGTCTCAGAATCTCAGTTTCCTCATCTGTAAATTAGGCATAATAATATTTGTGCCCGGTACAGAAAGGGAGGTCTACAAATTTTGTCCACCTCATAGAGTTTGTGAAAAGAAAGCACTCTGTCAACTTCAGATTGGTAAAGAAATCTAAATTCTTACATTAATTACAAAATGGAAGATTATTATAAGGAGAGACCACCTGTTTGCTTCTCTGTCTCCTGGTGATACGTGTGAATCCCAGGACAACTGGCATGATTTATGTAGATCTTTGCCATCAGCAAACTGAGGAGTATTTGAGATTCTTGTTAGAAGGGAAAAGGTTTATCAGTGTTGTACAAACTTACCTAAGCTTGACCTTGTGTTGGAGCGTTCTATTATCGCATGCTTGCTAGGATTGTTTAATACTGAGCGTTTGGCAAGCGAGATGTCAGCTGTAACCCTTGTGATAGATATCCTGTGCAAAAAAAAAAAAATCATTAGACTCAGGCTTCTGGAAAGTGAGTGAAAAAAAAAAGGCCAGTTAAAATTAATTCAGGGAACTGAGCATGTGACAAGAAATGCACAAATGGGAGAATGCATGGCAAGCTCAATGGAAAAACATCACAGCTTGGATGGGTTGGAACTTTAGATCTTTGGACCCTGGGCCCAGGAAATTTGTTACCACTTGTTGGGCATGTCTCACAACATATGCTGACTTTTCAGAAATTCTAGGTAAACAATCCCAATATTTATTATAAAATTAAATCAGGCAAACATGGCTATTTATGTTACAAATAAAGGCTTTAAAGATACATGACTGCCTTATAGTAGTACAATGGGGATCTGAAGTCAATCAATAAACATTTATTAAGCACCTACTGTAATATGGCAGGCACGGTGCTAAGTGTTGAAGATACATAAAGAGGCAAAACACAGTCCCTGCCCTCAAGAAGCTTATGGTCTAAAGGTGGAAATGACAAGCAAACCAATATGTGCAATTAAGCTACATGTAGGACAAAAAAGACAGAGAGAGAAGGCACTAGAACTAAGGGGGGGTGGGAAAGGCTTCCTCTAGAAGACAGGATTTTAGTTGGGAGTTTGAGGCAGGCAGAGATGAGGAGGGAAAGCATTCCAAAGGGAACAGCCAGAGAAAATGCCTAGAGCCAAGAGATATAACGACTTGTTTGTCCCTGGATCACAGTATGTGACTGTAAAGTATGAGAAGACCAGAAAGGTAGGAGTTCTCCAATTTGTGAAAGGCTGTGGATACCAAATACAGGGTTTTGTATTTAATTCTAGAGGTAATAGGGAGCCACTGGAGTTTACTAAGTAGGATGTGACATGGTCAGTCTTATCCTTTAGGAACGTCACCATAATGGCCAAATGGAGGACAGACTGGGGTGCAGAGAGACTTGAAGCAGAGAGACCCACCAGCAGGTTGCTGCAAAAATTAATGCATGAGGTGCTGAGGGCCTGTACCAGAGTGATGGACTTCATACTCAGCATCTGAGTAGATTCTGCTGAACGGACAGAGACTAGGGACAAATAAAATTCCTAGGAACCATTGTTCTCAGGGTTTAAACTGTTCTTTGCTATGTTGCTGGATATGTGCCCTGATCAATGTGGGCAACTCCCTTCAAAGATAGAGTTCACAACTCGGTCCCGCTTTGCCATCCTGTGTGACCTGTGTCATGCCTTCTCAGAAACATTCCAGAGGGGGATGACATTACTGATCAGATAAAAGCTACTTGCAGATAATCTTGTCTCCTCTCAGGCCCTGAGCCTCTGCTTTGGGGAGAGCACAAAGCCAAGGATCCTCTGGGCGGCAGGCTTGGGACATGCTGTTTAATGCTGCCTCAGAAATGCCAGCAGTCACTCCTTCGGGGTATGGGTGCCACCCTTCCAACTAAGTATATCCAAAGCTGCCTTGCTTTAACGGAGTATCATCCATTACCCTACTTTGCTGATTTTTTTTTCTTTTTTTTTTTTTTGGAGGGGGGAAGGCAGGGTAATTAGGGATAAGTGACTTGCCCAAGGTCACATGGCTAATACGTGATAATTGAGGCCAGATTTGAACTCAGGTCCTCCTGACTCCAGGGTTGATGTTCTATTCACTGCACCACTTAGCTGCCCCCTGCTTTGTTAACTTTCAAAATCACTTCCTCACACATGGCCCAGCAAGAATCTGGGTTACTCTGCGCATGCTTATACTTCAATACACATTCCAAAAATTTCACTGTAGATTCTTGAAATGTTCAGACTCACTAGACTGGGGAATTTAATTAGTCACAGATGCTAGTTTTTTCTATTAGAACAGGTTTGATGTTTTATTCTTCTATTATCTCTTTTCTGCAAGGTGATGTTTTTTCAAAAGCTCGGTTTACATATAAGAATTGGAGTAGATTCATTTTTAAATAAGCCACCTCAGGCATGATGCCACAGAGTAAAGAATTTTCATATCTTGATACTCTCTCCTCTAGCCTAAGTATCCAAAGATTTAATAAGTGAAACATATGGTGGAGAAATTATATTAGGCTTGAGAATAAGGGATACATTAAGACCAGGGACTCATGAGGAAGGATTATAAGGAGAGCATCTTTCTCACCTATTTTCATCAATGTAACTCTTTGCAATTCCCATTACTCTGCCTGGATGTATTTCCCAATGGTTAGCAAACTCTCTCCTGTTCCTTATTCCTGTGACACTGAATCGTGGGCGTCCGAAGAAACAAACGCTGTTCTCTAACCCTTACTGCCAATCATCTTCTCCTTATGGACGACATCACAAATGACCCCTACCTAGAGCCATCTGACCCTTCTACTGTGGTCTCTGCCATCTCTTCTATGACTAAGAAATATCACCTCGCTCTAGCATTTCTCCTTCTATTTTCTGCTCCTCCCTGATGCATAATTCCACCCAGATGGCACTGTCTTCCACATTTACCTTTCTCATACCCTTAAGACTCACTAGTTACAATGGCAAAGTTGAAAGAATTCCTGACATTTACTGCCACTTCCACATGCATTTTCTTACCATCCCTTAGAAATGACTTCTCCATACCTGGAAAGCACTCCTTCCTCACCTTCTTCTCTTGGAATTATCTGATTTTCTTTAAGCTTTGTGTTGCCGTCTGTTTGTGAAACTTTTACTGGTGAAAAGGTCTCTCCATCTCAAAATTACCTTGTATCCATTGTGTATATATTCTGGTTATCCTTATATATGCATTTGCTGTGTTCCTTAAGTAAGCTCCTCCCAGGCAGGTCAGTAGAGCAGACTTACTTTTGGCTTTTGAGCTCCGCCTTAACAGATGCCTGCTGTTCAAGTCTTACAGGCCCCTGGCTTTAGAATAAGGGACCTGAGTACCCACAAAGTACAACTCCAGCTCCAAGGATGGGGATAAGCCAACGCAGTCAATCTCACTGATGAGAACACAAGTTATTTCTTGCCAGTCAGCTGTAATGGTTTGTTAGCTAATCTTCTGCCACTGCTTTCTTTTTCTTTCTTTCTTTCTTTCTTTCTTTCTTTCTTTCTTTCTTTCTTTCTTTCTTTCTCTCTCTTTCTTTCTTTTTCTTTCTTTCTCTTTCTTTCTTTCTTTCTTTCTTTCTTTCTTTCTTTCTTTCTTTCTTTCTTTCTTTCTTTCTTTCTCTCTCTCTCTCTTTCTTTCTTTCTTTCTTTTCTTTTCTTTCTGGAGAGCTATTGGGGTTAAGTGACTTGCCCAAAGTCACACGGCTAGTTTTTTGTGTCAAGTATCTGAGGCTGGATTTGAACTCAGGTCCTCCTGACTCCAGGGCCAGTGCTCTATTCACTGTGCCACCTAGCCGCCCCTCGTTTTTCTCTTAATGAAAACAATCAAGTTGACTCATATCCTGGCCAACACAGCCAAGATACAACCTTTGACTTAGATTTCCCCCTGCAAATTCATGGTCTGCCTAGGTCTACGTAAAGGTTACATTTTTTTTTTTGAGGGGGGGAAGGCAGGGCAATTGGGGTTAAGTGACTTGCCCAAGGTCATACTGCTAGGTTTTTGTGTTAAGTGTCTGAGATTGGATTTGACTTCAGGCCCTCCTGACTCCAAGGCCGGTGCTCTACTAACCGCACCACCTAGCCGCCCCAAAGGCTACATTTTTCTAAAGATGAGAGCTGAATCAGAATCATCCTTTTCCTTCTCTTTCTTTCTCTCCCTCCAAGATATCTTTACTTGTTGAAGAAGAAGCAATGGATTTATTAATACATAAAAAAGCATCAAAGTTTCTCCAGGAGGACATACTGTATTCAGAGAATGCTCACAGAGACGGTTCCCAACTGCACTGAGACAGTCAGGGAATGAATAAATGAACGCTGATTTATTCTAACAGGGCAAATTAGAGGTACACCTCTTAGTCTTAGCCAGGCCTACACAATGCCAGAGGCAATGGTTCTTGGCCTAGAATGTAATAAATCATTTCATGAAGTTATGAAAAATTAAAATTAGAAGAACCAGGGAAAACAGGCCTAGATGATAAATACCTATTTTTATTTTTCTTGAAAAATACTTACTCCTTTTCTGATTGTGTCCTTTTCTTGAACTGTTTTGAAAAAGTTCATTTTCTGCCATTCTCTAATTTTGGAACTGTGAGGGGAAAAGCCTTCATTCTACCCTATTTTAAAATGGCAGACTAAAAGGTATGATTATACAGGGGTGGGAAACCTGCAGCCTCAAGGACAAATGTGACCCTCTAGATCCTCAAGTGAGGTCCTTGGAGGACCTAGAGAGCCACATGTGATCTCAAGGCTGCAGGTTCCCCACCCCTAGAATAAAAGGAATACATTATCATATGAAGAATGCCATAGGGAACTCCTGAACCCTACCAATACAGCTAATCTGACAGTCTGGTGCCAGTTCTTCTCTGATGATAGCTGGTGAGGAGGAGGCAAAGATGTATGGAAGATGGACAATGGCATTTCCACAGTGAAAATGCAGAGAAATGGTCCTGACATTGCTAGGCTCCCTTGTCCCATTCTCCTGTTTTAAATTTAAAGGGTACATCTGATGACTTTCCTCCTGCTACAGTGATAAAAGAAATGGGAAGAGCATCAGGGACTTTTGAAATAGTAACAGCTCATCGTGATAGAGTTCTTTTAAGGATGAAAAGCTCTTTTTCTCCTAACAACCCCTTGCAGCAGGTAAGACAAGCATTATTCTTTGCATTTTCCAGATGAAGTGAGAGCTTGGATCAGAGAGGTTAAATGATTTACCCAGCAGGGTCACATGATGAACAGATCTACCAGCCAGCCCTCAGCCTCAAATTTTGAAGCCTTTACATTTTCATTCCTTTCCTCTGTAGCTACGATTCCATCATGACAAAGTCTGGTGGAATTATAACTTTATCTAAACTACTTACCTTCTCTGGTGCCTAGCCCAGTGCTCTACACAGAAGTCTGTCAATTGACTGATAGAGGGGCTGAGTTACTAGGTGTTTATTAAGAGCCTACAATGCACCAGGCACTGAGCTAAGCTCTGGGAATACAACAGAAGATAAAAGACAGTACTTGCTCTCAAATAGCTTATGATCTAGGTCTAGCTCATACGAACAATAATGTCTAAATAAGATATATATGGGATATGTGGAAGATTATCAATACAGGAAAGGTACAGCTAGTAAGGGGCATTAGGAAAAGCTTCTTGCAGAATTGAGGAGTCAAACTCAAATAGAAACAGGAGTGATTAAACTGTCTATAAGTACCCCAGCTGCTGCATATTGCCTTAGAAAATCCTGTATTAAGATTATTTATGCTGTATTGTGATTTTTGTCTTTTTTTAAATTTTTAATATTTTTTTTTCTCCCAGTTACATGTAAGAACAATTGTCAACATTTGTTTTTAAAACCCTGAGCTCCAAATTCGCTCCTTTCCCCCTCCCCACCCTGTCTCATTGAGAAGGCAAGCAATTCCATTTAGGTTATACACATGTAGTCATGCAAAACATATCCACAATAGTCATGTTGTGAAAGAGAACATGTTTTATTGTGCTTTTATTGATTCTGTTAAATACGTCCCAATTACATTTTAATCTGGCTCAGGATTACACCAGGGAGTGGGCCATGGATTTGACAGCTCTGGTGTAGACGGTAGGAATTTTAGTTCGGACTTGAAGGAAGGTAGAGAAGGGGAGGGAGAGTATTCCAGCATGAGGGACAGTCAATGAAAATGCCCAGAGTCAGGAGATAGCATTTGTCACTGTGAGAAGCAGCAGAGACCAATGTCATTGAATGGCAGAGTATTTGAGTGGGAGTAAGTATAAGAAAACCAGAGATAGGAAGGGCTCAGGATGTGAGGGGCTCTGAATTTTTTATTTGTTCCTGCAGATAAAGGGAACCACTGAAGTTTATTGAATAGGGAGGTGACATGGTCAGATCTGTACTTTAGGAACATTCATTTGGCACCTGGGTGGAGAATTACTAAGGAAGGCTACATCCTGGAACTGGTTAGCCTTCGGAGAGCAGCGTTACATATATCCCGAACGTCCTCAGGTAACATGTGCATCTCCCCCCAGAATTCTACTTGACTAAATCTCCAAAGATGAAAACAAATAAGAAAATAAGAAGCGCGCTGATGTACTTACCGCCCTTCAAATCTGTGTTTTAAAAAATCAAACAGCGCCTTCTGCATCATATCTGTCACCTAAAAATAAGCAAAGCAACAAATTAAGGCATGACAAACATCCGTGCTTGCGTTAAAACAAATTGTTTTTATTAAAAATGATAGACATGGGATTCATATTTGGAAAAATGGCATAACTTAAAAGGTTATCATTGTCCATTTCTGATTTTTGATGAAAAACAATAAAAGCAGTTTCTAGTCTCCCCTTTTTACTCAAATTTACTGTAAACGGTCCATTTATATTATTCACAGAACCAGAGAATATCAGAATAAGAAGGCTCAGAAGCCAATGAATCCAACCTATTCCAGAAGAACCAACCTATACAACTAGAACCTAGGGCAGTGGTTCTCAACCTTCCTAATGCCGAGACCCTTTAATACTTGTATGTGGGCGTATCTGCATGTGGGTAAACCCGCCTGGAGTCTGATAGAGGAGCATGGTGTCTCGGTTCCTAAGACCATCAGAAATATGTGTTTTTCGATGATCTTAGGTGACCCCTGTGAAAGAGTCGTTTGACTGCCAAAAAAGGTCGTGACCCACAGGTTGAGAACCACTGGTCTAGGGTATTCTGAGTGCTAATCCAACCTTTGATTCAGGATTCAGGATTCAGCAGCAAGAAATTCATTACCTCTGGAGGAAATCTTTTCTACTATTGCATAAGTATAGCTATAAGAAGTTTTCCTTACAATAAATCAAAATAAAATCAAGCCTCTCTGATATTTCTATTAACCCTAATTCTTTCTTGCAGACAAATCAAGCAAAAATTTTAATGCGTCTTCTGTCAGACTGCCTGATAGATACTTAAGGAGAACAAGTGAATCATTCATGCTCTCCCCAAGTCTTCTCTATACTAAACATTTCTAACTCCTTCAAATGGTTCTCATACCAAGAACTGTTGTAATCACTCTCCATCTGATGATATGATCAATTTTGTTTGGTTGAATACATGGCCAACAATCAAGTTTTCCCAAGTAGCAGCCCCCCCAGATCCCTCTCCCCCAATACTCGTCAACATGTGTCAACAGCTTAAAATAATTTGGTTACCATCTCAGCCTCATCTAAGTTCAAAAATTGGGAGGGGGGCTGAGTAGAAGATTGATTCTACTTGCTGCAAGATGCTACTCAAAAGAAGCTAATGTCTAATGATAGCCATCTCTAGGGTGAGGGGAAGGGAAGAGAAGAAGGGGAAAACATTTATAGGATAACTTTACATACTTAAAAAGAATGACAAGTTGTATACAAAAGATTTGCAGTTTCATGTGCCATCATATTTTTAAAAGTTATACTATTTTATACAAATGATTGTTTTATTCCATACATTTAAAAAAAAGAGAAAGAGAAGTTACTTACCTCGTAGCCCTTCAGAGAAGGCCCCACTAACACTACCGGTCGCATAGAAGGCACCACATCGTAAGGAGGAATGTGCTCTGTCTGCAGAGAGAGGAGAAGCCTTTCAGAACCTTAGCAGGAAGACAGGGTGCTTATCATTCATCAACAAGACACTAACTCACTTCCCAGGGGATTCAACCAAGAGGAATAATAAAAGGCGCTGCTTTTCCAGATTTTTTTGGCTCTGCTATAAATAAACTCAGCCCAAGGTGTGAGTTTATTTTTCTAAAGTTTTCCTGTGCTTGAAACAATCATGATTCCCTTGCCTCTCTCCAGACGTGGTAATCTGACTTTGTCACAGGCAAGCTCATCTGGAAGAAGGTGCTGCTTTTGACAGAACCAGGTGATATGGTAGAAAGACTGCAAAGAAGCATGGGAACATGCCTTGGGATGGATAGGCTTAAGAATATCTTTTTGGATTGTCTCTAAGGCAATGGTAGATGAGTAGGAGTGTTATGTTGTATTAAAAACAGAAACAGTCCAGACTATTGGGACCAATACAATTCAATAAAGTAGGGATGAAAAAGATTTGAGTCTTTTGTCTTAAGTATTGACTTCCTCTAAGATGGAAGAAAATAAACTACAAATACCTCTTAAAACAAATGTAAATATCAATTTTATGGCCTCTTTCTATTTCTATAAGAATAGAGAGAAGGGACTGGTCCTGTGATTTCACTGCTATCAGGAATTCTTGAATGAAGAAGTTCTCTCTACTAATGTAAACTGGTATCTTCTCTACAACTTATGGTCTCAGAGAATTGCTCAGAGACTTAAGAGGCTGTAACTTGCTCAGGCTAACACAGCTAGAGTGTGTTAGAGGCAGGATTCCAATACAGATCTATCAAGTTAACACCAGCTCTAACCATTATAGAACACTGCTTCTCTTCTACTTCCATGCAGAAGCCAATCCACCAAGATGTCATTTCTAATAAATAAATACTAGTCATTTTTATATATAATGTGTATAGGCTTAAAAAATATTAGCAAGCTAAAAATTCAAAATCAAAGGGTGAATCCACTGAGCTCATTTCTGTTTTCACCTACTCAGTAATACTTTCATGAACTGAACAAAATTATAATCTCTTTATGTACCTAACATACTCCTGGGGAAGGAGTTATAATCATAGGATCACAGAAGTAATAAAGTTAAGGGACTTAGTCGGGGTCACACTGTTATTAAGTATCTAGGGCAGGATATAAACCTAGGTCCTCTCACTCTGGAGCCAACACTCTCTCCATGGCATCATGAAGCCTTTCTAGCCCACGTCTACACTTTGCAGTTAAATTTAAGGCATGTCTGTGTTATGTGGCTGACGCAAACTCCCTCTGCAATAAAACAATTTGGGGTAGTGGTGGAGAATTACAGAGTCAGCCAGTTACAAAATCAAGCAGATCACTGGCATAGCTCCACTGAAGACTTGAGATGAAGAAAATAGCCAGAAGATAATGGGTAATGCCATTAACTTTATGTCAAAGACATAGTTCTATAACAGAAGACATAAAGTTGGTCAAGGATTGGGCAGTTTTATTTAGAGCAATAAATGTAGCCTCCAATGCCAAGAAGATCCTGTTAAGGTTTCTTAATTAAAACATTTACTGATTTGTGAATTACTTTAAATAAATTAATAAGAGGACATTAATTCTAATCTCTAGCTTTCTTCAAGATCATGTACCATCTCCTACTGGAAGCTTTTCCTTATTTCTTTATAGTTACTCTTTTTCAAAATTTCATGTGGATACGTATCTGTTTTCATGTTACATTCCATAAGTAGAATGTAAGCTCCTTGAGGGCAGGGACATTTTTTCATTTTGTCATTATATCCTTGAAAAATTAGGATGCTTGTTGGGTTAGATTAATTTTTTTAAAAAGATATGAACAGAAATGGAATGTCTTTCAAATTACTCTGGGTATTTTATAAATTAACCCTCAAATATAGAAGATTTATGAATTTATTTTTGTATCACAGTTTCTTAAGGAGTTTTTTTTGCTTATTAAATAATTTATTTTGTCTTATTAAAATCATTTTCATTTATACTTCTGGTTCTTGTTGTTTTAGAAATTTTAAAAGCACCTTCAAAACAAATGTACCAATCTGGAAAAAGTCACCATAACATACATATTCTAGAGAAGGGGAAACACAATACTATGTACTGTGCTGTCATTTTGCGCTGTTTCAATGTTTAACGAGTTTCCAGGTAAATTTAAAGAGACACAACAAGGTAAAGAACATTTTATACAGGAAGTAAAACACCAAGACAAACATGAATACAGTGACAGCACAGAATGCCACACAAGCACCAACCTAAAGCCATCTACAACATGGAAGACAACCTCACGGCCAAATCTCTCTTTTTCTGCAGTGCTATGTAAAAGTTCACCACATAATTGATAACATAAGAAGAATGAGTACCAGTGCCCAAGGCATCATAAGCATATAAATGAACTTATTTATATAATGCAGGCTCAAAATGTTTGGAAGCCACATCCTTGTAACTCTGCAGCATCAAGAGATTGTTTCTACCTTTGAGATTAGGAATGTAAATAGTCTGATGCATGAATTTTAGTAACAGCCCAAAGAAATTCTAAGTCTATAATTAATAGAGGGTCAGTGTCTGATGCAATAAATCTTTGATTTTTGTTTTTTGTTTTTGTGACTGTCAACCAGCAAAGGACTATGCATTGCTAGTGTTCAGCCAGCTACTTAATTAATAATTAGGGTAGATACAGAAATTACCTTATTTGATGGAATAGTGGCACTTTGAGCTCTAACCTTAAAATAAACCAATGAATTTTCAACTGCATTTTCCAGTTATCTTTCTTTTGTTATACATTCTTCACTGGCAAAAATAGTGATGAAGTTATTTTAAAAAATGTTTTGGGATATATTTGGAGGTATGGAAAACTTCAGGGAAAGATTAAGCAATATAACCAGAAGCTCTGGTTATCAATTCATTACTCATTCTAATCTATTTGCTGTGGGTTGTTAATGATCAGGTGAAGATCGAGGTTATACCACTAGAATGGAAAAGACCTCAGAAGCCATTGAGTCCAATCTCTAATACTTCATGCATGAGGAAACAGACCCATTGAGTTTAAGCGACTTACCCAAGGTCATAAAGATAGGTGTTGTCAGAGGTGGGATTTGAACCCAGTTACTCTTACCCCAGTGATAGTGCTCTTTCCACTCTACTACAATGCTTTTGGTTTGTGTCATTCACTTGTTAAGTTTCTACTCAACTATACAATGGATGACTTTGGTGAAACCCTCCTAAGGGATGTCAACATGGAACCACAAAGACTTAATCACTTTTCTGTTTGAATCTCTGTGATAAGGGATTGGGTCATTCTTATAATTTCTCTTTTTAGATAACCGAAGGTCATAATAACAGACATCCGAGTGCTTTATTTTAAGCACATTTTTTTATTTTGGACTATGGTTCTGTTGTCTTCAATTAATTTCAGTTAAATTCAGTTATTTACTGGCAAATATAGAAAGCAAACAAACAAAAAAAAAACCCTTGCAGTTCAGTACCTAGCTCCATACAATTTACTTATGAGCTCTGGATGCATAAGGTAGAAGACCCATTCCCAGGGAGAAAAGTCCAACCTTCAGAGAAGGTTGGGGGAGGAGGGTGAACAGAGGAGAATTTATTTACTGCATACTCCTGTGCTGGAATTCACCCACTGTTTTTGCCAGCCTTGGTAACACTGTCATATATATCACAGTGAGGACAGATGGTGGTGTGTAAAATAAGGGAAGGAATGGGAATTAGGGGATTCCTAAAAAAAGGGAGAAGTAGGCAGACTCTTTCAGGAGCTGCAAAACCTACTGACAGGAAGTGGACTCTTGTCTGAAATAAAGGGGTCTGAGCAAATACCAGTCAGCAGAGACAACCGCATCGTTCTTTTGACACCTTGGTTGGCCAGTGGCAAAGGCTCACAAGGAGACTGCTAGACCCAGTGTCCAACAGATGGGATGCTGCAATCTGACTGATGGAAGAGGCAAGAACATTGGGAGAGAATTTATATATGACAATAGGAGAAACTCACAGTAAACCGCCAAAACAAGCCTGCAGTTTTCCACTGGTCTTGTTCATCTGCAGATTTTGTACCTAGTGGATTAGAAGTTTAAATACTGACTAAATTAAAAATGGAAGTTTTTTTTTTTAGTACAAGCTATGTATCTGGATATCACAAATTAGATTCTAGTCATTGTTTTTAATATGCTTGATTATGTTAAAAATCTGGAAAAAAAAGAAAGAGACAAAGACAGACAGAATAAGCATGCACTATAGAGGTGCATTATGGGGAGTTGTCAGTGTTTGATGTCCCTGGATGTTTCAATCACTTCCTTTGGTGGTCTATTATTCCATCAAAAAGGATAAGTACTGTAATAGGGTTTTGCTGAGTCACTCACTGAACTTGGTTGGTTTTAAATGCATGGACTCAATTCAGTGTTTGATACGTCCCTTTCTTAGTACTAGAATGTACTTAATAAAATTGTGGGGATTAATGCTAATGATGCCAGTGGCAGGATAAACACAGCTTATGTCAATGTAAACTTACCGATTTCTGTTTCTGCTTAGCTACAGCGGCATGGAAAAGAAATAAAGAATAACAGAGCATGCATGTTATTGGCTTGGAAGAGGACACAGACAGTCAACAGGACTAGAAACGTGGCGCAGTGGCGGCTGAGCAGGTGGACAGAGAGGAGCTCAGAAGTTTAATGTTACCTTCTTAAAGAAGGGCATTCTTTTCTCTTTGGAGTGGGGTGATGTTACACTGTTTACACTGGGCTTAGGGGAGCGGTGGTTGGCTGGAATATCATTTTCTTCTGCTTCTAAGCCAGTAGCATCTATGTCTATAGCTATATACAGACAAACAAGTCAAAATCATCAGGTGGACAAGAGAGTAAAAACAGGTTATAATGAAAATAAAATGGAATTAGACCCAAATGACCCGGAGTCAAAGGATTACCATGGCATACAAAGTTATAGAAAAACTTAGAGGCAAAAGCATATATAAGGACTGCAAAAGTAACACATCTAACAAACCTCGAACAGACTTTCAAAATATCTGTTTGCGTAATTAAATGAGCCTTGTACTAAATCCACCAGCAAAGATGGGGTATTTTTAGAATCAAACTGACATTTTGCTAAGTGTGATTTGGAACATGGCATTGTATCTTGGGTACTATACTCACAGCATAATGTGTCACTTGATTTTTTCAAGTGACACGAAGAAAATAAGAGAACACTGGAAACGTTCAATCCCATCAACAGCATTCCCTAGAGACTACTTTGCTCTGTGCCAGAGCAAAAGTCACCTCAATAGAAGTCCAGAAAATTCAACAAACATTGGAAGGCTGCAGAAGAGGTGGGATTTACACTCCATTTGCCCAAAGGATTCATAGAAGAGGTAGCTAAATAGCCCAGGGGGCTTTACAACATGGAAGGGAGTGGAGTGATACTAAAATGATCCATGGAAATAAAGACACACCTGAGAAACAGTAAAGTAATGGGAAAAGACTCAATTTAATGAAATTAAGTGGTATCAGCCTAGGGAACAGAGATAACAAAACATCATTTTACTTAGATATAGAAATGAGATAGAATGGTCTAGAATGAGAATTGGATTGACAATCAAGAAACCATGGTTCCAGTTTTGGTTCTGCTATTAATTAGCTGGATAACCTTAAGAAACTTATGAAACTCTGAGCCTCAGCTTCATCCTCTGTCAAATGGAGGCTTTTTCTGGGCCTGCATCCTATGATTGTATAATCTAATACTTCAAAATGTAGAATTTGTTTTTTAAAAATGAGAGCTACTATATGAAAATAATTGACATTAAGTCCACTATGTTACATGATCGTCATGACAATCTTGGGATAGAGATGCCATTACTATCCCTATTTAACAGATGAAGAAAACAGAGAAAGAAGAAGTTAAATGACTTGCCCAAGGTCACTCAGCTATTACACACCTAAGGCGAGATTCAAATTCAGATCTTCCTGACTCCTCGTTCAGATTTCTATTCAAAATATCATACAACCTTATGTACTAGAATCAGATAGCAGTGGGCACCTTTAAGCTCAGAATCCAATTCCCTTACTGTACGATTGAAGAAACCGAGGCCCTAAAAGGTTAAATGACTTATTCAAAGGCACACAGCTAGTTAGAGACAGAGTCTGAGTTAGAACTCAAGGCTGCTGACCCATATCTTATAACCTGTAAAGCCCTTTCTGGTCTGTTCACATTACCATCATTTTAGACCCATGATCATTACCATCACCCCATGATCCCCCTGTGGGGTAAGTAGGACAAGTTTTTTATACTTGTTTTACAGATGAAAAAGCTAATCAAAGAATGACTTGCCCAAGATTATTTAAACTGTTAAGAGAAAGAACTGGGATTAAAGCCAGTCCTTCTGGTTTCAAGACCAGTACTCTTCTGGCCACCATACCATGCTTTTTTTTTTTTTCTGACAGGTTTATCCATTGCTTCATATATTTAGTAGAGATTGTCTACTGCTCTCTGGGAAATTGCCTTTCTGAGAATACCACATTAGAACAATGGAAGGATATCTGTCAGCTATAGAGAATTAGCACAATATTTTATACATAACCTTTCACACAAAACCAACATACATAAGAAACAGAGATCAAAGAACAGACCCTTGCTTCTGAGCCGAAAGTCGTCCAATATTCAGCAGTAGCCAGGTGTAGGATAGGTTCCATTCTAAGTAGGACGAATACCATCCTACCCCTTTTAAGCAACAGCAAACAATCTGAGAGGTTCTGCCTTCCTTTTTTGGTTTAGTAATTATGATGGCTACCGAATGATTCTATCCCATTTCAACCAGAGGGAATCTGTTGCATCTTTCACGAGTAGGAAATGTAAGGAGTAATGAAAAAAAGAGTCCATTCGAATCATAAGCAAAATGAACTGAGAACGTGCTTCCCAAGAAAGGGGTGAGCAGTTTAGATGCACATGTATATGGGGGAGGCAAATTTGTCCCCCTGGTATGGAAAGTCTCTTCCTGAATAGCGTATGACTGTGAAAGGAGGTGGCCATGATATGATCGAAGATTCATCATCGTTAACAAATGTAGTAGTTATGCTGTTTTAACAAGGCTTATGTTTCTCAATCTACCTTCCTTACCACTCCAGTCATCTTTATTAGAAAAACATGTTAAAGTATTAAATTACGTTTTATAACATTATAAAACTCTTATATAACATAATATAATTTTGTCCTAGAAACAAAGAAGAAAAGAGAGGAAAAAAACCCCATCTTAGCAAAACTAACCACTCCATCAAGATGGTCTAATATTATATGCAACATTTCACACGCCTTGTCCCTCTCTCTAAGAGAAGAGGGAGATAACAGTCTTACATCTTTTCCTTCAGTTCAAGCTTGCTCATTATAATTTAGCAGCATTCACGTCTGATTGCCTTTGGCTGTTCTCCATTTACCTTGTTGTAGCCATTATGTATATACTGTTTTCAGTATGTATATATGTATATATGCTTATATACACATAGGTATATATGTATATGTTTTCACAGTTCTGCTTACTGAATCAGACTCAGTATGTTATTATTCCCAGAGCAGGGAAGAGTATGAAAAAGATGGCAAGCTAGCCCTCAAACGATCAGTTCCCAAACAATTTCACTTCCCCTTTTTATACATGGTTAGGGAAACACCAAGTTGAGTAAATATTTATTAAGTATTTAGACTTTATGAAACAAAATGGTCTAAACAACAGAAACAAGCCCAGGGAGAGAGTGTAATTCAATTCAGTTAACATTTATTTGGTACCTATCATATAAAAGGATGCTGGAAAACTAGCGAGTTTAGAGGGAATAGCGTGACTAAGGAATCAAATCAGTGGGATGGCTATCAAGATCAGTGGTGTCAAACTCAAGAAAAGTGGGCTGCGTATTGACTTATTGACAAATTAAGATGATTTATGCTGTATAGGATTTTTATTTATTTTATTAGACATTTCCTAACCACATTTTAATCTAGTTCAGTTCTGGGAGATTTGTGGCCCACTTGAAGGCACTAAGTTTGACACCTCTAAATTTCTAGGTACAAATTTGTGATTTTTTTATATGGGGGAAACTAATGGTTCAGTTCTGACATGGTCTAGACATCTGGCTGCAGATTAATGTGGCCAAATTAAGAGTGATTACTTTCATCCCTTTACGTGGACCCTAGATCCTGAAAACTGAAGTTTCCAATTTACTGGCTGGAGCTTAATTCTTTGTTAATGTTGCTCATACTGCTCTTGTGTATCAGAACATGGGTTCATTTATAAACAATAACTGTGACTTCTAAAGGCCTGATGCTGATGAGTTTTCCTCTGAATGTGGCTAAGAAACTTAACCTTCCCTCTCCCATGGAGAACCTTCTTGGAACAGGGTAGAAAGAATAGAATGATTAACCCTAACTGAACAAATATGGAGATGTAGCAAGAAGGGTTAAGGGTGTTTAGCAACTGGAATACCAGACTACATAAGGACAGTGTAACATATAATCTCTCCCTTGAGTCTTCTCATCTTGTCTTCATCAATACTTCCTTCAACATAATCTCATATGGCATGATCTTCACCTTACCAGTTCCCCTCTGCTTGTCAGTATCTCTATTAAAAGGTGGTACCCAGAACTGAACTGATGTAGCCTGAGTAGGACAAAGAACAGTAGGATCAATCCTAGACTCTTTCAATGCCCCCTAACATTTCTTTACCCTTTTTTTTTGTGCTGCTAAATCATGTGTTTTCCTTTATATATTTCTACAAGAACAATGCTGTTTCTCATCAGTAAATTAGTCAGCCAGCATTTATTGAGCATTTACTTAATGCTAGAGACACAAGGAAATGCAAAAATCAGTCTCTGTTCTCAAGGAGCTCACAGTCTAATGGTGGAGACAACACACAAATAACTATGTACAGAACAAGATACAGAGGTAAGGCACTGAGATTAAGGAGGACTGGGAAAAGCTTCTCATAGAAGATAGGGCTTCAGGTGATATTTGAAGGAAGCCAGGGGTGGGGTGGAAATGAGCTGAAAAGATCCTTTACATCTATATCCCATATTAAAAGTTACCAGCATTCCAACACAGAGATCCAAAGCAAATTAAAGCATAAAATCCTCAAAGAAAAAAGTGTCGAATCAATTAGACAGTTGTTCAACCCAGCACCTACTTACCAGATGATGGAGGCGTAGATTTTCTGGAACTAGGTACTATGTCACCCAAACTGGATGATGAATTTCCTCCTGATTTACTGGAGTAAAGAAAAGAAGAAAATCTCTATTAAAGCTGCAGTTCGTCACAGAACTGGCATATTTCAATTGCTTATTAATGGTAATGTTTTAAATTAGTCAGGCCTACAAATAGGCAAACAGTGATTGCTCAGAGGAGGTTGGTTTTCTTTTTTTTAATCGGTTATTGAATAGAAGGAGTAAGCAGAAGACCTTGCCTTTGGGAAATTGTGCAGTGTTTTTAATGACCCAAGCTTCTCCCTGAAATAAAGGGCCATCTTTCTGGCAACCATATTCTCCCTGTGATGCACGGTGGCTATGAGTCATGGAACAGTGCAGCTCTTGAAGAATGCCAGTAGACGGTCACCCAAAGGGCAAGAGAGAGTTCTGATGGTGGGTGACAGTAGGCTGCCACAAGCTACTAATGAAGAATTGTGCAGTGAAGGCTTCATCATAAAAGTTACTCAAGGGATCTATGACCAGAAAAGGTTGGCTGTCAAATGGAGAAAGTAAGAAGTGACCAATGGAAACAGCATGCTCTGTTGTTGATATGAACTATACCGGCATGTTAGATGGATTCCTGTAGAGGACCTATGGAAAGATGTGGATAAGGCTTCTGCCTCGAGAGAGCAGATGTAGATGAGTTGCAATCTGCATCCTTGGAGGATTAATGCACATTAGTAATATCACTAATTTGGCTACATGACAGTCTCTTTTTTCACATTCAAATTTAATATTTTTAAAGGTACTGAGAGATTAGAAGGGTACCATTTGGCCAACCTTCAGGTTCATTAAAAAAATCAGTTATAAACATAGCTGGACAGTGAACACAGAATTTATCTTCAGAAGCCATTAAAGGCAAAGGACACAATTAGAAGGCTGAAGCAAAAAATTAGCCCTTCTCTTTTGCTTGGCTTTTATCCCTATATTTTACCATCTTTAACTTTATTATGTAGACAGTGCTGAATGCCTTAAAAAGCTGAAAGGTAAATTTGTGAATGCTAAACCTTCCTATTCTTTAAAAAAAACCTCACTAAGAAACACATAACAAGGTTCTTCCATTATTTAGCTATGAAGCAATGGCTTAGATCTTTATCCAATCCTGTATGGAAAGTGCTGTATTTAATGAAAGGACCTGGATTTAAATCCTAGCTCCACCGCTTACTGGCTTTGTGACCTTTGGCAAGTCATATAACTGCCCTAGGCTTTACATTTCCCATCTGTAAAATGAAGTGATTAACTGAGACAGCCTCTAAGGTTTTGCCAACACTAATGGCGTGGCCCTAAGTGGACAGACAGCACAATGAAATAGAAAGTACAGGTGATCTGATTGTGGCTCTGTTACTTAGTACTTCTGTAGCCTTGGGCAAGTCAGCTAACTACTCTGTGTTCCAGTTACCTCATCTGCAAAATGATATAGGTTGGAATGAATGATCTCTAAAGTTTGTTTCTGGTTCTAAATCCTCTGTTTAGACAATTCTATGTTAAGGAAATATCCAACTATTAGGATTCTGATTATTACAACCTAATGATTGTATGATCCATAATGCCTAGACCTTGAAGTGTAACATGGGGCACCTAGGTAGTATAGTGAATAGAGCACCTCGGTAGAGTCAGAATGATCTGAGTTCAAATTTGATCTCAGACCCTTAAGGCAAGTCACTTAACCACAATTGCCTTGTCTTTCCCCTCCCAGAAAAAAGGTATAACAGAGCACTCCTTGTGGCCTAGGGAAAGATTTTGGGGTAAATGAGCATACTTTTGGGGTAAATGAGCATATAAGGATACTACGTCTTTTTTTTTTTTTAATAAAAACTCTAAATGGTCATATGTGGAAAAAAGATTTAATCCCCAAATCTTCACTGTGTACATGAGACTCGAGTAAAGGAATTTCTATGACCTGGTATTTAGTACCACAGTTTTAAGCAGAAGTAAAGAAGCTAGGCCTGAGGTGAAAGCTGTGTTACTAAGTGCACTTATCAAAAGGTAGTATTTTAGGCAGCTAGGTGGGGCAGTGAATAGAGCTCTGGCCCTGGAGTCAGGAGGACCTGAGTTCAAATCTGACCTCAGACACTTGACAAAAAGATTAGCCAGCCAAGTGACTCTGGGTGAGTCGCTTAACCACAACTGACCTGCCTTCCCCCTCCAAAAGGTGGAAAAAAAAGGTAATGTTTACTTGTTCCTAAATATACAGACAAAAAGGCAACCTGCAGTGTAGAAATTTTAGTGGGCTGAATTATTGTATAATGACTTTTTATTGCTTTTTTAAAATGTGTTTCATTATTAAAGAGACTAATATAGGCCCTAAATCTCTAGAAGGTGCTTAAGAGATATATAAAGGCATTTACCAAGGACCTAGAACACCATATAAAATGTAGCAAGTTATTTAAAAAATTATATTAGTGGCAGCAATTTCTGGAAATGATGCAAGGACATATCACTAACAGGACTAAAGCATAAAAAAACCCAAACTTCCTCTCTCTCTCACACATGTGCACGCGTGTGCACGCACACACACACAGAGTATATAGTCTACTTTCAAATCTAGAAAGTGCATTTGTTTCACATTTTCTTCAATTTCAAATATCAATAAAATATTAGAAAAAACAGAAAGCTGTATAATAAATGTTTCAACAAGTTAATCTGCTTAGAATGCCAGATTATTCTTCACTGCTAATCTTGAAGAAATGTCCACCCTTTTAAATGTACTACAATTCTTATCCCTTTTGTCAGGTTGTGATTTTTGGTACCTCTTCTAATAATGGCTTTATTTAATTAGTAATTATGAGCCTATCACTGAATTTTGACTGTTCTTAATAGATATACACAATTTAAGATGTGTAGAGCCCAAGAGCTAAACCTCCCAAGCAAATACTTTCTCCTTTATGCCAGAGGTTCCCAAAGTTATTTGGTTTACCCTTTTAAAAAAAAAAATCACTTAGCGTCCTCCTGGAAATCTACTTTATAAAATTTTTTTTTAAAAATTTGCATCATTTCAAAAAATATAATTTTTTAAAAAGTGACATCTTAAATTTAATAATTTATTGTAAATTTGTGGGGTTTTCCTCCACTGAAATTTTGATGATGCAATACTGTGTCAGGCAACCATATAGTATTGTATTGTAAACAAGTCATTACACACACACATTCCTGCCAATGCATGCTGGACTTCCCAACAGACACACTTGCCTGCCAGCACTTGCTTGTTAAGACCTATTGGTGGATTTGACCACTGATCTGTTATAACTTGAATTTTGTGTGTTTATTTGGAAAAGTAATCACTCCAACTTTAACTCTGTTACATACCAGATGAAACATATATGAAGTTATTTCAAATTTCTCTTCTTTCCTCATGTTTCCACCGCCCCCTTATTTTCATTCAACACTGTCCAATTGCACCTTAGCTTAATATTCTCTCCCCTCTCCCTCCTTCCCCCCCACCCCCCATTCCAGCACTCCTCAGAGGGAGGTATCTCCCACTTTGGTAACCTATGCTTTATGCTAACACTCAAGTACAATAGATGTGCTTCATGTAGAAAAACCTTCCAGCTATCACTGTTGAAGGCCATGTAGATGGGACTAAACCTTGCAAAAGGGAAAAATATAAGTCTTAACTCAGTAGCAGGATTATTATTATTATTTTTTTACTCGTTTAGGGCTAATCTAAAGTAATACACTCACTACACAGATTAGTATGTAGGGAACTTGAAGGCTCTTAAGGCATATTTAAAGTTTCCCATATAGGGACCTTGGGTATCATCTAAAGTGACACCCTCATTTAATTTTTTTTCCTTTTTTTTGGAGGGCAGTTGGGGTTAAGTGACTTGTCCAAGGTCACATGGCTAGGTTTTGTGTTAAATGTCTGAGGCTGGATTTGAACTCAGGTTCTCCTCACTCCAGGGCCAATGCGCTATTCACTGTGCCACCTAGCCATCCCTGCACTGACACCCTCATTTTAAAGATGAGGAACCTGGATCTGATTTTTCCAAGGTCACATGGGGAGCAAGTGTCAAAACCATGGAATTTATATTTAACCTTTGACTCCAAATATACTGCTCATTTTACTGTACCAGTGACTTGTGTCTAGGATCAAATATGAAATCTTCTGTTTAGCTTTGAAAGCCCTTCGTGACTTGGTCTTTTCCAATGTTTCCATTTTGCTTCATCTTAACTCTCCTCCCTATATTCTGTGATCCAGTGATACCGGCCTCTATTGTTTCTTGCATACAATACTCCATCTCCCAACTTCTTGCATTTTCACCGGCTGTCCTCCGTTTCTGGAACTCTCTCCCTCCTCACCTCTGTCAATTTGCTTCATTCAAATCCCCCAATCTACAGAAGTCTTTCTTGATAATGTTGGTGCCTTCCCTCTGTGATTATTTCCAAATCACTCTCTATATATCATGTTTGTACACTGTGTTCCCATCCTCTCGCCCTCCCCCCCATTAGACTGTGAGATCCTTGAAAGCAAAGCCTGAAACATAGTAAGAGTATAATAATAAATGCTTGTTGATTGACTTTAACAACTTCTAAGTATCACTACCCTTATTCTACCATACTGAGACTCTAAGAGGTTGCCCATGGTATAAGACCATTAGAACAAGGAGATGAATCCAGTTTTTGTGACTCCAGGCCTAACACCCTCCACTCTCATGGATTTGGTTAGGAGATTGGTTAGGACAACAATACGAGGGGATTGGTTAGAGAAACATAAATAAGGAATCATTCACTGATGACTGCAAAAGCGCTGCCTTCATCAGCTCACTTGAAGTCTGACTTTCCACTAAATATTTCACCTCTGGAGCTTGAAATTGAATTTCTGGGGTGAAAATGAAAGAAGGAAGTTCTCTGCATTTTATTTCTTAGTTGCATGTTTCTTTTCTCTCGTTCTCTTTCCACAGGGTACAGCTGCGTTTTTCTAGGTTGCTTTTATTAAATGTCCTGAAAACTGAGGTCCTCAGATTTTAGAGTCAGAGGATATTCCTTCTAAACTTCAACTCTGAATTACTGTACTGTATGGATGCACTTTTTGATCTTGAATATGATTCTTTCCCAAGCTGGTTGACAAAGTTAGATGCAACGAGTGGATGTCTTATTAGACAGAAATTGCATTGCAATAAAAACATGAGATCATATCACTCTCAGTGTAATGACCTCCTGACTTCATTATTGTCTCAGGTAACTCATCTTCCTGCAAGATAGCATCAGTTCTGAAACTCACATCTCCTTGGTGGCCCCTCATCCTGGCACCTCTCCCTCCTTCTGAGTGGAGAGGGTTGAAGGTGGGCCTTGGAGAGCGCCTTCACAGATCCTCCGTTTAAGGAAGGGACCTAGTATAGCCGTCTCATCATTCCTTGACTGTACATACAGGTCTTCATCATAACTCATGCTGGGTACCTTTTCAGCTTCTTTTTATGTGTTATTGGGAGCTGCGTGAAGGCAAGGACTGTCTTTTGCTTTTCTTTGTATGCCTGGTGTTTAGTATAGTGCTTGACATAACAGACACTTAAGTCATGCTTTCTGACTGACCATTGACTATTTCATACAGCATTCATAATACTGCTAATACCTGGAGATTCCAAAATCAGTGTTATTAAACCAATACATCTTTTTTTTTTAATTTTTTAAATTTTTTTGCTTTTTGGAGGGGGGAAAGAAGGCAGGGAAATTGGGGTTAAGTGACTTGCTCAAGGTCACACAGATAGTAGGTATTAAGTGACAACACATCATTTTCACACAAACATTTGGTTTTTTTCCTTTTTGTACCTGGAGTAGAATTTTCCTTGCTTTGCCCTCTGCTCGTGCTGTAGCCTCATGTTTTCTAGTTTAACTGGACTTGGGATGAATCCTATTTCACAGCCTTCTTTTACCAACCGCCCTATCCACCAGTCATTGTTAAATTTCTGAAGATAGAAAAAAAATACAAAAATGCATTGCAAAGTTATTGTGCAAAAATGTTCAGATTTCTTTATTAAGCTTACTTTTTGTATCCACAATTTTCAGTTGCAGAAAGTTATTATTACAACTCTATCAAAAAGTTTAAAAATATAAGAATTAGAACACACCCTCAGATTCATATATTCAGCATCCAACGTGTCAAATATTTAATTGCCACCATCCTATTATTATTATTACCAATCCTTTGTTCTCCAGACCCAGCTCTGCTTCTACCACTGAGGATGCCTTGAACGGGGCACAACTTCTTTAATGGAACAGAAATGAACAACATTCCTGATTGGATGTAACCCATTCAAATAATACCTTATGGTTACAACATGTGAATATTTTGGATTGAAAACTAGCTGCGAAATCAGGGAAACACAGCTTCAAACCCTACCTCAGTGTGTGGCCATAGGTGTGTCATTTAACTGGCTTGCATCTTAGTTTGCTCATTTGTCAAATGAGCCAGTTGGAGCTGATGGCCTCTAAAGCCCCATCCAGCTCCACATTTACAATTCTATGTGCCATCAACTTTGGTAGGGAAGAGATCTTAGAAATCATCCCTCAGTCTAGATCAACCCCCTCATTTTACAGATAAGGAAAGAAAAGCATAGAATGGGGCTGTTGAAGTAAGACCATTTGATACAGCTAGGATTTAAAGCTAGGACATTTATCTCCCACTCAAGAGTGCTTTCCACAACAACATAGTAGTCCTCAGGGCACACAAGCAGGACCTGGAATAGCTCTGGAGATAAACTAAAGGTTCTATGTGAAATATAAGCACCATGAGGTGCATGAGGTCCACGTCTTAATTATTTTTGTACTTCCTATGATGCTTTGGACATTTTTTTTAAATTTAGGAGGTGAATTAATCAATGGTTTTATTTGTTGTACACCATTTCCCTTCTGCACAAAAGTATTTTGTGATATATTGATTATATGTGGTGACTGTATTTTTCCAGACTGAAATTCAAAGCACATTTTCTGACAAAGCACTGAGGGAAGGGTCATTGATCAGTAGCATATATGGTTTGTGGGGAGATTGAGGAAAAATATTTAAAATCCTTACTGTTCAGGAAAATGCAAGCTATATAGGCATGAGGTAGACAGGTCCTGAGAATTGACACACATGAGTTCTAGTTCCAGCTCTGCCACTAACCAGTTTTATGCTCTTTTTTTGAAATGGTTATCAAAATATGTTTTTTTAAAAAATTTATTTACTGTTAGTTTACAATATTCAGTTCCACAAGTTTTTGAGTTCCAACTTTTCTCCCTTCCCTTTTCCCCCCTAACCACACCCCCATGGCGGTATACAATCCAATACAGGCTCTGCATATATCTTCACATTAAACATTAGTCAAGTTGTAAAGAAGAATTATAACCAATAGCATGAAAAACGAGGAAGAAGAAACAAAAAACAAAACAAAAAGAGACAGCAAGTAGTTTGCTTCAATTTACATTCAGACTCTGTAATTTAGTTTATATGCTCTTACAAAAGGCTGGGGGCCTCAGTTGCCCCCTTTGTAAATGCTGGATGAGAGCTGAGGTTCTCAACCTGGGATCTGCAGACCCTCAACAGGTCTGTGAATAGATTTCAGGGGATTTATGAACTTGAATGAGAAAAAAAACTTGCTTCTTTGGTTTTTTACTAACCTTTAGCAGAAATGTAACATTTCTTTGAACTGTTTAAATATACTATGCTGAAAAGGGATCCATAGGCTTCACCAGACTCCCAACGGGGTTGATGACAAAAAAGTTTAAGAGTCTTTATATTAGAGAATTTCCAAGCTCCATTTTCACTCTAACATGTATGATTCTATGTTCACTGAATAATCAAGATTTTGCTATTCCCTCCATCTCCTAAAACAGTGATTCTCAACCTTCCTAATGTTGCGACCCTTTAATACAGTTCCTCATGTTGTAGTGACCCCCTACTATAAAATTATTTTTGTTGCTACTTCATAACTGTAATTTTTCTACTGTTATGATATCTGATATGTAGGATGTATTTTCATTGTTACAAATTGAACATAACTCACAGGTTGAGAACCACTGTCATAAAATATTATGCGTCAATGGTGAGGGGTTATTGTACATTTTGCTTAGATTTTCCTAAATGCTCAGAAAAATTCTCTACCATTCTTTAAAATCTCCAAAATAGTTGGAGAGACAGTTTTCTTAATCCCCCTTTTAATCGCATTTATTTTGTTCTTCCCCTCTGTCTTTCCATGGTGGAAAAATAGATCTTGCTCTCTGGGCTTTAATCATCTGGGGGAGCTTCTCTGTGATTAAATCCCTTTAACTTCCTCTTTTAAAATCAGATTCAACACAACTCATGACCCTCTTCCTTGAGTGTTCTCTCAGTCTTTCCTTCCTAACCTATAATTCACAGCTCTTTTGAAAAGTTAATGAAATGATGGACCCTAAACTGCCACCCCCAGTGCTTTTCATTGGAAACTTTCACAGTTTTGTACAATAGTATCTTCTAGTCTCTGGATCATATCCACATATGTTATGCATATGACATATCTATAAGATAGAAGTTCCTCTAAAGAATATGCTCAAATGGTGATTTCCTTTAGCTACAGAAAGGCTGCATTGAAAACTATATAGTAACCCAAACTCAGGACACAGGATAATGTTCTTTTTTGATTAGGATGGAGCTGGGCCTATGATTTTTAATGATAAAAAAACCTCCTAGGAGAGAAATTCCCTTTAGCAAACTTCCTCACAACAGATAGGCTTAGAAAGTTGCTTGGAGCACTTCTGCCCAGGGATACACACCCCATATGTGTCTCTAGGACTTGAGACCAGGTCTTCCTGGATCTTAGGACAGGTCTCTATATTGCCTCTGTTCTGAGTGATATACATTCAACAAATAATTAATAATAAATTATTATTAAATAATTATCATTAATAATAGAAAATAAACTGTCCAGGAAAATTTTTTAATCAGGAGTAACTTTCCCTTAATTCCATATTTAAAACTTTATTAACCTGATGGTGAAAAGTTCTAGCAGGGTTTTAAAGGGTCTCAGCCCCTATGGCCTACAGCTTATTAATTTCTAATGTCTTTGGTTAGGCAGTTATAGCACTCTGGCATTGGAATGCAGAGACCTACCTATTAGTGATGGTAACACATTGAGAGTCAAATCCAGAAGAGGCAGACTTGGTGTCTGAATGAAGATGAGGTCCATCCCAGCAAGGCAAATATGGTTATTTAAGCTCTTTCTGAATGATTACAACTACAGAACTGTCATGTGAAAGATCTCAAAATGTCTGAGTTCAGCATTTAAATAAATCCATAAAATCAAAATGGGCTGGATATCAAAACAGGAACAATAACCTAACTTAGGTGGCATGGTCACAGACATATCTGTATGTTTGGTCTGTTTTTGCATGCCAGGAAGATCTATGTAAATGAATATTAAAAAGTAATTTCAAACCAAGGCATTTCCCTTACTTCCTTAACATGCAGAAAATCTTTTGCTTCGAACGAGATGGCCATGCCTGGTACCGGGACATCATCCTCATGGGCTGCGCTGTAGCTGACATTGGTCCGCACTGCAAACGCAACAGGTTTTGTCTGTGTTGAAAAAGAAGGGAAAAAAAGGGGTTGAGTTGGTTTTACTACTTTGCTCTTAGAAACTGAGAGGTGGTAAACACTTAGAAAAAAAAGTTATATTTAGCTCAGGTTCAAAAGTGCCAACATGTTCAGTTCATGCCCTTACAAATAGTTTGTTTAGGGAGGCAGATTTCTGGTAATGTTAAAGCTTCCTACTACCCCAATTCTTGTCCCCTCTCAAAGCACTGCTGGTAATAGAGGTGTTTAAAGATTACTGAAATAAGATTTTCTAGTCTTTCCTGAAAGTATATAGCCCAAAGATATAAGGACATGGTACTCCACCGAGCATTACAAAACTTTATGCTCACCATGCTGCCCAGCACTAAAATCATCTCCTTTGTAATTCTTCACCAATAATAAGTAGTCAATTAAATGAACAGTAAAAGAGGTACAACTATTCTTTAAACAAAAACAGATGATGAAGAGAACTCACTCGATATTCTGTAGACAGCATCTCCTACAGCTTCAGAATGTTAGGAATGTAACCACCATTTGCTATGTTACCTTATCCCTCTTTCTCTGAGCATACCCAACCTCATGCCATCACTGGCTTAAAGAAAAATCAGTGAGACCATCTATCTTTGTTATGTGATGCTGCAGCATCTACAGAGACTGCTTCTACAGCCTAGGAGGGTCAATAAGGTATCCCTGAACATGAACTGGTGTGCCTACAAGTTAGGGGATTAAGTCTATGAAGGTATCACTCTTAAGAGTGGAAAATACAAATATCTAAAAGGAACAGTACTTCTTTAGCACAGTTAATTGCTGTATTAGGGGTGTGTATAGAATTCAGAGCTGTTTCTCACTCTGGCTCATTAGGTTTCTCACCTGAGGTTGCTTGCAGGGGAGGAGGAAAAGGTGGGAATGGAACAAAGAGTCTACCACAGAGGTGGGGAACCGACTGCCTTGAGGCCACAATATGGCCCTCCTCAAGCACGGCCCTTTGACTGAATCCAAACTTCACAGAACATATATTTTTATATATAAAACTATTATTACTTATTAATAATTCAAAATGTTAATAATAAAAATTTTTTAAAAATAGTTTTATGTATAATAATAAAAACATTTGTTCTGTGAGGTTTGGATTCAGTCAAAGGGCCATGCTTGAGGACCACATGTGGCCTCGAGGTTGCAGGTTCCCCACTCCTGATCTACCCTTTCAGATGAAGATGGAGCAATAGTTCTGACATCACTTTGGTTTATGTATATTGCCATCTAAGGGAGGAAGGACAATGTTCTGTGTGGTTGAGGCTAATGATATAGAATGGACAATAGAATTAGAAAAGCTGAAAGTTAGTTTATAATGTCATTAACCAGGCCTAGTTGAACTGGTAGAGATGGGAGAGAAGTTTGCTACCTCACCTTCTACAAAAATTCTAGTTATGGGGAGCCCATCCAATAGCTAGAACCAGTTTGTATAACTTGAACACAGACCCAAGGTTTTTCACTATAGCAAAGTCTGTCATAAGTCTAGTGTCCTTCTTTCTTCTTCTCTTCTTCTTCTTCTTGTCTTCCTCTTCTTCTTCCTCTTCCTTGGAGGAAGAGATAAAGTTTGATGAGATTGAGAGATGTTTTCCTATGCTGCCAAAGGGTCCATGACGCAAAAAAAAATTTAAACATATCTGTTCCAAAATATTGTTTGTGTTTGACATACTGCTTTTCCTTCTAGAGGGATCCACAGAGAATTTTCAATGTTTTAAACAATGAGAAAATTTTCAAACATTTAAACGGTAAGAAAAACATCATGCTGGATTAACAGGAGAGTTGGATAAGAGAAATGTAATTTTAATTCAGTAATGGTACTACAGTAAGTCTAGGAATCTTTTTAAAAAATGTTATGAATACATTGACCTAAATGGTTCCAAGGTTCCTTTGAAACTACAGAATTTACCTGAAACTGAGCCTCATTTCTTCCATTAAATTACACAAAATTCCAACATAAACAGGACCTTAGATAAGAGGTACAGCTGTGCAAGCATAATGGCAAGCAAAGTGGTACTCTGCTGCTTGTTTCAGCTATTCAAGTGCCTTTGAGACTCATCTTTGATTGTTGGAAACAGTATATATTGTGTTGCCTTTAATATGCCTAAGGGAGTTTGGAGACCTTCCCTACCCTTAATAGGCCAAATGTCATCACATGGAGCCCACATGTGATGAGGAGGAGCTTGCTGAAAGAGTGGACCAGGAAGGAGCAGAGAACAGCTGGAGCATGAGCAGGGACCAAGCAGAACTGAGAGGGAGAATGCTCATGGTGTTGGCATTCTGTCTCTCTGTTCTGTCTGTGTTGATGTTACTTTATCAGAACAAAGCATTCTGTCTGTTGAAAGAAGACTTTACTGCTGATAAAGAAGCCATGAAAGAAGACTTTACTGTTGTTTACAGAAGTTCTGAAAGAGGACTTTTCTGCTGTTTACAGAAGTCCTGGGGCTTTACTGTTGATTTGTGCTTGATTTCTCAGATAGAAGCAGCTTTGTCTGTTGGTTTGTGTTACTTTGTCAGACAGCAAGTGAATTGAGAGGATAGTGCTGGCAATGTGTGTAAATATTGTTGTAGCTCTGTTAAGCTTTGTCTTTCTAGAAACATAAACTGCAAAGGGCTTGGAGTGGAACAGTCCCTGTGGGCTCAGATGTAGAATTGGAGCAGAGAGCTGCCTGCGTGTGAATCTAGACAAGAGGCGGGTGAATCCAGGCAAGAGCTGGGAGCGGCCAGCCCGTGGAAGAAGAGCTGTGGGGTTTGTCAGCCTTGAGTTAATACAAAGAGGACTTTACTTGGATACTCTGCATTGACTGATGAGATTGTGACTTATTGTGGCCTAGGGATGGATGGTGTTTATACTTTCTGCTACCCTTTAAGGATGATTGGCTTAAGGATGACTGGAAGCCAGCCAATCAAGATGAAAGAAGATTTTACTTGGGTACTCTATACTGATTGAGGATATTGTGACTTACTGAATGATACGTTTTGTTTAAGACTATGTGACCATCTGAGTAATAAGTTGTTATGTTATATTGTTGTCAATGTTGTGCTTTAGTTTATTGAATGTTTTGCTTTCGTTTATTGCTGAATAAATATAGAGTTCACCATACTATGATTAGAGCCTTAAAGTTATTCAGTGATTGACTTTAAAGCAAGACAGAAATAAAATAACTGTGAGCTTCCTGCACTTAACTCAATTTTGTATTCAATTTGAAATAAATGTTTTAAGTTCAATTTAATTTCATTCCCCAATCTTCTTTCTACCTTTCCACAATATTCATATTATGAAATATACCACATACCAGGATGTGTGTTTGGTACAAACCATTAGATTGTAAGCTCCTTGAGGGCAGCAACCATCTTTTGCCTCTTTTCGTATCCTCAGTACAGTGCCTGGCACAGTAGGCACTTAATGAAGGTTTATTGAATTGAATTGCATGCGTGTGTGCATGCGTGTATGTGTGTGTATGTGCAATAAATTGAACAGAGAGCTGGATTTAGAGGCAGGAAGACCTGAATTCAAGACCCATCTCTGACACACATGGGATGTGACTCGGGTGAGGCATTTGACCTCTCAATATTCCGATCAAATGAAATGGTATTTGTAAAGTGCCTGACACATAGCAGGTACTTCATCAATGTTGATTCATTCTCTCCCTTCCTTTTTCCCATGTAATTCTCTAAGGCCATGAGTTGTCAAGAAGCTGTCACTCTGCACTGGAAAAGGAAGTTTCCTCCCCCAGGACTTCCCTCGATCATTGAAATCACATTTATACATTTAACATTTCATGTTTATATATTTAGACAAAAAAGGGCTGATGTTCAAAAGCATCTATGTATGGAGGAGGTATAACTTGATGTGATAACTCTCTGGCTGAAAGATTTATCTAAGCAGCTCCTCTGGTCCTCTGCAATACCATAGAACTTCAGCCATTGTACTGCCTGTGAGAACTGCTTCCTCCACGAAGGTGGTGGGGCAGCAAGGATGTAAGAAGGGGGGGTATGAGGTGGGGAGGGATGATATTATAAACCATAACAGGGAAGAACATGTGACCTTCCCAAACCACTTTTTTGCTGCATCAGCACTACTCTATCAACTGCCAGCCTCCAATTTTGGTGTGAGTGAAGGGGAAATGTCAAAATCCCCCAAGTCCCAGAGGCCTTCAGACCCTTAAGTTTTATGGAATCCTAGAAGACTAGGGACAATTCTTACCTTTAAAGTTAGCTATCTTTTGCATGCCATCATTTGGCATGGCAAAGTTATATCTGCCAGAAAGATTAATCTGTTTCTACACTGCATTCATTCAACACCTTCTGACTTGAGGTTGAAAGTCAGTGTGAGCTAGTAGAAAGAGAAATGGGGTTGGTGTCAGGTGACTTGAATCAGTTACCGTCTTGGCTCTGTCTTTTATTACCTGTTCTCAGGGCCTCTGTTTTCTTATTTGCAAAATTAGGATGTTGGACTAACTGGCTTTAGAGCTCTCTAAATATATCTATGACCCAAGATCAGAGCTTGCCATTATCATCAGAGTTCTTTTAGTCTTAAATACAGAAGCTTTATTAGATTCGCTCAGTTTAGAGACCTCAGCACTAAATCACCCTGGTGGCTGATTGCATTTCCTGAGAACTACCTTCCAACCACCTGGCTTTATAAAGCTTTCATCTTGCATGCTACAAAGAGTCAAATCACCTGGCAGTTCTCTCTTTCTATACACACTAAATCATGTTTAAGGATGTGACAGTCTAGGATAGATTTGCTTTTAAATTTTTTGGTGCTGGTGAAGAGGGAAGACAGAGAACTTAGAATGAGCAAAGGTGCAGAAGGAAAATGAAGGTCAAGAACGATATCAAAATAGGTCCCTGAAAACACGGAAACTACTTTTTCCTTGCAGATTTTTCCCTTTTCTTTTTTCTTCCCCTCCCTAGGCATTCACATTTCCAATTATATATATTTATCCTATTACCTTTTTAAGGAGTAACCCCTGTGGCAGACTTCAGTGGCTAAAATACTGCTTTGCCTAAAGAAAGATACTTATGTGTTATTCATTAAGCGGTGGGCATCGTAGGATGCCAAGAGGGCACAGTGAAAAGCAGGTGTAATGAGGAGGGTTGAGTTCCCTTGTGACAATTGAGGGCAGCTCTGTAGGATGATTTTCATAGGAAAAGAAAAATGCATGAGATTGATCAATCAACAGGCTCGGTCCAGATGAGAATACTACTTGTCTAGGAAATATATTCAAAGGCTGAGCATGTCATATTCTCTATTCATTTTCTCACAGCTCCTCAAGTATTATTTATTCTTTGTTGCAAATAGAGCAGGTAAAGATGTGATTTTTTTAAAAAACATCTGTTGTGTACAAAATGGAACAGAAAGATATTAAGTCTTCATACTCAGCCAGCTAGTGGTAGTTTTAAGCAAACTGGTAACTAGTTACCAGTTTGCTACTAAAACATTGACCAACTTCCTACAAGTACATTAATCAACAAACATTGATGGAGAGTTGACTATGTGCCCCAAACTATGCGTGATGCTAGAGATACAATGTAAAAAAAATGAAATGGTCCCTGCCTTCAAGGAGTTTAAGTTCAATGGCGGAGCCAAGGCTAACTCTCAATTATGTCATGGTGGCTCTCACATTTATATTTTATTGTTAAGATGTGGCAAAAACCTCTCTATTTGAAACTATTTAAACCATCTTTGTTTTTTTTTTAAACACACACACATATAATAGTTTTCTTATCCATTGTGAATAGTAAGGGAAACATTACTATGAGAGTAAATGACATTCCTGTTTTAGAGATGAGTCAAAGTCAGCTGGTTAATCATTATCTGAATTTTACTTTGCATCTCACTAATTTAATGATTCAAAAAATTTTAAAATAGTAGTCTGTTGCCAGCACATTTTAATAAACTGAACAAAAGAAACCTATATTGTCATGCCAATAACTAACTGCATTATTAAGATATTTAGCCTTGGCTACTCTTTCCAGCTTCACCTTCTCTCATGCTCTCCTAGCCAGCACACTAGCTCAGGAGAACAGTCACTTCCAGACCCTCCCTTCCCTGACATTTCCCAGCAACCTCTGCTCCTTTTGAATTTCTTCTGTCTATATTATCACCCATTTCAGGTGTTGGTGTCATTTATAAGCCAGTCACCCAGCTATCTTCCCTCCTTCCTTTTTCACAGAGTTCAATATCTAGTTTACTGTCTTCCCCTCTGCCCTTACATTTTGGGATTCAACATACACAGACCTATTATTGTTTGACAACCCAGAGATGCCCAGTTCCTAAGTCTCAATGCCCATGCCCGGCTCCTCATTCTACTCTGGCCACTTAAAGGATGGGCATACCCTTGACGTCAGCAAGAAATAATCTACTTCAATGAAAAGAATTCTGAAATTTCTTTACCTAACTATAAGTCCCTGTCACTTCATCTCTCCCTCTGGCTCCTTCACTCCCCTAAAGTGAAGTTGGCAAGTGGTATAGTTGATAGAGTGCTGCCCAAAGTCAGGAGGACTTGAGTTCAAATCCAGCCTCAACCATTCACAAGTTGCATGACCTGGGCAAGTACTTAAAACGTCTGCCTCAATTTCTTCAATTGTAAAATGGGGATAATAAAAGCACCTTTCTTACAGCGTTATTGTGAGGACCTAGTAAATTAATATTTGTAAAGTACTAAGCCCAGAGCCTCACACAGAGTAGGGTTTTAATAAATGTGCATTCTCTTCTCCCTCCTCTCTAAATTTATTCTTCATCCCTGCTGTGACCTCTGGTCCTTCCACTCCTTGGTATTTTCCCATACACCTGCTCTTGCTTCGCTTTTGTCCCTTCTCAGTGTTAACCTTATAGTTAAGCAGTTCAAATAAACTCATGGTCCTAACACCACTTACGCCTTGCCAAACATCAGCTCTGGATTCATCTCACCACTCTTGCCTCCTCTTATACTGATGAGCTATTGAAATGGGCTCTATTGATTGGAAACTGGGGAAAATCTCAGCCATGTCGATGTGATCTCCTACAGTCATGTTATCTAATCTCAGCAGAGCCCTTACTGCAGTAAGATAATTCTTTTGCTCCCCACTAATTGATTCTCTATCCAAACCATCTCTTCTTTCCTCAGATTTCCCACAATACCTCTTCCTCATAGCCTCTGAACTGAGGATTTAGCCTTATACTTTAATGTAAAAAGAGTCCATTCCCTCTGAGCTCCCTCTTTTCGCTTTTTTTATATCTCAAAACCCACTGCAATCATTCCCCAATTTTTCTTTCTTTATTCTATCTCCACTTTCTCTTTGCCAATGTCACTCCCTCTATTTGTGCCCTTGATCCTATCCAGTCCCCTCTATTTGGCACACTGCCCCATAATGATTCCTTTCTTGTCTAATCTTCAATCCCTCCCAGTCTACAGGCTGCTGCTTACAAATATGTCCAGATCTCTTCTCTCTCTCTTTCTTTTCACACCTATAAAAAGCTATCTAATTTTTATTGCCTTTACTTTCTCCTATCTTATTCATTTCTCAGCCCCTTGTAGTCTGTCTTTAGACCTTAAGAGGACTCTGCTGAAACTGCTTTCTCCAAAGTAACCAGTGGTGGCCTTTTCTCAGTCCTAATGCTTTGAGATCTCTTTGAAGCATCTGGCACTACTGACAACCTTCTCCTCCTGAGTAGTTTATCCACTTGGATTTTTGTTTTTTCATGACATAGGCTGGCTGGCTCTCTCTCCCTCCCTCCCTCTCTGTCCCTTCTTCCCTTTATTATCTTCCTACCTACTTTCCTATCTTTCTGCCTTTCTCTCTCATCTTCTCTCTCTCTCCCACCCCCTGCCTTATCTTGTCCGTATTGCTTATCCTCTTAATGGCCTTTGTTGATCACCATCCATATCTCCAGGCCCCCCCTTCCTTTTTTGGCTCCCCTCCCTCCAAACTCTATCCTGGTCCTCATCTCTCTTCACCTTCACTTGCTTGTTAACTATTAGTTCCCATGGTCCAGTTATTTCTGTACAGATGATTTCCAGATCTAAATATCCAGCCCTACTCTCTCTCTTGAGTTCAGTCATTGGTAACTGGATATTCCATAAGCTTCCTAAACTCATCATATCTATTACAAAGTGTTCTTAACCTGAAAACTAAATCTAATCATAAAGAATTGAATCATAAAAGGACTCTGTGAGTTTAGAGGGAGGAAAAAGTGACATTTTTACTTTCACTAAGCTCTAACAAAAATTTAGAATTTCCTTCAATTATTTAAATTTTTTAGGGATTTGCCTTAGTCTGATTTCCTTTTTAAATGCTATATTGATATATTTTGTTTTTATATTACATTTATAAATTACTTCCACTTCATGAAAGACCTCTTATAACTAAATAAAATAGTTAAGTAGAACTAATAATATAAATGCCAACATCTGAAAGTGCATACACCATTTCACACCTGTAGTACACTCTTCCTACTTCCACACTATTGTTAAAACAAAACAGAAAAGAAAAACAAATTTCTTGTACAAGCATGCATAGTCAAGCAAAATAAATTCCCTCGATGGCTATATACAAATATATATATTTATATATATATGTCTATAGTCTTTTTTTACACCCCAAATCTATCACCTCTCTGAAATGGATAGCATGGTTCTCCATCTGTCCTCTGCAGTCATGGATGGTCATTGCATTATGCATAGTTCTTACAGCTTTCAAAGCTGGTTATTTTCACAGTGTTGTATAAATTGTTCTGGTTCTGCTAATTTCATTCTTTATCAGTTTATAAATGTCCTTAATGTATAAACATTTTTGACAACTTGTGGTATCAAAAAAAACTGGAAAATAAGAGAATGTTCATCATTTTAGGAATGGCTGAATAAGTCGTGGTATATAAATGTGATGGAATGCTACTGTGCTATAAGAAATGAGGATATGAATTATTTTTAAAAGACGTGGAAAGACTTAAATGAAGAGAAGCCAAATAAAGAAAGCACAACCAAAGGAACAATTTGTACTATGACATCAATTTTACAAAAACATTGTTCTGTGAAGGGACTCGTAGACTTTACCATACTGCCAAAGGGCCCTTAGCCTTCCTGAAAAGTTAAGAACCCCTGCCATAAGGGAACTCAATCCTTTCCTCCAAAGTGTTAGGGGCAGCACAATCCAGTCACTTAGATTCACAATCTTGGAGACATCCCTTACTCTTCAATTCCCACATTCAATCAGTTGCCAAGT
>CM053597.1:44339928-44394796 GCA_028646575.1 Pseudocheirus occidentalis | reverse complement strand
CAAAAAAGAAAAGCCAGTTTCTTAAGGGTGCGGACTGTTTGATTTTTGTCTAGGTATACCAGGATTTAGCACAGTGTCTAGAAATAGGGGCCCTTTTTAAGTGCTTACTGAATTGCAAGGAGGAATTTGGACCTGATCTGACGGGCAATAAATAGAAAGACAGATTCTTAATGAACTGAAACTGACATAATGAAGTAGCCTTTTAGACAGATGAATCTGGTGGCAGTATTCAGAACAAACTGACAGGTGGCAGAAAATCGGAGGTCAGGTAGCTTCCCTGACTCAAGACAAAGATGGAAAGGAAAATTTCAGAACAAATACGGTTATAAAACCAAGGAGTGTTTCCTCTCTTACAACAATTTTGTGTCACTGAAAAACAAATCAGAGTATGTCTTGGTATAAATAGAGCTGTCAAGCTTAACAGACCTAAATGCTACCCTGAGTGAACATCCTTCATGGACCATCAAGCTAAGCCATGCCTCATTTCCCTGCCTGGCATTAAAGTCCAGTCCAGCTCTGCTAATGGAAAGAGATTCTGTTGACTGCATGACATTATCAGACAAAAGCTTCTTGGAGCTTAAATAATATTTTTGCACGATCCAATCCTGAGTAATAAGAGAATACTTCCATACCTACACAGTTACACACACTTATGGAGTGGAAAGAGTTAAGGCTCCAGTATTTGAGCAGATAGCAGTGCTTTAACCTTCTTAACATTCCTAAAAGATAAGTAGGTGGAAAGCATTTCTACCCCAAGGGCAAAATGTAAGTCAATGTCACCAGCCCTTCCTTTTCCTCCCTGTGTTCATTTCATTAGGGCTCTGAACAGTGCCTATGAGCTATTTTAAGGGTGTTTGGTTTTCTTAGCTGAGCTAAAAGGTTTGTTCAAAATGGAATCACCTCTTGTCACGGAATTCACTTGGTTGTAAGCCAGAGGCAACTACCCAGTTATCATTCATTCCTCTTAAAAAACTGTTTTACCTTAAAAAAAAAAAAAACATTCTCTCCTCTCCCCCATCCCAGTCTGCTACCTTGCTTCTCCCAGGCAAACCTTTACTATATGAAGCCTATACCTCATCATCTAATTAGCTCTCCAGCCTTCTTATAGGTCATGCCCTCCGGTTTATCATGGTCCTAAGAACTCTGTGTTCTCTTCCTGCTATCACTCATTCAGCTCCTGAAAGGCCATTTCCTCCTTCCTAAGCTAAGTGAATGAAATGATTCTAGTCTGTGGGCCATTATCAGTTTCTCCTAAGAATGCCAGCTTGACATCTTCTAAGCAATATCTGGTTAACTTGTCCTTGTACTGAACTCTGGACAATGCCATGGACAGGCAGATATAGTAATAGCTAATAATTACAAGCGTTTATATGAGTCTTTGGAGTTTGCAAAAGCCTTCACATATGTTAGCCCAACTAATTCCCACAACAATCCTGGGAGGTAGGTGCTATTATTATTCCCAGATTACAGCTGAGGAAACTGAGGCATGGAGCGATGAACATGGCTAATAAGTCACACAGTTATTAGTGTCTGAGTTAGGATTCAAACCAAGCATCCCTGACTCCAAAGCCTGTGTGTTATCTACCGTGCTACCTAGCTACCATGTAATAAGAAAATAATCTTTAGTAATGACATTGATGATAAACTGTCACTTCAGGAAATTAAAACCACTGATATCATTCATCTTTCCTCTAGTGCTCAGCACACAGTAGGCATTTAATAACTTTTTAACTGATGAAAAGTAACGTGTCAGATTATTTTGTTTGCATCAGACTATTTCTCTTGGGACACAAGCATGGTTCTTTCTCTTTGGGATAAATAGTTAAGAGAGTCATTCTTGGAGTCCAGAAGACCCAAGTTCAAACCCAATCTCAGCTACTTACTGGCTGTGTGATCTCGGGCAAGTCACTTGATCTCTGTTTGCCCAAGTGTCCTTATCTGCAAAACAGGAACAAGAATAGCACCGACGTCCCAGGATTTTGGGACGTATCAAGTCAAATCAGACATCGTAATATATGTAAAGTGCTTTGCAAAGCTTAAAGCCTTATGTCAATGTTAATTATTATTGTGAAAATGATTATTAGTTATTACATTTATTTCTGCAAAGTGCATATCTCTAACAATCACAGTCAATTGATTGGGTTAATTACTGGATTAGATACTCCATGGAGGTCTAAATCCTAGCTAAATTCCTATCTTTACTCAGCCTGCCCCAGTGATCAGCACATTGCATGTTCCTAATCTGTTTGTTGAATTTTATTACTGAACTAAACTATGATAAATGTTCTAATGTGTATGAAAAGCAGTAACAAGTAAGCCCAGTAAACAGCCTCCTCCTGGGTGTTAATCCTATTCAATAGAGACTGTCATCAGTTACGGGGGAGACATTTCCATGGACAAGATTGCTTTGGGCTAACTTCATAAGCACAGTTAGTTCTTCATTCTGTCATGGAGGGAGCACAAGACCAGTAGTTAGGAATTTTTGGATTCCATCTAGTTCTAAGCAGTCATCAATGAGCTGCATGACCCTGGGCAATCTGATTCAGCTGTCTGATCTTTTATTAAGAATCTACTATGTGCCAGGCATCGTGCTAACCTGAGAATTCAAAGAAAGGCAGAAAATAGTCCCTTCTCTCAAGAAGCTCGTGGTCTAATAGGGAATAGAGATTGCAAACAACTATGCACAAAGAAGAGATATATGGAATAAACTGGGCATAGTCTCAGAAGGAAAGCATTGTATTAAAGAGACCTGGGAAAAACTATCTTTTGCAGAAAGTTAAGATGTGAAAGAAGCCAGGCAAGCTAGGAGCTTAGGGTTAGTTCATTAAAAAAAAGAAAAAAAAAAGAAAAAAAAAAGAAAAAAAGGGCAACATAATTCCAGAAGACTGAAGATGAAGAATACTAGCCATCTCCTGGCAGAGAGTGACAGACTCAATATACAAAACAGGACAGAATTTTTGGGCATGGCCAATGTGGGATTGTTTTGTTTGACTATGTATATTTCTTACAAGGATTTTGTGTTTTCTTTTTTTGGAGGGTGATGTAGGAGGTAGAAAAAAACATGAATGTTAATTTAAAAAAGTAAAATTTCATTAAAAAAAGAGCAATTTCAAAGTTCATCTAATATTATTTTGTCAACCAGCCAAAGGCATATTTGATGACATGCTGAGAAAAACAGCTATATTGGATGTTAGAAGAGCTGGGTTCAAATTCCACTTCTGACATAGACCACCTCTGTAACCATAGGCAAGTCACTTCTCCTCTAGGACTGTTTCTTTTCCTAGAAAAAGCACGATGTATAGTAGATGGATGACCTTTAAGGTTCATCCTTGATCTAATCTGGCATTCAATGATCTTTGGGAATATCCCAGTCCTAGACGCCTATAAATCTTTTGAAATATATCCTAAAAGAATTTATATTCTTGTTTTTAAAAACATTGTCATAATCCTTGATACTATGAGAGTCATAGAAATGACAAAGTTACAAAAAGTAATATTTACAGGTAAAAGAGGAAAATATTCTCGATCTTTTGATTAGGAAACTGATCCATTCCAGTGAGTGCAGCTGGAGAGGGAGATGGAGAAGGAGACAGAGAGAACTATATAGCACATATCTAGCTTTCCAGAAAGTATTTTGGGAAATAGGGTCTGCCATAAATGAACTCCCTTAGGTAAATGTAAGGAAAGAAGAAAATGAGATTTCAGTCCTACTTCTTGAGGTTGTCACAGGACACAAATGGGATTTGACTGGTTTTATTTCAAGTAGGGTAATTTCCATAACATCCAGGACTAGTCAAAACTGTCAAATAAGGAAGCAGGGCTGTGCATGGGGAAACGCAGTTGGATGGGGCTCAGGTGACTAGCTTCCCCTCTGCTGCTGCCCAGTGACCTTGAGCTAGGGACCTGACCTCTCTGAGGGCCAGTTTCTTGACAATTTGCAAAACGGAGGTAGTATGTGCTTTCTAAAATCCCTCTTGCCTCTAAAATTCTACAAATCTCTTATGAGTTCTGAGGAAACAAGTATTCTAGTTGTTCTAATGATAATCGTAGAACATAATCATAATGAATAGGTTCAGCACAATTCTGGAGAGAACACATTCTAGCATACAGAGCCAGAGATAAACCCAACATTTGGTCAGTCATTTTCAACCATGTCTGACTGACACTCTGTGACCCCATTTGGGGTTTTCTTGGCAGAGATATTGGAGTAGTTTGCCATTTACTTCCCCAGCTCTTTTTCCAAAGGAGGAAACTGAGGTGAACAGGATTAAATGACTTGCCCAAGGTCATACATTTCGTGTCTGAGGCCACATTTGAACTCAGAAAGATGAGTCTTCCTGATTCCAGCCCCAGTGCCCTGTGTACTATGGCAAAACCTATCTGCCAACCCACTTTGACATTAAACCTACTTCTCCCATCTCCAAAGCAGTATCAAATGAGCTTAGGGGCAAGTAAAAATGAAGAACAAGCCAGGTATTTCTGTGATCACTCTCTGGGCACAGTCAACGGGAAGGGTTTGCACACTCAGTTAGGACTTTTTATTAGGAATATGTGTCTCAGGAAGATAAGCTACTATTTAAAAAACTGTCTTGGAGATTTCTTTAGTTTTTCCTTCCTTAAGATGTTATTTCTCATTGGCTGATCTTCTCTGTCCTCGTGTGTAAAAATCTGGAGTGAGAGGACCTGGGTTTGAGTCCTAACTCTGACACTTACTACCTGTGTGATCTCGGTTGAGTTCTTAACCTCTCTCAGCTCCAACTTTATCAGCAAAATGAGGTGGTTTTACTAAATAGCCCTTGAAATTCCTTCCAATTCTAAATAGATGATTGTAGCTCCAACCCAAAGAAAAGCAGGTGAGTATAACACTAGATAATGGCCAAAGGAACCGTTGTCTAGACACTCCCCACATATGAGGGGCCAGTTTTTGTTACAAATTCCATTGTTCATCACAGCTAGTCACTGGAAAAGCCCCTTATGACCAGACTGACTTAAAGCCCCATCTTTTCTTAAGCCACATCAATACTCAAGTATAATTGGCTCCTTGCTATTCAGATACAAAACACTAGTCTTGGGCTTTGACAACTTAAATGCAGGCAACTTCTCAGAAGCAACAACTATCTATCTATCTATCTATCTATCTATCTATCTATCTATCTATCTATCTATCTATCCATCCATCCATCCATCCATCCATCCATCCATCCATCCATCCACATATATAGCACAGTGGTTAGAACACTGGGCTTGGAATCAGGAAGACTCATTTTCCTGAATTCCAATATGGCTTCAGACGCTTACTAGCTGTGTGATTCTGGGCAAGTATGCATGCGTGTGTGTGTATATGTATGGCCTCCCCCCATGGCCTGGCAAAGAACTGAAGGGGATGGAGTTCATAGCTGGGTACAGCAAGTGTTGATCCTGTTTGTTGACAAGAGTGATGAGTTGTTTGAGTTAAAAGCTGGATCCTTTCTAGCACACCAGCCCCACAATGGGACTGTGCTGTCTTAAATGTGATATCTCATCAGCTCATGTCAACATGACACTTGCCTTTCTTGACCTTTCCCCACTCCTATTTGCAAATTCACATTAAACAAGTTGGTTTTCAGGGGATTCAGTGAAAGAGTATGACTTTAAAAATGTGACAAAACAGGGAAAAAAGACCAAACTGTTTTGAGAAGCTTCTGATCCACCGAAAGGAAAGGGATAAATTTACAAGTTATATAAAGAAGTGTTTCTTCCCCCCCCTCAGCTTACACCCTTCGAATCTGCAATATGGCAGAGCTAAAAAAGAAAGTCAAATTTTTATAAGGAGAAACATAGCATGTAAGGCCTGCATAGTAATCATCTCACTATACTTGGTTCTCAGAGTACTACTGTCAGTTTGGGAGCATTTTTAATTTGAGAGATGCAGAGAAACAGAAAGGGTCTAGAGGGGGACAAACCTTCCATAACAATGAAAAGGTAGAGTATGGGGTCTGAAAAGGAACTATTGCAAGGTGAGGGACAGATTTGAAAAGTTCTTCAAGAACGGGAAAGAGAAATATATAAAGGGCAGCCAGTCATTTTCTGAGGAAACATGGACTCAGGCTAAAAAGAACAATGATTTTGGACAGATTCCTTAGAAAGACTGTGCTGGCCAACGGAGCTTGTGTAACAGTAGAATGGGCTGCCAAGGAAGCCTAGGAGAGGCATACATGTGATAGTCCTTCTGAGCAACAGGACAATAGCCCAGATGAGCTCCTAGAGTCCTTTCAAGCTCTTTGATGTTAATAAACCTGGACTAAGTGGGTCATGGCAGCCAACAGCTGTAACCCCTGCTACTGAGAAGCTGATGCTGGTGGATCACTAGAGCACAGCAGGGCTGAGATGCAGTAGGGCCAAGGCCAGCAACAATATGGCAATACCTAGGGGACAAGGGACCACCTAAGTGACTTAGGGGGGGCAAGCTGGCCCCAGTTGGAAATGGAACAAGTCAAAGCTTCGACTCATGGGATTACACCCATGAGTAGCCTTGCATTTCTAGCCCAAATGAGATACAGAAACCTACTCTCAAAAAACCCCACAGAATTAAAAAAAAATCTGAACTGACCTTGAAGTGTATATTTTAAAAATTAATTTATTTTTAAATTAAATTTATTTTATTAAATTTATTTTTTTAATCTCTCTCTTTTTTTTTTTTTTAGAGGGGAGAAGGTAAGGCAATTGTGGTTAAGTGACTTCCTTAAGGTCACACAGCTAGTAAGTGTATCAAGTATCTGAACTTAGATTTGAACTCAGGTCCTCCTGACTCCTGGGCTGGTTCACTATCTACTGTGTCACCTAGCTGCCCCCTGAGGTGTGTATTTTAGAGAAAGACACTAGCGCATTTATCACACATTAACCCCCATGTCTACAAGAAACACAGCTCTACTGCCCTGAAACACCAAAGGGTAACTGAAATGTACATTTTGTCCTATGACAGTATGTTTATGCCTATGTGTGTATATTTATTTTTGTGTGTATGAATATACACTCGCATATGTATATATATACATATATATATACACATACACGCATATATCCATATAAACAAAATAGCTAGCATTTATATAGCATTTTAAGATTTGCAAAAAGCATATGTTTACCTTGATTCTCACAACTACCTTATGGAGTAAATGCTATTATAATTTCTGTTTTATAGAGGAGTCAAACAAAAATTTAGTGCCTTACCCCTGGTCACATAGCTAGTTAGTTTCTAAGGGAGGATTTGAACTGAGGTCTTCCCTATTCCAAAATTCCAAAGTGTCTACTGTGTCAAACAACTGCTACTCTTTTTTTTTAAAACACAAACACACAGAATATGAAAAAACAGTAGCGTGGCATTGTTGGAACCCTACAGTTTTCAAGGAAGTGTGACAATTTGAGGGCAAATGAGAAAAGCTCTTTAAAAAAACAACAACACATGAACTATTCCACAAACTACAAACTATCTGTGTCCCCATCTTTACTATTTCTAGTCCCAGTGTCAGAGGATAATAACTTTCATAGTTCTGGTCTTAATTGTAGCCAAACCATGCATGCTTTGAAGAAGGTAGAAGTCTGCCCTCTGGCCATGTCCCTTTAACTTGCTTCCAGTTTATCTGACCTGTTTATTCCCAGGTCTAGTTTATGTTTCAAGATTTTTTACCTACTGGTCAATAGTATGAGACGAATCTTGAAAGAAAAAAAAATGAAACAAGGTTATGCAAAGGCGCAAATATCCAAATAAGGAAAATCAGCCTTCAGGAGAACTATGGAGATCGTATTAGGCTTTACTTTTTTATCAAGTTTTCCACAAATATCATCTTAAAAGAATGCAAAAATGAATTTAAATGTTAAAAATCTTATCTGATAATCTTTTTTTAGAATGAGGAAGACAAAAGTTTAAATGAAAGTTTTTTTAAAAAGAACCTTAAAATGCCATTTTCAGTCAGTTATGCTATGTAATTTGCTATATATTTTTTTCTGTAACAAAACTCCCCTGTATTTTCTACCATTTCCACAATAGGATTTGCTACTGACTAATAGATGTTTCCTATTTCTTAGTGGAAATTTGCCTCCTGCTTGATGAGAGCATTTCTCTTAAAATCTTTGCACTGAATGTCTCTGATAAAAATCAGATATCTAAGAAACATATATGGAGTTGCACAAATATAGACCCAGAAACATCATTCAAAATATGTATTCAAAGATGATATGAACAGTTTTCAAAAGAAAAACTATAATCACCAAACATATGAAAAAATGCTCCAAAATTACTAATAAAATAAATCCAAATGATCACCTCTGAACCTTCACTTCAGACCCACCAAATTGGCAAAGAAGGAAAAAGATGGAAGTAGTCAATGCTGGAGAGTCTATGGAAAGATAGGCACCTGAATACAGCATCGATCAAGTTGAACTGGAATGGCCTTTTTAAAAAACCTGTTTGGAATTATGCAGGAAAAAAATTAATAAAATATTCATACTGTTTCACCTGGGAATCCAGCTACTAACCATATAGTCCAAGGAGGTATAAGTTTACACATATATGAAACTAATGGCAATTCAGTACTTTTTCATATGGTAACAAAATACTGAAAATAAATTTGATACTTATTAAAAGAACAAATTGTGATGTATAACTTTAAAGCATTATTGTATTATAAAAATGAACAAATATGAGAAATTTAGATAAGAACAAAAACACTTGTGAAAATTAATACACAGTAAAATAAGAACAATATCCACAATGACTTGTTCTTTGGTCATTTTTCTAATTATGTCCTATTCTTTGTGACTCCATTTAGGGTTTTCTTGGCAAAGATACTGGATTGATTTTCCATTTCCTTTTCCAGCTCATTTTACAGATGAGGAAACTGAGGCAAACAGGGTGAAGTGACTTTCCCAGGGTCACACAGCAAGTAAGTGTCTATGGCCATATTTAAACTCAGAAGATGAGTCTTCCTGACTCCATGCCTGATTCTCTACCCACTGTGCTGCCTAGGTAGCCCACAATGATTACTAGAAGGTAAATGAAAACAATCCTAAAATGCCACTGAACTCTGATGAAGTATAAAGACCAATCCTGATCCATGTGAGAGTTGAATTAAACATATTTCTATCATCTCTTTATAGAGGTGAGAGAGTATGGCTGCAGAACGTTGTATCTGCTATTAGATTCAGTTGCTCTGTCAACTGATTTACTCAGCCATTCTTTTTTGAAGGACAGTTCAATGACAATGGCATATTATGAAATAACTTGTAAAAATAAAGCCACCAAATAAAACCTTTTTGAAAATCTCTCTCCTTTTGAGGTCTATGTATTCCTTCCATTTTGACTGATTCTTGGAGCAAAGAGGAAGAGGCAGCATCTTACAGATACTCATTTTATCATTGTCATTTGCCCTGTTTTCTTTAAAAATCTGCACTATCCATTAATGACCACTTTTTATTACATAAGCTCGTTGGGAGAATAGCCTGTTTTTAGTGCCTTTCTTCATATCCCTGGAGCTTAGCACAATGCCTGACACATAGGTAGAGAGTACATAATAAATACTTCTTGCTTGGTTAATTTACTGGCTTCTAGATCCTCTCCCATTTTCGTCAATGAGTTTAACATCTGAGTCACAGTTGTAGCACTTCACAATTTAAAAAATGCTTTTGACATACTGTGTTTCCTATCATCTCTACTGACTACTTAACACACAACCTCAAAGTTCCTTGATCTGCTAAATTCAAATGACTTTCACCTCTGCTCTACCTGTTGCCATCTATCATCATGGGTGTGTATCGTGCCATGTCACTGCCCAGAAATGCTCCCCACAAGGATTTGTGGTGACCCTGCAATCAAGTGAGTCTACTGGCACCATTTTCCTGACAGCGTGTGCTCATATCATGTCAAATTTTAGCAATTCTCACAATATTTCAAGCTTTTTCATTACTATTTGGTCTGTTATGATGATCTGGGGCATCATAGCCCATGCCCATATGAGACGGAGAACTTAACTGATAAATGTTGCATGTATTCCAACTGCTCTACTAACTGCCCATTGCCTTGTCTCTGTTCCTCTCCTTGGGGTTCCCTATTCACTGAGACACAGCAACATTAAAATGGGGCCAATTAAAACCCTACAATAGTCTCTAAGTGTCCAAATGAAAGGAAGAGTCAAGTGACTGTGCAAATTTCATTGCTGTCTTATTTTAAGAAACTGCCACAGCTATTCCAGCCTTCAGCAACTAGCACCCCGATCAGTCAGCATCTATCAACACTGAGGCAAGACCTTCCACCGGCAAAAAGACTATGACTCGCCCAAGGCCCAGATGATGAGCATTTTTAGTAATAAAGTATTTTTAATGTACGTACATTTTTTAGACATAATACTATTTTTCACTTAATAGACTACAGTCGAGTGTAAACATAACTTTTATATGCACTGGGAAACCAAAAAAATTCACATGACTTGCTTTATTGTGATATTCACTTTATTATGGTGATCTGGAACAGAACCAGCAACATCTCTGATATACGTCTGTACTTATATTCTCTACCCTCATTCCCTGGCTGCCAAGCAACTGCTCAAGAATGTCTGAAACTACACTAATTAGAGTCACTAAAAATTCTTATTTTCAACTGAATTCCCATAGAGATAAAATAACTGGTTCAAAGCAAACAACACAGGGTGAATTTGAACTTATGACCTCCCTGATTCAGTGCTTTTTCTACTAAATAAAACTGCCTACCACTATAGAATCCAACCCAGAACTCTAGAATCCATTTACAATTGAACCTGGAATTCCATGATCCAATTAGAATCCAACTCAGAACTTAGAATTTAATTTTTAGGAATCCACTTAGAATCCAACTTAGAATTCTAGAATCCACTTAGAAGATAACTTGCAACTCTATAATCCACTTAGGACCCACGTTGGAACTCTAGAATCCAACTTAGAATCCACAAAGGAGAAGAATATGAAATCTGAAAGGCTAAATTAGGAGGCGTAGAATGCTAGAGTAAAGAGTTTTATAGTTTATCTCATAGATAATGGAGAGAACTGCTAAGGTGTTTGATCAAGGAAGTGACAATATCAAACCAAGGTATTTGGAAAATTTCTTCAGCAGCTACATGAACACAGAATAGTTTGGAAAGGGGGTCTAAGCTCTTTAGCTAGGTCCCAGCTTTGCTTTCCAGCTTTCGATACAAGGCTTAGCTCCAGTAAGTCCCTCTCCAGAAGGTCTTCTCTGCTGTTCTTTTCCAGAAAAATAATCTCCTCTGAACCTCTCACAGCACTTGTTTGGTACCTCTCCTGATGTTCATAGCATGCTTCCTTTTATTACTGTTATATGTGTACAGGTCCTTGACCTTCCCCCCGTTAGACTGTCATCTCCTTGACATGACCATGTTTTATTCATTCTTATATCCCCCCACAGTGACTTGCACAGAGCATATGCTCAATGAGCATTTAAGTGAATGAATGAAATCTGAATCAATCTGTGTTGAACTATACATGGAGAGACAGTGGTATGGTGAAACGAACTCAGAAGTTGGCATCAGGTAATATCTAGGTTCAAACCTTGCCTCTGACACTTACTAGGGTGATTGGTGAGTAAGGCACCTTAAAGCTGCTGAGCCTCAGTTTCCTCCTACATAAAATGGAGATAATATCACGTCAAGGAGTTGACAGTCATTAATGGGAGAAGGCAAGGTGGGTCAAGACCTAGACATGTATAACTCTAATAAAAGGAAAAATGCTATAAATGTCAAGAAAGTGCCCACCTTCACAGAATTTAAAACGAGATAATGCAGGAAAGTGCACTGAAGAATCAGCTTTTTTGGAGTTACCACAAGGCACTGGAGAGAGCACTGGGTTCAGAATGAAGAGATCTGTGTCCAAAGCTTGCCCCGCTAGGTTGGGCAAGCCACTTCACTACACCTGGGCAGTGTGGTACAGTAGATGGAACCTTGGCTGTGGAGTCAAGAGGGCATGGGTTCAAATCCCACCACTGACAGCCATAATTTTGTGACTTTGGGCAAGTCATTCTGAGTCTCTGTTTTTTCTTATCTGTAAAATGGGGGCATTAGAATATACATCTTTAGGGCAGCTAGGTGGCACAGTGAATAGAGCACTGGCCCTGGAGTCAGGAGGACCTTAGTTCAAATCTGGCCTCAGACACTTAACACAAAAACTAGCCATGTGAGCTGGGGCAAGTCACTTAACCCCCAATTGTCCTACCTTCCCTCCAAAAAAAAAAAAAAAGCAAAAAAAAAAAAGAATATATGGTCTTTAACCCTATGTCTATGATTTTAGATTCAGCATCTAGAAAATGAGGGAGTTGGTCTAAGATCCATTCTAGTTGTAGGCCCATTGAAAAGAAAGGCTAAGCTGTGGAAACAGGCTTTGAATCATTCCTTCCCCAGAAGATGCTGCTTAGTCTATGCAGCTTCATGTGTAGCTAGAGAAGAAAATGTTCCATGTTCTTCCTTAAAATTTAAACCACTTTAAAGAATTAAGTGTAGTAATTGGGTCAAATTGCTGCTCTACTCATAGCTATAAACACTACAGTTCAAAATAAACTATCAGACGTAGTAATTTGCCCAGGTTCTGACTGTGGCAGCTGCCAGACAATTTTCTACCCTGTTGACTGACTTGAAAGGAATAAAATTTGTCCAATTTTCCAATAGCCCTTTAATACGGAACTAAAAATGATAGAATAATTTAAAAATATTAATCATGACCACAAATGCCAAAGCTGGCAGTAAAATGACCACATCAGACACTTTAAAATACCTGTTACATTTTAATTGGGACAAAGTCAGAAAAAAACCTAATCTATGATTTTTTTTTTCCTCTTTCTCTTTTTTATATTACAGGAACAAATAGCAAATGGAAGTGTTAATGTGATTTACAGAAAAAAAACCTTGCCAGGCTAATTTCAACAGATACTCTCCAACTTCTGGCCCAAAGCAAAACAAGGGATATGGACAGACATGGGGCCTATGATTTCATGGATCAAGCAAATTTCTCATTTGAGGAAACGACTAAAGCATGTCAGACTCCCCTTTTTGGGGTATGCATGGTGTATTTTCTAGTTTTGATCTAGTTATCCCACTGCTAGGCTTATATCCCAAATAGATCAAGAAAAAAGGAGAAGGCCTAATATGTACAATTTTTTTTATAGTAGACTTTTCATGATGGTAAAAACCTGGAAACTAAAGGGACATCCATCAGTTGGGGAATGGCTAAATAAGTTGTAGTATAGCAGTGCTTCTCAACCTTCCTGATGTCGTGACCCTTTAATACTCATATGTGGGCGTATCTGCATGTGGGTCGACCCTCCCGGAGATGGAGAGGAGCAGTGTCCCGGTTCCTAAAACCCTCACCATTGGAAATATGCGTTTTCCAATGGTCTTAGGCGACCTCTATGAAAGGTTGTTCAACCCCCAAAGGGGTCGTGACCCACAGGTTGAGAACCGCTGTAGTAATGATGGAATGCTATTGTGCAGTAAGAAATAAAGAAACAGATGATTTCAAAGAGACAAGGAAAGACTTACCCAAACTGACAGAGGGAAGTCAATGCAACCAGAGAAACAATTTATATTATAATATCAAAATCATAAGAATGAACTATTTTGAAGACTTTTATAAACTGATGAAGAATGAAATGAATAGAACAAGGAGAATACTTTCTAAACCAGCAACAAAAATGTAAAGATAAATAACTTTGAATCTGATCACTTCAATGACTGTCCATGATTCCAGAGGATAAATGCTGAAAGCAGCTATTCTGAGGTGAAGGACTAAGGGTACAGAATGAAGGGTACATATATCTATTTGTATATAGCCATTGAGGGACCTTGTTTTTCTTGACTATACACACTTATTAAAAGAAATCTGTTTATTTTCTTTTTCCTCAACATAGTAATGACGTAGAAGAAAAAATGGATTTTTGGTCATTAAAAAAGTATAAACTAGAGTAGTGGGGCTAAGTGCTGCAGATGTGGAATATTGCATGTCCTTTCAAATGAGGTCACACTATTGTTAATTGCTTAATTGTTTTACTTTGTCATTGAGACATCATGTGGAGTGGGGGGTGATTTGTAAGTGTCTGTGATATTTTCAAAAATGTAAATAAAATAAAAAAGTCTCTATACCTCTTGGGTTCTTTCCCAAATGATTTCCAATCAATAGGTAGAAGTAGAAAACGAAGAAGTAAATATCAAGGACATTTGTAGTCAATGACAAACAGTCACGGTTTCTGTGGATACCCATATGGTCACACGCAACATCTACCTCTAGAGAACAGAGAGGACACCCATGGTAGAATACCAGATTTAGAGTCTAATGTCCTAGGCTCAAATTCTGTCTCTGTTACGAACTTACTATCTTACTACAAATCACTTAACTTTTCTATGTCTCAGCTTTCCCACCTGTAAAAAGAGGGGATTGGAATAGCTGGTTTCTGAGATCCTTTCCAATGCTGATTCTGTGAATCTCTAGTTGTATTACTGCCAACTGAGGGTCTGCTTCTATTGGGGGTGGGGACCTGTCTGTTTTATAGTTCAGTGTTATTTTTATCTTCATTTTATTTTATTCTTCCAGACTGACAACTAAAGAAAAAGAATTAATCATTCTGGAACAGAAGACCCCTTACTGCAATAAAGTGTCACAAGATGGCAGAGTAGGGAACTGGAAATTGACCCAACGTGTCTATCTGTCACTGAAGAGCTGGTACTTCACTTCTCCTTCAAGTATCTATTTATCCCCTCAGAGAACTCTAGCATATGAATAAAGCATTGTGTCCTTACAGCAAGGTTTCAGAGGGGGAATGGAGACAATTATTTCCCAAGTTAGAGAAACCTTATTGCCTCAATAGATATTTGCACACGTTTTGAGGGAAGTTACCTGCTTTCCTCATAAGGCAGCGAGACCCACTAGTGATCTAATTCTCCTTCTGGAAGCTATCCAGATGGACCACAGTGAAGTCAGGGTTAATACAAGGACATGTCCTCTGCAGGCCTAAAGGCAGGTTAGGCCTGGCAGGCACGTATTGGGAATAAATATTCAGATGCAAACCTACAACCCACATGGGACTCCCCTTTCTGAGACAACTAGCCCAGCTGGTATAGCCTTTCCATTCTGCAGCAGACCTTGCTGACTCTGTCATTACCTCTTGCCAGGCCTCATCCTTCTGCTGTGACCCACATGAGCTTGCTGGTCTGAAGACCCAACCCCATCCAGTTGTCTGACCCTGCATTCTGTCTAGTCATGTTACAGCGTTAGTATGACCTATATTGGCCATCACACTTCTGCTACTGTGAGGTTTACTTCACTCCTACCATGGCCAGAGGACCTACTTGGTACAAAACACATTTGCTGGGCATTAGATAGTTGCTGGTTATTAATTTTTGGCTCATTTCACCTCTGAACGATGTAAAGAATATTGCCCTCTGCTGCTGCTAACTTCTTATGGGATCTGAGGCAAATCATTTCATCTTTCTGGGTTTTGGTTTCCTCATTTGTGCTTCTATACTTAGAATCATGCCATAAAGACCTTGAAAGATATTTCACTTAAAAACAAAACAAACCCCGAGGTCATCTGTCACAAGGTTCCTCTTTTCTCCAGCTGTACACTCAAAATCACCTCCATATCATCTCTCACTCAATATCACCCTTAAGAGCAGGAAGCTGTCCTTCTCCTTCTAAATGCCAAACACTCAGTTCTTGCCCTTGATGGCATGGTCTGAGGATTCTGGGAGCTGGCTGCTTCAACCATCTCTTCTCAGTTCTCAATTTTCTATCTTTTCTTATCCACTGGGAACATCCAAATGTTCCCAGATCTTTCCTTACCCTTAAAAAACAAATAAACAAAAAACTTCATTGGATCCGACCATCTTCTCAAGCTAACATCCCTTTTCCCCTTTGCTCTTTCACAGCAAGACTATCAGAAAAAGGAATTTACTCACTTCTCAATCCCTGGCAATCTGACTTCCAATCCCTTCCCTCAAATGAAATTGCTTTCTCCAAACTGACCAATGCTCTATAAATTAGCCTTTTATATGTCCTTTTCTCTTTCTTTTTTCTGCCACACTGACACTGTTGTACATCTTGTCCTCCTGGACATGTACTTCTCCCTGAATTTTCATGACTAACACACACACACACACACACAAACACATTTTTTTTCTATGTACATGTTGCTTTTTTTTCCTTAATAAAATACAAGTACTCAGAGGACAAGGACTACTTTATTCTTGTCTCTATATCCCTGGCACCTAGCACTGGTTCTCATACATAGTAAGTACTTAATAAATGCCTGATGAGTTTAATTGAAAATACAAGGCACTTAAACATTGTACAGGATCATAGAATCAGAAGTCAAAACGACCTCAGAGTTCCTCAAGACCAGCTCCCTCATGCCACAAATAGGGAAATTGAAGTATAGAGAGGTTAAGTGACTTACCTGAGGTCATACTAGTAAGGTAGGATTAAAACCTAGAAAGATTAATAAGCTTTTGTTAAGTGATGCTGGGGGCAAGGCACTGTGCTAAGTTCTGGGGATACAAAACAAGAAAAAAGACAGTCTTTGACCTCAAGAAGTTTACATTTTAATGAGGCTAGATAACACATAAATAAGAAGTAGGAAGGGTGGGGACAGAAACCCAGTTTCTTCTGACTCCAAGTCCAGTATTCTAACCGTTATGCAACACAGCTTTTTCACTGGATTGAAAGCTAGAAGACTGATCAAGGTTTCCTTCCAAACATAATATTCTATGACTCTAGATCACAGTTTTATCAAAAGATAATTCATCTGAATTCAGAAATTGGACAGGCACCTCTTAATTCATGGAAAAGGTTTGTTACACTCTGGCTGTAAACACTCTGTAAAGCTAAACCTATGTGTCTAGCCAACATTCCTCTTTTTTTTTTTTTTTTTCCAATTTCACCTTTCCCTTAAGGTATAGGTCAAGTACTAATTTCTCCAAGAAGACTTCCATGGGGACCTTAGCACACAGAAACTCTATTCTATTGGATTTTCCAATCTTGGGAGTGTGACTACACTTATTTCTCAAGTGTGCAATTTAACCCTTACTATTACTTGTTCCCTAATTATCAAAAATATATAAGTCTTGCTAGTTAAGATTATAAGCTTCTAGAGGGCTAGAACTGGACATGTCTCATATTTCTTTTGTATTTCACTCAGCACCAAGTGTCATAATAGTAAAGAGTTGACATTTAATTAAATGACTGATATTCCCATCGACTTCCATCATACGTCACAGATTTATTCCCATGGGGAAAAAAGTCTCCCAAAAAAACTGAACTGAAAACTTGGCAAGAAAAATTATGCTAGAAGCCAGATCCATGGCATGTCGTACACCATAACACTCAAATGTTTTTATAGGTTTTTCTAAGCTTTTCAGTATTTTCCACATTTCTGAGATCTTCTGTCTCCCAATCTTCCACTTCCTAAGATCATTGGAATCTTTCTCTTAGCTGACATAATCATTGCTAATGATTCTTACAAGCCTCAATATTTTTTTGTTATGGCTCTTTCTGTCTAATACTGCAATGCCAGGTTACAATTTTACACACTGCCTTTGGGTGCCAATATCTAGTACATTTCCAGTTTGAAGATGCCACCTTGTCAAGATTTAAGGTTCTGAAAGCCTCGATAAACCATAATTGCATAATTCTGAAAGTTTCTAAAAGGAAAGTTACTCCAAAGGAGTAATAAGCGTAATGAATTTTTCTTCGCTCTTTCTGTGGTTTGTTGTTATTCATTGTATAGTGATCTCTCTGGAGAGGATGATGATCTGATTCCAAATTAATGGCTCTGAGATTGTTAAAATGGACCACTGAGAGGTAGTACTGGTTAATATTCATTTACCAGCTAATCTTCAGCAGTCATTAGAAAAAAAATCAGATTGTGTCATGTTGGTATTTCTGTTTTCAGTAGAGTCCATAGATTATTAATCTGGGGTCAATGGACCCCCAAAAGGTCTGTGGATAGATGCTGGGGAGGGTCAGTGAGTTTGGACAGGAAAAATAATACATATTTATTTCAATGTAATTGGCTTCCTTCGTAACATTTGGTATTTTATTTGATTCATTTAAAACATTTTTCTTTTTACATCTATTTTTATATATTTTGTTAAATATTTCCAAACTATATTGAATACAATTTAATTATTCATTTTCAAAAATTTTGAGTTCCAAATTCTCTCCCTCCCTCTCACCCTCCCCCTACCCTTGAGAAGGCAAGCAATATAATTATGATGTGAAGTCATGCAAAACACATTTTTCTATTAGCCATATTGCAAACGAAAACATACAAAATGACAAGAAACATAAAAGAAAAAATATGCTTCAATCTGCACTTAGAGCTCATCAGTTTTTCCTCCAGAGGTAGATAGCATTTTTCATCATGGGCTCTTTGGAATTGTCCTGGATCACTGTCTTCATCAGAGGAGCTAAGTCTTTCACAGCTGATCATCCTTATACTCTGTATAATGTTCCTTTGATTCTGATCACTTCATTTTGCATTAATTCACATTAAGACTTCAGATGTTTTTCTTTTCTTTCTTTTTTTTTTTTTTTGAGGGCAATTGGGGTTAGTGTGTCAAGTGTCCAAGTTTGGATTTGAACTCAGGTCCTCCTGACTCCAGGGCCAGTGCTCTATTTACTGTGCCACCTAGCTGCCCCTTTCTTTTCTTTTTTCTTTTTCATGAAAGGACAATATTTATTTAAACAGAGCTCAATGGGGGTAACCATGGTATCTGAGCGCATCCAGGAAAGGGAGGGGGAGTCATCAAAAGTGAATCAATTAGCCACACTCCCCCACTTTTACTGTCTGAACTACACTTCCAGTAACCATCTTGTGGAAATCCAAGGAGGTAACAAAGTGTTCATGGACACTGAGGGTTATCATGAATTGTTTGCTCTTACAGTAGTACACATGTAGGGTCTTGTCATCAGCACAACTCAAAATAAACTTTTTCCCAGAAGAGAAGAGAACTTCATGTACCCCATTATCATGGCCACAAGAATAATAAGACACATGCCATTGATAATGTCCCACATCTTAATGGTCTTGTCTCTGGATCCAGAGAGCAAGATAGGCCCAAATTTGCTACTTTTTTTAGTCTCTGATCCTGTAGCTTCAGAGACAGAGAAATAAGAACTTTCTGGGGTCCAAGAAATGCACTCGATCACATGCTCATGTTCTCAGAGTTCAATCTTGCATTCCTTAGTGATTTCTACCCATACATATACTATCTGGTCATTAGAACAGATGGTAATTAAGGTGCCATCTTGATTTGTCTATACCATATGTACCCATTCTCTTTGTCCTGTGAAAGTCTTCACACAGTAGCCAGTTTGCACTTTTCACATTTCTATGGTTTTGTCCCTGGAGGCAGATACTATATGATCTCCATTAGGCATGAAGAGATATTGTAATCATGTCCATGCATGGCTCTGATGCACTCAAAGCCCTGGAAATCTCTTACTTTATCTTAATGGTCATATCAGCAGAACAGAAAGCCAAAACTTGCCATTGTGGTCAAAGGAAATGTCCTGTACAGAGTCTGTGTGTCCCCTGAGAGTTCATTCAAAATTTCCAGTTTTATAACCCCACACCTTTATTATAGCATCCTCAGGAACAGAGACCATAACACTGAAAACTGGGTGCAAAATGACATGGGCGACCGGAAAATGACACTGGGTGGACTCCTATGTCCACTCAGTGAGTACTTTTCTGGAGGTCAAGGAATTCATTTTTTGGGTCTCGTTTCTGACAAAGAGGTCCACCTGACATAAATTTTTTCTTTGCTTCATTTTAGCTTTGATTCTAACTCCATAACCTTCTCTTGTAATCTGATAACTGATGTCCATTTTTCCCCCAAAAGGCCAGCATATTTTTTATCTAACTCTTCATTCATATCTAATTCAGCTTCTTTTAAAAAAACTGAATATGCTTCTTCGTAGCCATTTGAAGGAAGATATCTGCTATAGCTCGATTTCTAGGGCACTACCTGGAATGGGCTGCCTTGATAAGTAGTCAATTTCCCCCCATTAGAGATCTTCAAACAAAAGCTGGATACTGCTTGTCTGGTATGATGTAGAAGGAATGCTTTTTCAAGGTATGGGTTGGACTAGATGGTCACTGAGATCCCTTCCAACTCTGGGTTTTATATATTTTTCAATCATCAGAAATTGCTTTTGATCAGAAAATCTTCTCTAGAAGACTTGCTAATTGGTCACCTTTATTTTTGTCTACTTATGGCTATTTTAATGGAATTTATTCCTTGAGAGACACTAATCTCTGGATTTTGTATCCTAAAGATTTGTTGTACATTTCTCTTCTGTTTAAGTGCACAAAGGAAAAAAATAAAGTCCTTTTGTTTCATCCAACTATACACACACACTCTGTTTTGGCACCCCTAAGGCATGGATGTCCCAGGAACATCCTGAACGTATGAGGTATCTGATTATTTTTGCAGTTCCTTTGGATTTTGTAAAACCCTAAATATGCTTTGCAAGCAGCATTTCTACTGATTATTAAGCCACATGTATTTTAAAAGAAAGAGTCTATACGTTTCCGAGTTAACACATCTTTTCAAAGATTACTTCTTGTCTAAGAAAATTTTCTTAATTTTTGGAAATGACAATAATGGGCTTTCGTTACTCCTGCTTCGCCAAAAATAAACGTATTTTAAAAAGTTTAGAACCCAGCCTTCTGTAGTTAATCAGAGAAGAGGTTGAATAAAATACATTCTCCTACCAAGTTTTTCTGTTCTTTTCTTTAAGGGTTCAATCATTTGAAATGAGGCTGTACCATCTTAAAGTACCATCATGGAAATACACAAACCATTTTCATTCCAGCGATTTACTAAAAAGTGAGTATAGCCAAGGTAATATGCAAAGGTATGGCATCACAGAATGAGAACTGAATTAGATAACCTGAGTAGTCATCTAATTCAACCTCATTTTCAGATTAAGAAACTGAGGCACTGAGAGGTCAGTGACACGTAGTAAACAGAAAAGTCAATACCAGATGTGCCGATTCCAGAAACCAGTATTCTTTCTTCTGTATGAGTTGGGCTAACTCAAATTTAATTAAACTTATATTCTATGCTAAATTTGTCTCAGCAGAGGAATTTAAGGAGAACTTCTCTCTCCCTTTAAAATATCCTATCTTTAAATTATTTTTTTTTGGAAGTTTCTACTCCACAAAAACTCTTCTCTGATACTTTATCAGGGGAAATGTGACCCTGAGTCCTTCAGGGCTACTGTAAGTGAAATACAAATATTGACAAGTCCTTACTATCTGGAAATACTTTGAGTAGGTCTAATATTCAAATTTTATATATATATATATATAGTATTATATACATTATGTATAATACATTATATATGTATATCCAATATTCAGATTATTTAAACCATTCTCATAAACTACTTATGAAGACTGTTCATAGGAGGGTGAGCCCTGGGCATGGAAAGAAGACTTTTATTTATGAGCTTTCAATTTCTCACATTATTCTTCTATTTAAAAAAAAAAGGAAGGCAGAGGAAGGAAGGAAAGGGAAGGCAAAGAAGAACAAGCAATGGAGAGGGGAGGGAGGGCAAAGAAAGGGAGGAAGGAGAAAGAGATGAGAAAATAAAACCAACTTTGTGGTATTTTCAGTTATCTTTCAAAAGGCTGACCCCAACCCTGAGGTTAATCATCTTCCTTTCTCCCAAATGGGAAACAGAAATTTCAGTTGTCTCAAAACTTTTCTCAATCCATCAATGAATATTTAATGATTTACTTTTGTGTATCTATGGGAGGCAGAAGGTCCATAAGATGGACTGTGGGTGGGAAGAGAAAGAAAAAAAAAAACATGGGGAACCATGCCCTACAGCAACCTTTCACCTAGAATCTGGTGGATAATCTATCATTTCTGATTAGTCCTGCTGATGCTTAACAGGTGGCTGTTCTGTGGATTTGTTTCCCACTGAATCTGTTCCAAGCTGTGAATTTTCCTCCTGTGAGGCACAGGAGCCCACCCACACAAAGTTGTGTTTTCAATCTAATGGCCAAAAACCTCCAAAGGCCAAATATGATTTGAACTTGATTTTTAAAAAATGTTTTCACCCTGCTCTACTGGGATAATAAAAGACACACAGAATGTTATGTTCTTTTATAACTATGTGTAGTATAAAACCTGACAAATACCTTTCAGTATTTTTAGTACGTGGCATAGTGGATAGAGTGCTGGCCCTAGGATCAGGAGTTCCTGAGTTCAAATCCACTTACTAGCTGTGTGACCCTGGGCAAGTCACTTAACCTCATTTGCCTCAGTTTTCCCATCTGTAAAATGAGCTGGAGAAGGAAGTGACAAACCACTCCAGCATCTTTGCCAAGAAAACCCCAAATGGAGTCACAAAGTGTTGGACACAACTGAAACAATTCAACAATGACAAAGGACCAGAAGTTGTAGGTGATAAAGGAAGTCACAAATGAAATTCTATCTTAGTTCTGGTTGAGAGAGTGTATACTGTCAGCAACCACAAGTTGCAGCCTAAAGTTCTTGGATCAGGCAACAGTGGTCCTAGAATTTTAGAGCTACCTAGATTAAAATGTGACCTTGATGGGTAACATATTTTAATTCACAAAGGAAAACAAGAGACAGAGTTTATCAATTACTACTGCTACCTTTACTACTGTCACCACCACCACCTTCAGTACTACTACTACACTACCACCGCTGCTGCTGTTGCTGCTCCTACTACTACCACCACTACTACAACTACTACTACCACATATGTAGCAATTTAATGTCTGTAAAGTATTACCAATATCTCATTTTACCTTTAAACTAACCCTGGGAGACTATCATCTGCCTTGTGCAAATGAGGAAATTTATGCCATAGTATTTAGTTAGTAATAAGGCACATACTGATGTCAGTCTTGGCAACTGCCGTGCAATGGCACTAAGAACTAGACATTTTCATTGTATGCCTAATCAGTTTAAAAACACCAAACTGCATAATTTTTTTATAAAGATCTTGAAAATGTTAAGCAACATTTAAAAAACCTTCAATATACTTATTGATCTCTTTAGTTCTTATGTCACGTAAATTTCTTTTGTTCCCGCTGAACAACAGAGCCAGCCCTTGGTATGCTAGCATTTATATGCAGCTTTAAGGTTTGCAAAGCACCTTCCAAATGAACTTATTTGATCTTCATAACAGCCCTGTGAGGGAATACCATTATTAACTCTATTTTTACACATGTAGAAACTGTGGCACAAAGCAATTCAATGACTTGTCATGGGTAACAAATAGTGTCTCAGGCAGGATTCACACTCAGGACTTTCTGACTCCAAGTCCTTTGTTCTATCTACTATACTACCTTGCTGACTTATTAAAATAAGCTTTTCAAAAAGAAAAAAAAAAGGGAAAAGAGGAAGATAAGGCCAAAAATTCATTAGAAGTGATCAATACATTTAAAAATATATAGCACGTTCTCTATCCAAACACCTTTTAACCTGTGTGTGCATGGAACGAGTGACAAACTTCTCAGTCTGGAATGTACCCCTCCCCCTGAGTGCTATACCCTCCCCTTTCTCCTGTCAATTACTTTTACCTTCCTTTGTCTGTTTTCCCGCCTTGGTGAGACCCATCCCATCTCCCCTCCCCTTGCAGTCTCAGTAGGGAAGAGATTGGTGGGGTGGGCTCCTCCACCAATGAGAGGAGGCAGCTGGGCTGGGAGAGAGGATGGACTAGTTAAGGCCTTTAAAATCCTAGATCTGATTTTTGAAACTCTTCTCTCAGCCGTCTGCCTCATGGGTCAACATCAGTAAGAAATCCCTCATGAGGCAGATAGCTCCCTTCTCCTGGGGGAAGGGAATAAAGCCCTTTTCTTATCTAAGGCATCTCTGTGTTTACTTTTCTAATTAAATTAAGGATAATGGGTATTTTTCAACCTAAATAACCCCACCTCACCCCCAACAACTGCAAAAGACAGAAGGAATTATCTTCTCATATCTTTTCTTTGTTGTTATAATTTTGCAAAATTCATTATAATTATTGTAACTTTTTTGAAACTAGGTCTCTCTGTCTCACCCAGGCTGGAAGTGCCATTCATGGGTTTTATCTCAATATTGATCAGCATGGAATCTGTCAAAGCAAGTTAACTGCTCTGTTCCCCACCCCCACCCCATCTGGGCCATTTTGCACCTCCTTACGCAGCCCAGTGATTTTCTGCTTCTGGGGGCTCACCATATTTGTGACAGATTTCCTGTAAACATTTAAAATCAACTTAGCCCATTGTATCTTAGAATTCTGAAACACAAGCAATCCTGCAGCCCCAGTCACCCCCAGCAGCAGGGATTATCATCACAGACATTCTGGATTAATTTGTGGTGTTTGTTCTATCCCCTAACACTGTCACTATGTCTACTGATCCTTTTCTTGGCTGTGCTCCCACTGTATCAGTTTGTGTCTGTCTTTCCATGGTTCTCTGTATTCATCATATTTGTCATTTGTTTGCAGCACAGTGATATCCCACTACATTCAGGTACCATAATGCATCCAGCAGTTCCTTGATCCACAGGCAACAAGAAGTTTGTATACTTTGTTTCCAGTTCTTTGCTACCACAGACAGGGCTGCTATAAACATGTTAGTTCTGCTTAGCCTTACTGTGGTGCTGGAGAATATTTTCAAGAGTCCCTTGGACAGCAAAGGAGGTCAAACCAATCCAAACTTAAAGAAATTAATTCAGGTTATTGAATTCATTGAAAGATCAAGTACTGAAAATGAAGCTTAAATACTTTGACTACACAATGAGAAGACCTTCATGGCAAAAGACTCTGATGTTAGGCTATATTGAAGGCAAAAGGGAAAGGGGCGGCAGAGGATGAGATGGATAGATAGTATCATGGAAACAACTAACATCTCATCTTGGACAGACTTCAAGAGATAGTGGAGGGGTCTTGGCATGTTGTGGTCAATGGGGTTATGAACATGCCTGAACAACAACAGCTTTTTACAAGTTTTGCTTATTGATATCAGCATGAAATTTTATGAATCACAAGTTAATACATCTTTGTTTGAACTCAACCTCTTATCAGAATCAGGAAAAATCTTAGTAACCCAAATAACACAGCTGTCATTTTTGGTGATCTGGAAATAGAGCTTTTTATTATTTTCCAAAATTAATTCATGATTCATGAAAAGGGACCACATAGGTTTGGAGGTACATAGTCTTTATGCTGTTGTTTTTTTTTTTGGAGGGGCAATTGGGGTTAAGTGACTTGCCCAATGTCACATGACTGGTAAGTGTTAAGTGTCTGAGGTTGCTTTTGAACTCAGGTCCTCCTGATTCCAGGGCTGGTGCTCTATTCACTGTGCCACCTACTTGCCCTACACATAGTCTTTATGGAAGTGGTGAAGCCCAAGGAGAAAATTTCCCATCAGGTACCATTCATTATTTCTCTTAGAGGACTGAATAATATTTTTGTCTCCAAGGCTATTCACTTTTTTTTTGGCTGGGACTCTTAACAGAGATGTCAATTATGGCATTTTATTGATGAGATTATTTTTTTTACCCTACAGTGACTTCTTCACTATTCATATTTCAAATTGTCTGAGCCAAACTTAATTTTCAAACGAGTGACGGTGCCAGTGATATTGCTTAATTAAATGTACTGTTGATGGAAATGGCATCTGTTTGCTCTTGAAAAGAAGTTCAAGAGGAGGTTTCTTAAGTCAAAACAGGTGCCTCATTACTCCAGTTGTGAGCCCACCGAGGAGAGAGGGAAGAAAAGAGAGAGAGAGACAGGAGAGAGAGGGACAAGTAGGGAGAGAGGAAGAATCCCTGAGAGACAGAGAAAGAAGATGAGAAGAGGGGCGCCCAAGGTGTACTTGGGGGCAGCTAGGTGCTATAGTAGATGGAGTACCAGGCCAAGAGGCCAGAAGACCAAGGGTCCAAAACTAACTTCAGACACTTAGTAGCTGTTTGACCCTGGGTAAGTCATTTAACCTGTTTGCCTTAGTTTCCTTGTTTATACGACTGGAATATTATTATCTCCCGGAGTTATTGTGAGGATCGAGTTACATAATAATTGTAAAGCACCTTGTTTAGTGCCTGGCACACAGTAGGTGCCATATAAATGTTGACTTTTATGATAACGACATCTAGTATTACTTGTAGCAAGGGTAGAGCTGATTGGGTTCCTCCCAGAAACAGGAATGAGCTATAGGGTGCTGGCCACAGAGTCAGAGGACCTGTATTCAAATTCCAGATGGGCCACTTATTCTTTGTGGAACCTTGAGCAAGTCACTTCATCTTTTGGGGCCTAAGCTTCTCCTACTGAGAAAATGAGGAGATTCAATTGCCGAGACTCTAAGGTCATGTCCAAGCATACGTATGTGATCTGGGGAAAGACGGTAAAGTGGAATTATCCAACTTTCACAATATGATTGTCAGTCGTAAGGAGCAGATGCATTTGAATTTAAATCTAAATTACATAAATATCTCCTAAAGACTAATATAAAGGATTTGGACACAATCCATGTCATTGCTAGTCTTCAATTTGTGTGGACAATTGAGAGATGCCTGCACCTGCACAGAATGATAACTGAGCCTCACAAGAGAGCCATTTAGGTACTAAGAAGGATGTCAAATGTGAAAAATAAAATCTATGCAATATGTTGTGATTTCAAATCAGGATGGCAAAGTGCTTCGAGGGCTGGCCTTGGACTCAAGAAGCCAGCCTGGATGACCACTTGTATGGTGTGTTACAGTGGAGGTTTCTTTTGTGAATAATTTGCATTACATGACCATTAAGGTCCCCATCCAACTTTCAGGTTATATGATGTCTTAGGATCAAATTCGTTTCTGATACATTCTAGTTGTGTGACTATGTGCAGACCACTTAACCCTTAATGTCCGAGGCAGCTCTCTAAGATTATAACTCACAGATGAGTTGCTAATTTGAATCAGTGACTGGAATCTCTGTACTAGGATTTCTCTGTACTGATGGTGCCAGAAGTCCAGACAAAGAAAGAAAGAAAGGAAGAAAAAAGATGTATTTCATTATGTCACGACTCTGAGTTTTCAAAGGCTGTATAGAGTCCAAGCACCAAGAAATTATGGCAAGATAGATAAGCTTGGACACTGATATAGGCTATGAGTTTATTACCTGAAGACACAACCAGTTCAGAGAATTTAATCCTCCAAAAGTTGACCATGGGAGAGGGATTGATGAGAAAGAGAATACATTTTCTTTAGCCATAACAACTCACTGGTGTTTATTAAGGTATGGAGAGTTGCTATACATCATGCTAATAAAGAGAGATTCCACAATAATGAAATTTGAGATTTTGGAAGTATTTTGAAGTATGTATATATGTATGTATCAACCGTATTGAAAAGGAAAGTATTATAAAGCAGAGGGAAAATCTGGTTCCCTTTATACCAGAATTATGCTATAATAGTGAGCATGTAGACAGAATTCTAATGAATGTTCTCCTAGTGTTAAATATGAGCCTTTCATTATTGTCAAGTTTGATTATAATATTTTTATCAATGAGACAAAGATCTTTTCCTCATGACCAAGCAGGAAGTTATCTTATTTACTCTCAAAGTTATGGTTACAGTTTACAAAACGAACAGAATGCTCTAAGAGGTCTGTTTGATATTTTACTGTTCCAATATCTTTTGTATTTCTATGTCCCGATGTCCCTAACTGTTACAAGGAAATAACGATCAAATTCACAGACAGAGGCTTTCAGATCACTTCCGTATTTTTTATCACAGTTTCATCAACTATAAAATGGAGATAATAAATGTGGCACTTATTTCACAGGCTGCTTGTGAAGTTCCAATGAGATAATGTATGTAAAATAATTCATCAATCTTAAAACATTTTAACTAGTTATCATTATTTGGCTTGGGCCTGTGATTTTTTTCCTAATTTGGGGGAAATGCTGGTATGGAGATTCCCTTCACTGATGCAAGAGAACAGCAAGTTGTTTATAACAACTTAAAAAACAACCCAGTAGGTGACCAAGCACATTGTTACAAGAAGTGTGCCTTTTCCAGAAGCAGAATTTGCCATTTCTCAGAGGCTACTCTACCAAAGGGAACAGACCCATATTCCACCTACTCCAGCCCCTAGACATGGTGAAGAGCCTTGAAACAGTGCTCAAAAGGTTCTCTGACAAAGATTTCTCCTTTGTGTCCACTCTGCCTGGGCCAGGGCTCTTTTCCTGATGCCCACATGCATACCAAGCTCACAATTTAGTCAAGGAATCAAGATGCACACACATAAAACAATGAAGGAGCAGTACTGAGGTACTCCATGATAAAGAACTGAGTGGTATAAATAGCACTATTGGAATTTAGAGAAACTGATCAATCAATAGTCATTGATTAGTCATCTGCTAAGCTTCAGGCACTGTGCTAGGTAGACTCTGTGGAAAAGTGAAACAATTTCTACTGGCAGGGAGCATATATTCTAACAGAGGAGAGAAAGAGTCTCTTCTATATATGGGGTCTACAAGAATATACAAAATTACTATGAAGAGACAAATCAAATACATTAAACACAAAGTAGTTTGGGAGAGAGAACACTAAAGGGAGACTAATCTGTGTTGGAGTGACAGGGAAAGACCAGATGGAAGGGATGATATTTAAATTAGACACTGAAGGGCATAATATAACAGTTTACATTTCTAGGGCTCTTGGTTGTTTAAAAAAGTCTTGTCCTCACCACAGTCCTAAGAGACAGGGAGAGCCAGTAGTATTACTCTCATTTCGCAGCTGAGAAAATTGAGGCTTGGCGAAGTTAATGGCTTACTGCTCGTGGTCATTGATAAATGTCAGTCAGGTCTCCTGAATGTAAAAGCACAATGCTGGTTTCACTAAAACACAGCTTCCCTTCTAACAACATGGACTGGCTTTTACATTTGGCTTTATGCTTTCAAAGTTCTTTATGTAAATTAACTTATTTGTGCCTTAAAACCACTCTGTAGGGTCAGGTTATGTTTAGTGGGCATTATAACTCCCATTCTTTTTTTTTTTAATGTATTTATTTATTTACTTTTAGTTTATAACATTCAGTTCCACAAACTTTTGAGCTCCAAATTTTCTCCCCTTCCCTTTCCTCCCTCCTCCCCTCCCATGGTGGCATGCAATCTGATATAAGTTCTACAAATGCCTTCACATTAAACATTAGTCAAGTTGTAAAGAAGGATTATAACCAATGGAACGAACAGCAATAACTCCCGTTCGTAATATGGAAGGTTTAGACAAGTTCAATATTGTGCCCAAGGTCCCAGGTCAAGACTCTGAAGAGCCAAAATTTGAACCTGGACTTTGTGAATGGGTTCAGAACTCTTGCCACTGCATCACACTGTGTGGGGAATGACAATGACTGCGTATGTTCTTAGAATGCTGCAAAGTCTATAAAATATCTTCCTGGAAATAATCCTGCGAAACGGAGAGTGAAAAACATATCCCCAAATTATAGAAATTGAAGTTTGAAGAGACGGAGCAACTTCCCTGAGGTGACCACACTCATAACTGGCAGGGCTCCATCAGACTTTTTGACTCGTCAAAGAAACTGTCTAAAATTTGGGTACAACAGAGGGAGGGAGGATATTTCAGGAAGCAGAAATAGAGGAGAAAATGAATATATTGGGGGACAGTTCCGAGATCACTTGTAAGTTCTTGATCCAACTGTGGCTTTGTCCAACCAACTGGGTGGAATTTTTCATGGAATGTGATTAGTCATCCTAATATGCTCCCTCCAATGGTCTGAGTGAGTAATCGAAAGGTAACTGTACTTATTCAGTGGACCAAAAGGTCGTTATTAGCCAGGTTCCTTTTGGTGTATAAAACTCCCAGGACAGAAATGAGAAACCTTAAGATATTTTAAAATGTACTAAATGATATCACTGCATTGCATGCCAAGGTAATTATGCTATTTCCTCTCCCCAACCCCACTCTAGGAAGGAAAGATATATTTAAAAATCTTTCTCTAGAAAGGCTAAGCAGATCCTAAAGGATCTGTAGACAGTTTCCTGGGGGTCTATGAAGTTGGATAGGCAAAAATGACTTCTTTATTTCAAAACAGCTCATTTCCTTTATAATTCTATATGTGTTATTTCAGGTATTTAAAAACACTATTCGGAGAAAGGCGCCATAGAGTTCGCCAGACTTCCAGAGGGGTCTAGGAAACATGAAAAATCTTAGTAATCCCTCTCCTAAATCATCCGTTAAGTAAGCTCTGGCTAAGACGAGTGTTACTATATTTTCCCCCAAACTATGGATTTTCAGCTGATCGCTAATTTCTCTGTTGCTGGAAGGAAGAGGGGAACAGCATTATGAACGTGCCTTTAATCATTGTATGTGAAATCCTGCTACTTGGGAAGTGTTTACCAACACAAAGCTGAAAGAAACCTTATAAGCTGGATGTAATTGATGAAAGTGGTATGAGCTGCTCATCTTTCAAACAGAAGGGAAGGGAAGGCGAAGCAATGTTTTTGGTAAAGATTCTTAAATTCAACTAATGGTAAATATAATACATTTGATGCTAATTTACCTTTGAGCAATCCTACTAATGAATTCATAGAATATTACTTTTTTTTAAACAGCTTGCTAAAGCTTCGATGACTTTTGTCTTCTCTGCTCATATTTTCACGGGCAGTTCTTAAATTGTGGAGGGCTGCTGCTCTCTGTTAGGATCAGTGACTACGGGAGGAAGTGGGATTGCATTTCTAGCCCCAGTGCTGGACAACATTATCCGTTATAAGCAATATTTTTAGACAGCTAGGTGGAGCAGCGAATAGAACACTGGCCCTGCAGTCAAGAAGACCTGAATTCACATTCAGTCTCAGGCACTTACTAGTTGTGTGCAAGATACTTAACCTCCACCTTTCTCAGTTTCCTCAACCATAAAATGGGTATAATAATATCACCTACCTTCTAGGGTTCCTATAATAATAATAAATAATAATGATAGTAATAATAATAATAATAATAGTAAAGTGCTTAGTGCAGCAGCTGGCACATACTAAATGCTATTTAAATGTTATTACTATTCGTAATAATCAGAATTCGCTAATGCTAACCAATATCTCCTGAATCTATTCCTTCTGCTCTACTTAGGGTACTACCAGGCCCTCATCATCCTTCACCTCAACTAGATGAAAACACCCTAAGTCGAGTCTCTATCTCCAGTCTCTCCCTGCACTAATCCCTCCTTCACACAGCTGCCAACATAATCTTCCTAAAGCTCAAACAGGAGGATTGTTTGATTCTACTCAAGAACATTCAATGACTCCCTACTGCCAACAAGATGAAAATATCAACCTTTTGGTCTGGTACTCAAGGCATTCTATCATCTGGCTTCAGTTTACCTTTCTGGTTGGATTTTATATTATTCTCTTTCATGAACTGTTACGGCTACTTCCCCACATCATCCTGCTGGCTCCTGCTTCTATAAAGCACCTGTACAAGTTCTTTTCTTCTTTCAAGGCCAAGCTCAAATGCCACCTATTCTGCCAAAAAGTTTCTCTGATTCCTCTAACTGAATGGGACCTTTCCATTCTAAGTTTTCTTAGGTGTAGATAGCGTTTAGATCTCTCCTTTGCCCTGAGTAGATTCTATTTACTTTCACAAATGTGTTTTTGAATAACATCTTCCTGATGATGGTGGGTACTGACTTGTTTTAAATCTCTGGATGCTCAGTTCTTGGCATGATTCCTTGCACATAGTTGTCACTCAATAAATGTTTACTGAATGGAATCGAGAGATGACCTTATTTGAAACGGGGGGGTGGGGAAGAGGAGCAAGGTCAGCCAGCATCCCTCCACCCTGGATCCCACTGCAGAGACTCAAGAATGTTATAGGTGGAAGAAATCTTAAAGGCTAACTAATTAAAACTCCTTTTATAGGTAAAAGAAATTGAAACCCAATGATGATGAGCAACTTGCCCAAACTCACATATATAGTTGGCTACAAAACAAATACTAAAGACCAGATGGTTCACAGTTCATTTATCTTCCTATCCTATTATGCACTCTCTATGGATTGAGTTCATGGATTGGGATACAGTTTGTAACTGGGCATGGCCAAGTGGACAATACAGACAATGTAAGTAAAATTCAACCAGCACTGGCTGAAGAGTAAATCTTCTGTAACAGAGATTAAATATTATAGAAAGGACCATAAAACACCCCAGTAGGCTAAACTACACAGAAAAGTTGTTCTCCAACTGTAACGGACCAAGCAAGTCAACAAAAGGACCAGCTCTCAAATTCTGCTGAACCTGAAAGGATATTCGTTACTCCATCTTTCATATACGGAGTTCAAAAGCCTAAAAACGGTCACTCTTGTTGAAACTGACAACGACTGACAATTGTTTAAATGAAACCCCCTTAACAGTTCTAGCAGATGAAAGTATTTAGAGAGCTGTATATTTGTTCAACCTCCTCTACCAGACTAAACACTGTAAGTTCAAACCAGAGCTCCAAAAAGAATCCACGCTATAATCTTCCTAGGCATCTTCAAGGAAAGAAAAACAATCCCCAAACTGAGAGCCACACAATACGACCACCACAGTTATTTCTGATGGGACGAGTAGACTTCCTTCCCTGTTCTCTTCAAAAAATTCTGTCCTGCCAATGACCTTAAGATGAAATAGATGAAAACGTTCAAGTTCTGTTTGTAACATCTATCATTTCCAGAGGGAAAGAAACCAGACTAGTTCAAAGGCTAAACTAACTGGGGAAAATAAACATTACAAAATTCTAAAGTCCAGTTCAGTTAACTTGAATTGACAGTTTCCTTTGGCTAGAGGTAGCAATAGTTGGCTGATCCCTACTGATGTTAAAGTACAAAGCAATGCTTTACATTCTCAGAAATGCCACACTAATACAAACTATTATTACCAATGTTACATGTTTATCTACAGAGTTACCCTTTTTATGCCAGAACATCTACTAAGATTTTCAGACTTTAAAACATTCTTTTCAAGATCTGAAAAAACCTACTAGAATTAAACTATATATATTTATAAATTATAAAATGAAATATCAAAATCAACACATTTTCAATAAGCAAAGAACAGAAAACATATCGTGCGTATACATACATGTATACATATACATACATACACATCTTTCTCTATTTTATATAGCTTGTTTTTAAAAGTAGATATGAAATTAAACACAATAGTGCCAAACCTACTCTGCTCTACTGCATCCCCTTCTCAACATTATTTTGTTATGTTTTAAAAGAAATTTTTCCTTGATACTCATTTCTTTTTTCTTTTTTGAATCGCTATCACAAACCTTAATTCTGGGGCAAGTGGTGGCGTAGTAGATACTGTGCTAGTGCCGGAGTCAAAAAGACAACTTACTAGCTGTGTGACCCTGGGTAAGTCACTTAACCCATTTGCCTCAGTTTTCTCAACTGTAAAATGGGGATAATAATAGCACCTACCTAGCAGGGTTGTTGTACCACGTGAGATTTGTTTAAAAAAAAAAGTGTTTACCACAGTGCCTGAAACTATCCCTTTCTTTCCCAACCTACCCACTCTCTTCTAGCTCTCTCTCCTTAACCTTCTCTTATAACAGACAAGTACAGTTAAACACAAGAAATTCATACACTGGTCAAGTTTGAGAATGTTCACTTCCTTGTGCAAGATGGCACAGTGGCACATCTCTCCCATGAGGTGAGAGGCATACTTTATCATCAGTTTGGAGTCATGACTGGTCATTTGCATTCATCATTTCTTGAGTCTATCAAAGTTTTCCCCTTTCACACTGGTGTTGTTACAAAGGGCACTCACTTTTCTCTTCATTTTGCTGGCTTGATTATATACCAGTTCCTATAACTTCACAAGTTTGTCTGAATTGGGACATAATGACATATTTCCTAGCAGAAGGGAAGGAAACAAGTGTTAAGCACCTGCTACGTATCAGGCACTGGGCTACATATTTTATAAATCCTTTCTTTCAATCCTCATAACAACCCTATGAAGTAAATGCTATTATTATCCTCACTTTACAGATGCAGAAACTGGGACATAAAGAAGTAAAATGACTTGCCCAGGATCACACAGCTAGTTAATGTCTGAGGCTGGATTTCAACAATGGTCTTCCTGTCTGCAGGTTCAGCACTCTATCCAACGAGCCACCTGCCTGTCAAAATGTTCCAATACATTCTTATACCATGTTCATTTAGATATTTCTCAATTGACACACACACACACACTCACACACTTGTTTCTAGCTCTTTTATAATAAAGTATGGGCAAAAATATTTTTATACTTGTGGTTCTGTTTTCACTGTCTATGATCTCTTTGGGGTATGAGAACATACATACATACATACACACACAAGTACCAAATTAGCTGGGTCAAAAGGCATGCATAGTTTAGCAACTTTTTTTTTCTTTAGGAGGGGGAAGGCAGGGCAATTGGGGTTAAGTAACTTGCCCAAGGTCACACGGCTAGTAAGTGTTAAGTGTCTGAGGCCGCATTTGAACTCATATCGTCCTGACTCCAGGGCGGGTACTCTATTCACTACAACACCTAGCCACCCAGTTTAGCAACTTTTGAGGTATAGTTCCAAATGGCTTTCCAAAAGGACTACATCAATTCATTATACTGCCAACAGTTCATTAGTGTGCCTGTCCTCCCACCATCTCTCCAACAATTTTCATTTTCTTTTTTGTCATCTTGGTGGGTGTGATGTAAAAACTCAATGTTGTCTTTATTTATTTTTAGTTATTTGAAGCATTTTTCCCATATTCCTGTTGATAACTTTCATCCTTGTTTTGAGAAGTACCTATTCATAATTATTCATATCCTTTGATCATTCATCTATTTGGGAATGACATTTGTTCTTATATATTTGTATTAATTCAAAATACAAAGTGTCTACAAAGTCTCAGTGTAGGTTACTTAACTATCAGACTTTTATTGGAGAAAATTTTTTGCAAAGATTCCCCCCCCCAACTGCCCCAGTTTTACATGTTTCCCTTCTAATTTTAATTGCAATGATTTTGTTTGTGCAAAAGCCTTTCAGTTTTCTGTGGTTTAAACTGCCCATTTCCTTTTCAGAAGACTATTCCACGGGAACTTGGATATAACATCATTCTGGGAGTACACAGAAAACAGTATATGAGGGGATGTTATAGTCCTTGTGACATAGCCAATTACCCCTTTAGCCATGGACCAGCTTAGACCCTTAAATCAAACTAAACGCTGCTCTACAGAGGGTGTTTTGTATAAACGTGAATTTTCCTTTAAAAAATACAGGTGGGAAAAGCTCAGATATATTAAAGACAAACTTATTCTTACAGCAAAAGTCTTTTTTGCTTTTACAAATATAACCTCAAGACTTTAGTTGGTGAGTCCTTCTAGTGGATTTTAAATAAGGCTTGAATTAAATAAATAAATAAGGACTGAATTTGTAAAAACGTGATTTACAGAAAAAGTTTTCAGGAACTTAACTGCTAATGTACAAAACCTGTAGTGAGTCTCCAGTCTACCTGTAGGTAGTTCCCTGGACCCTATGAAACTTTTCATTTCATAAATTAAATATGATATTCAAACTGAGGTTTCCTTTAGAGTTCAGTTTTATAGTCTTCCATGTGAACAGTGGAAGAGCCCTTCTGAATGCTCTATTTGGCAAGGTGGGTGGATAAAGTTTATAAATAAAGGAGAGAATGACTTTTGAATGATGACTACCAGTTTTGTGGGGTGTAGACGTTGACAAATATTGTAATGTATTAACTATATTTTGTTAGTAATTGCTGCTTCTCAGTAGCAATCACACAGACTATTTGTGCCCGAATGGCGACAGAGCTTTTTGAGTTTGTATTGGTTTGGTCAGGCACAAACACAGTGTATGCTGACCTGGACATCGTGATGTCATTTTGGTCCTCTCCAAGTATGACAGGGTACAAAGTACTTTGTATACAGTACAAAGATTCCACAAACTCTGGGTTCTAATTCCTGCCATTAACACCTATGTGACCTTGGGCAAAGTATTCAAATCTCTTTCAGATTCAGTTTCTTCATCTGTAACACGGTTGGGTTAGACTAGATAGTCTCTATCTACGGTCCTTCCATTGTTTTGATTCTGTAACTTTTTTTGGGTTAGCAATCTATGGATGGATAAATTAGTCTCTAGTTGCACATAGAATTCCATAAACTAAAATAAGTGTTTAAGGGGGAATTTACCCAATGAGTGCATATGCCTTGCTTGGCCACTTTTCTTACTCCTACAATTCTCCCTCAGTTCCCATTAACTAGTCCTCTGTTTCAATTCTGAGTAAAAACATTTGCAATCAGCTTTGTGCCTGGGAATATCTAGTCAGACTATTGTGCTGTAACTCAAATATTCTTCCTGGACTCAAGATCCGAGTGTTTCTCATGTAGGGTTATAATAAGCTCAATAAACATTTCATTCAAAAACTACCATTTCTCTCAGAGCAGGCAATAGAGGATAGTGACCTTATTATAAACCTGGAAATGAACAAGAGGCAGACAACAGACTAGCCTGCTTCCTCTTTATGTCACAAGTGCACATGCTGTCCAACATCCTGGTCTCTATTTGTCCTAATCCCCAAAAGACTAAAAATGGTGTTTCACAGGTAAAATATAGCCATGGCAACTAGTGTGCAAGTGTGTGTGTGTGTGTGTGTGTGTGTATACACATGCATATGAATATGTAAAGATGTGCATATACATATGTACATACATAAACATACATATGCATACACATATATGTATGTCTATATATATAAGTATGTGTGTATAATAATATAATTTGTTTTTTTATCTTTGAAAGCTTATTTAAAACAAGGGGTATCTAAGTATCTCTCCATCTAGTCACCAATATTAATAATTTTTGGTCACAAGATAACAGAGCTTGAGTTTGTAAGGGACCTCAAACGGCATTCAGTTCATACAACCTCCTCATTTTATAGATGTCACCATTGAGACCCAGAAAGCTCAGTGGCTTGTCCAGAGTTACAAGTGTGAACTCAGAGGCTGGATTTGAACTGAGGTAATTTGACTCCAAGGCTGATACTCTTTCCCTTATGTCATGTTGTTTCGACTCTTCCTTCTCCTTTACCTCCCCATATCTAATCAGCTGTCAACCCTTATCAATTATACCTTCAATATAAAAATCAAATGTCAAACTACCCTTTAATATCAAAATCCCACTTGGCTCCTTCTTTCCCCTCACTTTTACAATGTACAATGTGATGACCACTCAGTCAGGAGACTTCTAAGTTTGTATTTTAGGAGATTTTTATAATATTATCCTTAGTCATTGCTGGCTTTCCTTCCAGTCTTTCCCTTTTCCAGTCTATTTTCCACTCAGCTGCAGGGACGATTTTAGTAAGGTAGAGATTAGATCTTGTAACACCCCTACTCCAAAATTTTCAGTGGCTCCTTGTTACAGTAGGAAAATTCACAAATTTCTCAGCTGGGCTTTTGAGGTCCTCTACATTATGGATGCCTTTCCAGGCTCTCCCTCCCTACCCCTTTAATACTATATTCTGGATGAACTGGGCTATACCCATTCCTTGAACCCAGGACTACATTTCCTGAATGCATACATTTGAACAAGCTTTTTTCTGTTATTGCACACCCTTCTTATACCAGCCTTTCAATCCTTATCCTCCTTCAAAGCTCCTTTTGAGTGTCATTGCTTCTGTGAAGCTCTTTCTGCTGCCCCTAGTTGTACGGACTCTCTTGTGTCAAATTATCTCGCATTTATTTATCTATATATATATATATTCCTCCACTAGAAGATAAATTTGAAGGCAAGGATTGATTCATTTCTATTTTTGTTTCCTCTGCACTTGGCGTAGCCTCTGGCATACACTGGGCACTTAATAAATGCTTGCTAAACTGAATTCCTCAAATGCCTCAAACCATGAGGAAAATTACTAGCATTGAATCACTAGGCTCTCAAGAATTTTGATAGGCAATTTCATTTATGGATAGAATTGTATTTAAATGTGTTCAAGAGATAACTTCCAACAGGTTTCTTCAAAATTACCAATGATCAAAAATTCTGAGCTTTCCTTTCCAATACACAGCAGTATTTGACAGTCTTTATGGTGTGAAAACTCACTTAAATATCTATGAAATCTTCAGATCTATGATTTAAGCTCATTCTTTTATTGATTTTAGGTGAAACAGACAACAGCTGATCAGCATCATTCATGAAATCAAACACTCTTCAAATACTAAGGGTTTAATTAAGTCTCCTCTCAAACTTCTCTTTACAAGGGATAGACTTTTCAAAGGATCTCTTTTCTGGATCTTCAATTATCTTATTACATATCCCCAAATTCCCTGTACTGCATATCAATTGTTTCCACGTGTTCATACAAAATGAAAGAATTTTAACGAGTGAACTGAACTTAAAAATATGAACTGACTAGCTAGTCTCCTCCAAAAAAACCCTCTTTTCTCTACATTGTAAAGTTTAGGTGAAGAACAATTAAATCTCTTGTATTTTCTACCTAATAGTACATAAACCGAGTCCAAACCAGTCCTATCCCCTAGTGGGTGACTTAGAGGTAACTTTGTGTGTTATTGTTCATTTATTTCAGATGTGTCTGACTCTTCAAGACCCCATTTGGGGTTTTCTGGGTAACATACTGGAGTGATTTGCTATTTCCTTTTTCCAGCTCATAGAAAAGGAAAACTGAGACCATCAGGATTAAGCGACTTGCTCAAGGTCACAAAGCTAATAAATGTCTGAGACTGGATTTGAATTCAGGTCTTCCTAAATCCAGGCCCAGTGTCCTATTGATTGTGCTATGTAGCAGCCAACTCTGGGCACCTGAAGGCTAAGCCAGGCAGCACAAACCCAGACAGAGTGGTGGGATTTTGTTTTTAACCACTGAAAGAAGTTGACTAATGGGAAAGACTCTCCATGAACTGAGGAACATCCTAAGGGGTAGGAGGTTCATTGCTAGAAGGGCAGCCAGGAGATGATGAATATTCTGATCAGAGTGAACCAGGAGTACAGAAAAAGAAATAACCCCCCAGTCTTTGTTACCTGCCTTTTTCTCTAGTCACTGTCAGAGCAATAGAAAATGGTGCTATGAATTAGTTATTAGACCATCTATCAACATTAATTTAATGGTCAGTTCTTTCAATGTGCAATCAATTATCTAGTGACCAAAGGATTAATGAACTGCTGAAGGAATGGAACCACTGTCACATTGATAGCCCCGTTATAAATAAAACCAGGACACAAAAAAGACTTGCAGTTAAATGGAAGAACGGCTCATGGACTGGTCCACCGTCCCAGAGAGAAGATCATTTTCTATAGCAGATCACATCACCATAATTGTATTTACATACTCATTTAATATTTGCAAAAATTTTTTTTCCTGTGAATGTCCTTCCCTTTGGTCCTCCAGATAAGCCCAGTGAGATAAGTGCTATTATTATTATTTCCACTTTACAGATGAGGAAACTGAGTCTAGAAGTGACTGACCTGGTCATACAACTGATGAAGGTACATGCAAGATTCTTGCTACATCTATTTCTGGCTTAAAAAGAAAAATTTGACTTAGCAGAACAAAATGTCACTTTTCAAGTGCTTCTCAAATAAGGTTGTCTTCCTGAGATGCTTATTAGCTTTGTGACTCTTAACGGGTCACATTCTCTCTGGTTTTCTTATCTGTAAAATCAGAGTGTTGGACTTGATGGAACTTGTCTCCTTCCAGCTATAAATCTATAATTCTATGATCTCTCCTGTGGATGCTGAAATGTAAGATTATGACAGGACAATGGAGACAACTTTGCTCAACAGATTTCTGAATATTAACATCGAGTGAGGGACAAAACCAGGAGCTCTATATGCACTTAGGGTTCGCCAGTACCCAGTAGGCAGCCAAGTAGTACATTGTATAGAGTACTGACATTGGAATCCTGAAGGCCTGAGTTCAAATAAAGCCCCACATGCTTATTTTCTGTGTGATCCCAGGCAAATCGCTAATTCACTCTTTGCCTCAGTGTCTTCATCTGTAGAATGGAAACCATAAGAGTAACATCCTCCCAGGGTTGTCATAAGGATAAAAGGAGATATTTGTAGAGCATTTTGTAAACCTTCAAGTGCTACAGAAATACTAGCTTTTATTAATTACAATTACCCCAGAGGTTGTCTCATGCAGAGGTCAAATAGAAAGTTTCCTTATTATTTATGTTCTACAAACACCCCTATTTGCAGAAGAACTAGTATTAATTAGAGTTAATCCAGAAAGAGTGTAGCCTTCTTAGTAACATCTGTAATTATTCAAATGAAAAATTTAAAATTATTGGGATTTTTGGAAAAAAGAAGGTAGATGGAAAATGTGTATTGCCAAGATTATGACATTCCACTGGACTGAGTTGTTTTGTCTGTCATCAGCACTTCAATAATTACCTGGATCTGTAATGTGAAAAGATCAGAGATCTTGATGTGGAAAGGATCTCAGAGGCCATCTACAACCCTTTAACTCTGCAGATGAGGAAACTAAGTCATCCAATGAGGTTAATCAATTCGCTCTAGGTTGTAGGAGTGCGAAATATCACAGGTGAACTTTGAACCAAGGTCCTCTGACTTTAAAGTCAGAGGCAGAATTAAGGCCCTACAAGGGAGCAGATCCCAACCCATTTGCACTTCTTGTCCATTATAACTCTTGCTGGTCCATCCAATATGCTGGGAGCCTTCCATTAACTGTCCTGATACTGATCGAAATGAATGAAGTCTATAGATTGTCCTACAGAAGTGGTTCTCAACCTTCCTAATGCTGCAATCCTTTAATACTTGTATGTGGGCGTACCTGCCTGAAGATGGATAGAGGAGCGGTGTCTCGGTTCCTAAGACCATTGGAAATGTTTTTTTCGACAGCCCTAGGCAACCCCTGTGAAAGGGTCATTCTACCTCCAAAGGGGTCACGACCCACAGGTTGAGAACTGCTGTCCCACAGAAGTATCCATTGCCCATACTGCATCACTTCTTTTCTGGCCATACATCCCTCTGACAACATCCTTTACACCATTTTTGCACAATTCTTCATTGGTAATATGCAGTCTACTCACATTTACCATGTGCCTCACCATTGCCCTTTGGGTGAGTCACAATGTTAATTCTCTGGAAGAAATAGGATAATCCATGACTTGTAGACACAAACATCATTCCATTTGAATATTAGGTGTCCCTATCTCACCCATGTTACAGAAGCTACTCACTGGCCTAGTCTCATATGCCTCATGTCATAGGAACTTTGGCCTGTTCTGCTTCAGATGTGTCTAGTTCTCCATTCCTCAGCCTGGTCCTGAGTAATTGTCATGTCAAACTTAGCACAGACACCCAATCAGCACAACCCACTGTAGATCAGAACTCCTTAAGAGATCCAGCAACCTGAGCCTCCCTGGTAGCTGGAATTACAGTGTATGTTACCATCCTTGACACCATGGGCCTTTGGCACAGAAAGAACCTTAGAGTCATTAAAGCACTGAACAATTCTCAAATGCAATCTTTCCTACTCCTGCTAGTCAAGTTTTGGGTTAGTTCATTGTCTAGCCACAGTGTCCACCCAAGACAGATGTACTAATGGACCAGCTTATAGGGCAGTCCATCTAATAGCACACCAGAGCCTAAAAAATACATGTTCCTCATTCATTTGCTTTTTCCTATGTCTATAATTAAGCCAAATTCTTTTGAGTGATTACGGATCTAATTTGGGAGGCCCTATGATGTTCTGAGTTTTGACACAACTAGCACAATGTCATCGGCAAATGAGAACATGTAGGGACCTCATCATTTATACAGAACCTCTGTTCTGTACCCTGCACTGGACATTCTCCATGGCAAATAACTTTGATGAGCATGTCTCCCTGTTTAATATCCCATTTAATAATCAGAGGGTTACGGAGAAATTGCTGTTGTTACATTTTTTTCAAGGAAATTTGTATTATTGCCACATGTGAATCAGAAGCTTCATTTTTAAAATTTCAACTTAAATTTTTCCAATGAATGAAAATCAAGCTCTTTCTCTCCTACCTCTCCTTCAATTTAAAAAGAGAAACAAAACCCTTGTAAAAATACGCAAAACAAATTTCTAGACCATGTCCAAAATATATGTCTCAAGGTGTATCGTGAGTTAAAAAAAATTCTAAGAGGAAAAAAAATACATCATTTTATGATCCCATGGCCTGAGTTTGAGTCCTTACTATGACACTTGTCAGCTTTCCTACAGTTAGTACAAATATGTGAAAAGAGTAAATTTAAAGTCTTATGACCTTTTAATATGCTCACATATCCATTCTTATATACATATGAGTTATAAATGTGGAACTGAATGCCATTTTTTTTTCTGTGTGTGCAAAGAGAAAGATGAAATAATTTAAACTATAAATACTCGAGGTGGAAGGGGAGGCGAGGGGGGAACTAAAGCATATTTCAAAACTAGGATTCTCACTTCAGCTATTGTAATTTTGTTAAGCAGAAAAGACAAACTAATGTCCTCCAGCAAAATGAAGTTACTCTTGTTGCCTCTGTTCAAGCTCATAGACATTAAATGAGGAATCTGGGCTGTGCATCTTCTTTATTTTAGCATCATTTTGACAAACACATTAGGCTAAAATTTCTGGAAAGTCTAAAACGAAAGAGTTTTTGATTTTTTAAAGTTGGGATTAGCCTTTTGACTTGAAAATATGACAGATCTTGGATCTTACAATTCTTCCGTTTATCCTGGTCCCTATCCTTTATCCCATTCTCAGGAACATTCTTTGAAAAATCTTTCACTGAGAATATATTCAATATGATACAAAAAGGGTCGAATACAGAGGAGATTTTAGAGACTGCATAATCCAGAAAATTGCAGATTTTAAGAGTTGCCAGGGACCTTAGGAGCCATTTAATTCTGTGGTCAGCAAACTATGGGCACTGGGCCCTATCTGACCTGCCACCTGTTTTTTTTTTTTTGTAGGAATATTTTTTTAAAGACATTTTAAAATGTAAAAATTGCTCTTAGCTTCTGCACAAATATCTAAGTGAAATCAGAATTAATTTGATCTGTGGACCACGGTTAGCTACCCTTTTATTTAGTCTAATGCATACATACGAGGAATCCCCATTATAACATACTGGACAAGTGGTTGTTGAGCCTTTCCTTGGAGACTTCCAAGAATGGTGAGGTATGGCGTCTTTGAGAGAATCCATTCTACTTCCGGGTAGCTCATATTGTAAGGAAGGTTTTTCTGACATCATGCATAAGACTGCCTCTTTGCAACTTCCTTTTCCATATTTATATAGTGCTATAATTGGGAAATTGGGGAAGCTGATGCCATGAAGGAAGGGCAGAATGAAAGATCTCAAGGAAATACAAAAAAGAGAAGGGCTACTTTTCAACTATAATGAGTTGTTACTTCAAAATCTTATCAGTGAAGAACTGAAGTCACATTAAACAGATTTAGAAAAATCTTAAATTTTATCCTATATGCTTCAAGTGGAAAAAAATCTTTTTGATCCTCAAAAGGTCTTTTTGATGGCTGTCTTCAAGAATTATACAGAATTCATTTTTACAATCTATTATTTTGACATTTATCCATTATTAAGGAAAAAACAAATTTGCCAGGACCCCCTTTCTCTCCATCATCTCCCTATGACTGTCAGGGTGTTGGGTTGAAGGGATCTACTTCTTTAAACAGGTAGATCCCAAGTGGCCCTCTTTCTATATATTCCCTACACTCCCACCACCAATGTGCTAATTCCTCTGACAATCGGTTCTTGTATCTTAACAAAGGTTCCCACCCCACTAACTTAACAATCTGTTGGAAGTAGCATTCATCTTTACTGGCCATCCATTCCTGCTGTTAACTTCAGAGGAGCTGAGCTGCCTGTATGGCTGGAAAAAAAGTCCAATATCCAGTGCACAAAGAGAATGGCAGTGTGTGGTATTCCCTCTGCACCCTTCTCCTCCAAGCTGCACCTCCCAAGAACCCGGATGTACAGACATATGCAAAGCACAGAGCTCATGCAGCTATATGTAGAGGAAAATAGGCCTGGAGAATCTGATGATTTCTCACAAGGGCAGAAGTTCTGCTGTTCACTGTTCTGCCTGTCTGTAGCTGTAACTGCTAGGGGAAGAAGAAGTGAGGGATCACATGTTTTTTAGCTGTCTTTACAGCTGTTTCACCAGGTGCCTCAGTCCACAGCTGTCCAAGGAAAAAGAAAAAGTCCTTTTGTACCATAAGATAGGAACAAAATGGTCCCTTACACATTCCACTTTTGTTTTTGGAGTACCGAGAAAATTTGACGATGTCAAAAGTTGTTAATTGGATACTAATATAACACCCCCTAGGCATGAGAACCAACATGGGCTCTCCTACATCTATTTAGTTTCAATCTTGGGCAACAGACTTTGCTACCACCTTCCTAAATCACCCATGGTAAATATTGAATTCCTATTATACATGGGTCGTTGAGCTAGGCTCTGTAGGAAGTAAGAGATGGAATACTTGCCCATTAGGAGTTTAGAATTTAATTGTGCAGGAAACAAAGCATACAGGAATGGAGATTCAATATGTAACACCCTTTCAAAAAGTTTTTAATCACTGCTGTCATCTGAGTTCAGAACACACACAAAATGAGAGAATCTAGGCAGGGCTAGCATGGGCATGGATGTCAGTATCCTTTTGTTTTCCTATACAAACCTATGATTTCTTTGGTGTGAGGAACTCCCAGTGAGGAAGCTCCCTCTTCCAATCTAGTGTGACTATGTCCTGTAATTTATAGTCTTGGAGAGTTATCTGAGGGCTGAGAGGGTGTAAGTAAGTCCCTGAGAGTCACATTATGTACCAGAGGGCAGGATATCAACTCACACCTTCCTCACTCTAAGGCCAGTTCTCTAATACTGTGATTAAATATTACTGAGCATTAGCTGTGTGTGAGGTACTGTGTTAAGAAGTGGGATACAGAGATTTAGAAAACAAAGCTCCTGTTCTTGAAATCCTTAAAAAAATAAAGCTTAGAAAAGTAATAACAGATAAAACCAATTGTACAGAATTTGATTCTTTTCAGCATTTTGCCTTTCATCATCACTTTCATTCCTTAGAGCAAAGGCAATGAGCCAGCTGATGTACTTTTAAAATTTAAGATGTGTCATTTTAAACAATTAGATATATATTTGAAATGATGCAGAATTAAAAAAAAAACAGCTAAAGAGTCAAAGAAAGTTGATTTCCAGAGGGGTGCTGAGTAATTTTTTTTTAAAAGGAGGCAGTAAGCCAAATAAGTTTGGGAACCTCTGGTCTAGGGGAAGAATTGATGACTGAAGGCAATTAAAACAGGTCTCACAGATGAGGTGGGCCATGAAGGAAGGGTAGGATAAGGTAAGTGGCAAATAGGGAGAAAGTGATTCAAGATTGTGGTGGGGGTAGGGTAGGAGGAGGAGAGATAGTTAGCAAAGATGGCAACATCAGAGAACATTGGGCATCTGGACAGAGGCAAGTACAATGACTTGGCCAGAAAGGGGGAAGGGAATACTAGTTTGATAAGGTAAGATTCTAGATCGACATATAATTTAGCTCTCTATATAATAGAGAGCTCCATAATCTGGCCACTATAGGTAGAGGTCAGATTATAAAGGGCTTTGATTGCCAAGGCAAAGAGTAGGGACTTCATCATCTAGGAAATGAAGAGTCATTAAAGGATTTTGAGTAGGAAGGTGTTGTGTGCAAAGCGGTATTTTAGGAAGATCAATTTGGCAGCAGTGTGTAGGATTGATTCAAGTAGAGAGATTAGTTAGAAGACCTCACAGGGTTGTTGTAAGAATCAATTCAGATGAGATACGTAAAGTTCTTTGCAAATAAGAAAGTGCTATATAAATGCTACCTATTATCATCTGTAATAACTCAGGTATGAACCTATAAAGCTCTAGGTTGGCATTGTGGTAATGGATATGGAAAAGAAAGAATGGAGAGAGGAAATGAAGAAAACCAATCAGATGCACTGAGAGAGGGATGAATCCAGGATGAATTAAATAAATGCTTTTTTAAAAAGGGGGCAGTAAGCCAAATAAGTTTGGGAACCTCTGGTCTAGGAGAAGAATTGATGACTGAAGGTCATTGAAACAGGTCTCACAGATGAGGTGGACAATGAAGGAAGGGTAGGATAAGGTAAGTAGTAGCATTAAATAAAATAAAATTTAAAAAGTACATACCTACTGATGCAGAACATTGGGATAAGGGCTGGAGAAGACACAAATATAAATGAGATATAGTCCCTATCTTTGAGGAGTTTGCATTATCATAGGGAGAAATAAGACATGTACATAGATAAGTTTAAGACAGGCAGAAATTTTAAGAGCATAAGAAAATACGAAGTTCCATGAGAAAAAAGAAATTCAGCTGGAGGGATCTGGGTGGGTTCCATTTGAGGTGCACCTGGAAAGATGGAAACAACATCAGGTACGGAGGGAAAGACATGGAAGATGATGACTGTGGGAAGTTCTTGGGAATGGCAAGTAATCTGATTTTGCTGGAATGTGGAATACATGAGGCAGAGTAATATTGAATAAAGCTAGAAAAATAGGGTAGAGTCACAGATTGTGAAGTCAAATACAAAGCTAAGGTGCATTTTAAAATATTTAGTAGGCAACAGGGATGCAGTGATGGATATACAAAGTGGTACAATGTGATTATTCATGTACATCTGGGACAGAAATCTGACAGCAACATGTAGGATTAGCTATTATTGTAAGCGTCCCCATTGGAGGCTATGAGGGCCTGAACTAGCATTGTGGTAGTAAAGAGGGAACAGATGGAAGAGCTGTTGAGGAAGTACAATTTATAGGACTTGGAAATGGAAGATGTGTGGGAGGAAGGGGAGCACCAAGTCAAGGACGGCCGTGATTTATGAGTAGCATCATTGTCAGAGATGGAAAAATCTGAAAGAGGAGGCAGGATTTAGGAAGAGAAAAGTGGAATTTAGGTTTAGTTCTGCTGAGATGAAGGAATTGGTGGGATGGCCAGATGTGGGTTACCAGGCAAACAGTAAGATGTCAGTCTGGAGTTTTGGAGATCAGGGAAAGAGATGGGTATTTGTAAATGGCCTGCAGAGAGCCCATAACAGAATAGGAATGAATGACATTAACAATGGAGAGTATCAGAGAGATAATAAAAGAAATTCTAAGGCTAGAGCCTAGTGAAATAGCTAGGTCAAGATGCAGGAAGATGAAGAAAAACCAAAGAAACACAAAGAAGAAGCTGGTACAGAGGCAGTAGAAGGATAATGAGAATGGGGTATTGTGAAATCAAGGGACATAAGAACTTTAGAAAGGTCAGAGACTTAGTGATTAAGAAATAAAAAAAACACTAGTGATTTTTGAGGAAGCAGTTTCTGTAGAAGAGTTGGGATAAAAACCAGACTAAAAAGAGAGCAGGAAGAGAAAAAAATGATCCACTGAGTGTAGAACTGCATGGAGAAATTTGGCAGTGAAAGGGTGAATAAAAAGAAAATGGTAATTGAAGGAAAGGAATGAGTAGAGAGAGAAATTTGACATGCAAGATAAGTGGGGGATAATTGATGGAGCAAAGTTCTAGGAAGGGCAGGAAGGGAAGGGATCAAGAGTACAAGTGAAAATAGTAAGTACTGAAAAAGTACAGGAATCTAGACTTCTCTCTACCATTGGTTCTAACATTATAATCCCATCCATCTTGGGTAGATCCAAAGGGTGCTTTGTGGTTTTTTTTTTGGACGGTGGAAGGCAGGGCAATTTGGGTTAAGTAACTTGCCCAAGGTCACACAGTTGTTAAGTGTCTGAGGCCACATTTGGACTCAGGTCCTCCTGACTCCAGGGCTGGTGCTCTATTCACTGTGCCACCTAGCCACCCTAAAAGGGTATTTTCTTAACTTTAACACTCCCTTAAGCAGTAGCTAAATAAAATAAAGGCAAACGCTTAAGCCATTATCCTTCACTTCATAGTCTCATGATAGCAGGGAGAAATATGACTTTAGCTAATGCTAGCAAGTCAAATCATTTAGATTTTATATAAACTGATGGTGTTAGTCCAAAGAGTTCTAGTACACTTTGAATGAAGTTCTGCATTTGTCAATGAACAGGTCTGTAATTTTGGAGGACAAAATGGACCTAGATAGTAGGAAATTTCAGTAATATTTATTCACTACTCTCATCAATCTAAATATTTGGATCTTCGGCAGTAGGTAAATATCCAGAAAATGGTGAAGAGAACATCATAAAGCAGGGGACCAGTATCTTCTATTGCCATGTTAAGCTTTACAAAATAAGCCAGCTGAAAAGCAGGATTGAAACAGACATTGGGAAAATAATTTTCAATCTAAATTTTAAAAAAAGCTGTATGCCTGAGGGGTGTGTATGTGTGTGTGCGTATACATACATATATATATATACACACACACACATATCACTACTCTAAGATATTCTTGACTTGAAATTTTTCTAAATGAATGAATCAGTTTAAACAAATATTCATCCAGTTTTTAACTGTTCTAGCAGAATGCATGCCCTTGAGAATAGTCTGTTTCACTTTTGTATTTTTATTCCTAGCACTCTGCATGCAGTGCACGATATACAGTAGGCACTTAATAAATGTTTATTATTTGCTGAAGTGCCCAGCATCTGCAAGGCACTGTTCTAGGCACAGACACACCAAGAGAAGTAATTGCTCACATGTATACAATACGTAATACTCTATAAAGTCCTTGCCTTTTGGTATCTCTGAAACAGATACTGCAAGCAACAAATCGGTCCTGCCCCCAGTGACTTATTTATGTTCATTCTTCTTCCATCCCTTTAATACTAACAATATTTTTGTGCTATTTACCTTCATTCCTAAGGACACTGTAGGGAGAACAATAGTTTACAATGTGGCAAACCTATACATCATGAAGACCTTTAAGGCTTGCTAAGATCTGTTCCTGGCTCTTCTATTGACTTACTAGACTGTTCTTATGAGAAACTATGGAAAATCAAAGAAATTTTAAAGCTCAGAAGTAGGACTTATAGGATGAACAAGATTCCGGCAGATATATTTAAATATTTAAACTGTCATCTTGTCAAAATCAATCAATATTTATTAAATATCTACTATATGCCAAACCATCTCAATAAGTCATGATGATATATTGACATAGGAGACGAAATGATAAAGGAGGAGATAAAGCTGATAGATGAGTCCCCATTTTAAAGACTGCTTACTTTCCTTCTTTAAGGAAGCATCTATTATTAATACATTTATGTGTGTGTATATGTTACACACACATATATTACATATATAATGCATACATACAGATCAAATTGTCATTTACAAATTAAGTCAATCTGGGAGCTAAAATGATCTTTTTTTTTGAGATCAGATCCTGATTATGATCTATTCTGATGTTGCTCACCATTATGTTCCTGAGGTTTAGACACTGACCTAGTTTTAGGAAGTGAAGTGGATTCACTTAAGCTATTTCCATTTGATATTAGCAACACTTTTTCAGTGGTTTGCATTTGCTCTAAATTCTCTTCAATTTCCTCTTCCTCTCAATTATCCATACACTTTCCCCCCCTTCCTTATCTGTATGGCAAACAGAATTCTAATGACTTCTTTTATAATCAACACATTTACCAAGAGTATATTCCAAAGAATAAAAATTTTAAAAAGTCAAAAGCAGCTGCGTCACTTGTTCCTGAGTGCAAACGGAGTCATGAAAGAGACAAGATACTCCGAAGAGACAGCTACAGATTTGGAAACCAAATCTATGCGATGCTGTTTTGTTAAGTAATGTGATAGGAATCTAAGATGGTGTTTTGCTCATTTTAATATGTGGAAATTAAATGAATAAATCATCTACAAATGGAAAATCTTATCTCTAGGAAATTAAACAAAATATAATTTCTCCTGACACCTCTCTGCAAGTTGGTAGAAAATAGAGAGGCAGCTAGAATATTTAAGAGTACAGACTATGCATGTTACATGTATCAATGATACTGGAATAACACCGCCTACTGCAAACATACAGATAGACGATCAGCCTCTTCTTTCCATATTTTTATTACTCTGTCCAAAACTGGTGATGTTTTAAGCCTTTAACTTGGGAATAGCTAACGAGTTCTTGGAAGACGAAGCCACACCTTGCGTTATCAGCGTTCTCTGTCACAATACCTCCCTACTCCCACTGTTTAGGAGTTGTCTAACAGTCAGAGACAGTGTTAGACCTGGTGTTGCCTTCTCAGTCAACTGAGGGGAGAACACTGTTTTGATGTACAGAAATATAGCTTTTAAAAAGTCGAGGTCTGCTGGTAGTTTCTCTGTAAACTACTATGGCAGCTGTGCTACAGGTCATGAATATTACATAAGGACTGTCCATGCATTCAAGCCAGTAGTGAGAAGCCAGATTCCCATAGCAACACACATAGATTTACTTATCCCTGAGAGATGCATCCGCTCAGCAGTAAGGGCTCTAATGTTACCCATATTTTTTCAACAACATGATCACAGTACTTGGTCCCTTTCCTTTTAAATCTGTGACTCCTTAAAAAAACAAATAAAAACCTGACCAACTATCCCAATGAAATATATCCACTCAGAAGTTACCTAGCATCCAAAAAACAAAACAATTTAAAACTTGTTGGATTATCTGGCAAAGCAATTACATAGGAAAAGGAACCATCTAAACCTATCAAATCTGGAAAACCAAATCCTTAATCTCAGCATGAGCTAGTTCTAAAATGTGCTACTTTCCTCCTTGTTTTAAGGTGGTGGAGGAGAGCTGAATCAATGGAAGGGAAGAAGTTACTAACTAGTGTGAGGAAATGGGCTGTACAAATGGCCACTATTATCTTACCCATAAAATTCTAAACTTACACTTCTTATTTCTCTTGGCTGGTTGTAGTTCAAGTCCTAGCACTTTTTAATGCAAAACATTTCCTTGCTAAATGAAACATAAGAAAACACTTGCAAACACCCATTTGGAGAAATGACTGAAGCCTAAAGAAGTTCACATATGATAACTTGAAATACCATATTTTAAATGCAGAGATGGTTTGTTGGAAGAAGTTTTGTGACATTCATAAAGCAAAATACTTTTCTTAGAAAGAAGAAGTGTCATTTTCCATCTCAGACACACAAAGTTCCCCAATAAATGGACTATAATGTATGTGAACAAACAAGAAAATAAACACCACCCCCACCCCTCCATGCCAGATTGTTCTTTAAACAGCAAGTGGTCAATAAAAGCTTTCTCTAAGCCAATTTTTATAGCAAGAGAAAGAACAAACAGCTTTTCCTATGCTTTGCTCAAGCCAGACGGTCTGACAGAATTTCCAGGGGTCCCCAAAAGAGCTTTCTGAGAAACATCCACAGGTGGCTGCTACAGGCACCAGAGACTAGCTTGAAAAAGCATCATATGAAAACATGCTTCCTTCACCTTAGCTTTTTCCAGCTGGGCCTGGGCCTGTCTCTCTGCTTCTCTCCGCACTGCTTCCCTGTCTTCCTCCAGAGAGACATCTGAATCAGATGGACGGCTAGTGTAGGAGTCTGCCGAACCCTGAAGAAAAACATCAATATTAAAAGAGATTAGAAAGATACACCTTGCATTGGGGGAAGAAAAGTCAACATTAACATTTCATCTAAAATGTGCGAAAGATTTATTTTATAGCAGTAAATAAGCTGTACAATTATGGTGTGCTTTTTTTCCCCCCTGGGATGATGGTGATGACATGATCATGGACCAGGACAGGTGTTCCAGGCAGGCCATATCTCCTGTAAAATCCTGACATCTAATTAGTCAGCTTTTTTGGTACCAGGAGCAAGTTTCTGTGTGGTAAAAACCAGGTGAGTGCTGCAGTGCAGGGCTGAAGGACAGAGGGGTTTCAAGGATAGGTCTGGGCAAAATGAGACTCATGTAAACAAAGGTAATTCAGCATAAGCAAGGAGGCAACTGACTCTTTCCCCTCCTTTATCCTCCCCTCTGCTTCTCTCTCTTTCCCTCTCTCTCTCTCTGTCTCTGCTCCCTCCTTCTCAAAGGAAAATCACTGTGAACCAAAGCTCTTGAAAATATCATGGCCATGATCTGACATCCCTGATGATCTGAGAGCTTCCCTATAGTAGGCTTTACCTGACAAGACACCTTCTCCCCATGACAAAACCACAAGGCACCAGCACAGCTCAATCTTTGAATAACATACTTAGGCATCTAATAAATAACGGGGTCCTGAAGATGTCTGCAAAAAACAAAAACCAACCAGAACCCAACCAATCCAAACCCAAACAAACCCACACACATAAACAATCTGCTTTTGCAACTAGGATCTGAGAAAGGAGAGCCATTTCCCTCCACTACCTTGTCATCATGAGCATATTAATTCAATCAAACAAGCCTTTGCTTTCAGTCAATGCCTCAGCAGCGGCAGCAGCAGCAACAGCAGCAGCAGACTGATAGCGCCCAGAAAAAGCAATTGGTTCTTACACAGATATCAGAATTCTTCAGCCGTCCTCCTTTGGCTCTTTTCAGAAGCCTGATCCAGGTGGCCTTCATTAGCCAGCCAGCTCAGTTATTGTCCGCAGCTGCAGCGCCCAGCCCAGACTCTCACCCGGCATGTGTGCGCTGAGCCCTGTGAAATCACTGTGCCTCCCTTGGCCATACTCTGCTGCGAGCCCCTTCGCTTCCTTCTCTCACTCTCTCTGAGCCGAGCAGGTTCTCATTTTTTTTCCATCCCAGAAAACGAAAGAGCACACCTAAATCTGACTGTGCGCTGGTATAATAAACAGAGAACACTTCCAAGTAGACGCCGAAGAGAGCCTTCAACTCCGGCTAAACTAGAAGCATCGGGCTATACACAGGATGAATGTGGCTGCTTTTTTTGGTGGGTGGGGGTGGTTCAAAGAAATTACTTGTAAGACATGAGAACCTTTGAAAAATCCAGTGCAAAATGTATTCCATGACATTTGCAAGTGCAAAGTTCAATCCATATCTTCAGAGATCTGATTGGGGTGGGGGAGGGAGGGAGCCCAGCACATCACTGGGCATGCTCTATATGTCGCCTTTTACGCAGATGCTCACATCACACTGGGAGTCTATGTCAAATTGTTATTTTACATCTCAAGTGTAAACAGCTGGAAAGGGCCCTTTGGATCTGAAGTCGCTGGCAGGGTGTCATATTTTTATCATGTCTCTGCCACCAGTGAAATTCACTCTCAGGGATACAGTACCTGTTCTTTCCCTTTAATGCTGTCTGCCCATTGCTCTCCAGCATTTTGAAAAACACCTTAGCCGCTACAAAAATGTGGGGCTCTTGCTGTAAGACATCCATACGAAGAGCCGGGAGAAGAGATATGTCATCCGAAACATTCTGGGCAGGGAAGAGCGCATGATTTTCATCCATCATAATGCAAATTTAGATTGCTTTTTGGCGGCTCCCAAATCAGATGCAGGAGACACGTCTGCACACATTTAATTAGGGCATGAGTGATGATCATGGGTTTCTAAAGCAATCGCTTTAGCAGAACTAAAAATGACAGGGAACTGTTTCCCAGTGAGAGACTGCTATTAGTAACTATGCATGCTAAATTCGAGTGTGAATTGTAATACTAATCATGGAGAAATCTGAAAGCACAGATTGTTAGTTATTGGCTCTGGCTAAGGATACTTCAGTTGGTTGGATACAAAAGTATTATTAACTTCGCAAGCTCATATTCATAAATCCCCAGAATTTTAGAGCTCATGGGGAGCTAAGAGATTATGTAACTGAAATCCCATTCCCTTCCTAAAAGAAGGAACGGTGGTTCAGAGAAGTTAATTTCCTTGTCTAAAATCACAAAGCTTGGATTTGGCCACGAAGAAGACTAGAACCCAAGTCTCCTGAGTGACCTGAAGTCCAATGTCTAATTTTGAAAGATTCGATTGACTAGTATGCAAGTAATTAGGCTATGGTGCACATGTAAATGATGACACTCCGCTCTTTCAAAGCAACTACCTCTAGGAATAGTGTCTTATTTATTCTATCCTCCCATCATCCAGGCTCCCATATTGAATCTGTTGCCAAATCCTGCTGATTCTACCTTTGTAATATCTCTGGTGTAAACCTCCTTCTCTCATCTGACAATGCCACCACTCATGTGCAGGTCCTCATCGCCTCTCACCTGAACCACTGAAATAGCCTACTAGTTGGTCCCATCCCCTCACTTTTCTCTCCATCCCAATGCATTCTCCATACAGTTGTCGAATGGATCTTCCTAAAATGCAGATCTGACCGTATCATACCCCTATTCTATAAACTCCAGTGGCTACGTGTTAATTATCTTTGGGATTAAATATGAAGACCTCTTTGGTTTTCAAAGACTTTCATAAGCTGATTCCTTCCTACATTTCCCCCCTTCTTATACCATATTCCTCTCCATGAGCCTGGTCGGTGGTGCAGTGAAGAGAAAACACTGGACTTGGAGTCGGCAAGACCCGAATTCATACTCTGCCTTATATACTCACCAGCTTTGTGATCCTGGGCAAGTCACTTAACTTTTATTTTCTTCAACTGTAAAATGGGGGTAATGATATAATCTCTCATGTGCTGTGACACTGGAATGAGATAATATCTGTCAGGTACTTATCACAGTGCCCGGCACATAATAGGTATTTAAGAGTTGCTTCTTTCCTTCCTTCCTCCTTTCCTCCCTCCCTTCCCTCTTTCCTTCCCTGTATTCTGTGATATGGTGATATTGCCCGCCCTCTTTGCTGTTCCTCACACAAGACACTTCATCTCCAGACTCCATGTGTTTTTCCTGGCTGTCCTCCATGCCTGGAACTCTCTC
>CM053597.1:44256266-44339428 GCA_028646575.1 Pseudocheirus occidentalis | reverse complement strand
AAGCTAAGTAAGAAAACTAGAAAAAAGTCCTATTTCATTTGGTGGATCCTTTAAAAGGGATTTATGGAAAGACATAGATAAGAACTATAGGAGATAATAAATAATGGAGCAATTTTAGGCTTCATTGATAGAGGGCGCACCCATACGAACAGATCATGTAGTGTTCCATCACCCCGTCAACAACTGAATCTACTTGTTTCAAACTTTTAGGGGAGTGTTTATTGTCGTTGTAATTAGCCAACCCATCAAAAATAGCAAACTTATACTTTCAGAAATCTTTCCAGAAAGTCTGGGCACATATGTGCATACCCTGAGAAAAATTCAATCTCAAAGTTCAACAAACATTTATGTTTACGTTATGACTAAATGCTAAGAGTTTCAAAGCATGAAAACAGAAAGAAAAACCCAAAATGTAGAACTTATAAGGGAAATGGTATTCCTAGCATTCATAGCATCAACAGATAATACTCCCAGTAAGTTAATAGAGGTCAATTACTTCAAGGACTTGTGGTTTCCTTTGGGGCGGACCACAAGCTCTCTTCAACAGGATTTGTGACCAAGAATTTGCCATCCATCAGTCAACCTAATAGTGGGGATGTCCACAGTTAGTTAGCTTGATCCCTGAATAGTAGAGAAGTTGTCTCTCACTGAGCTCATATTAAAGCTTTTTCTAGCTTGGCAGCACCTATGATAAATTGCACTTGCCTGGCACAGCCTGTGAAATACAGGATTATTTCCATCTCCTGAGGAGGCTCTGGAGTAGAGCTGTCTAAAGCCCCATTTTACATGGTAATTTCAAAAATGTCCTTATAAAACTAAGGCTAGGTGACTGGACTCCTCTCAGCAATGCAAGGTTATAAGACAACTTCAAGGAACTGCTGATGGAGATAGCTATCCACATCCAGAGAAAGAACTAGAGTCTGAATGCAGACCGATGGCAAACGACGTGCTCAGTCTCTTTTTTGTTCTGTTCCCTCTTCCTCATTGCTCCTTACATTGGTTTCTTTACAACTTGACTAATGTTTAATGTGAAGGTATCTATCTCTAGAACCTATATCAGGTGGCATGCTGCCATGGGGGGAGGGAAGGGGGAGAAAATTTAAAACTGAAGGGATTGTGGAACTGGATGTTGTAAACTAAAAGTAAATAAATTAAAAAGCAAACAAAAAAATAAAACTAAGTCTAGGCCACCAAGTATACTGAGTAGACAATCACTTCTGCGACAATGTCAGGGGTGTGTGGAACACAAAATTAGTGAAAAGCTTCTCAGTCTGGAATGTACCCCCCTCTTGAGTGCCGTACCCTCCCCCTTTCTCCTGTCAATTACTTTTATCTTCCTTTGTCCATTTCTTCCCGCCCTGGTGAGGCCCTTCCCCTTTAGTCTCAGTAGCGAAGGGATTGGTAAAGTAAATTTTTTTTTACCAATGAAAGAAGGCAATTGGCCAGGAGAGGGGACGTCCTGATTAGGTCTTTAAATCCTAGACCTGGTCTTATGAGCTCTCTCTCTCTCTTCTGGCCCGGCCTCATGCATCAACATGGGTAAGAAATCTGAGATGGGGCACCCCTTTCTTCCCGGGGGAAAGGGAATAAATTCCTCTTCTTATCTAAGGCATCTCTGTGTTTACTTTTCTAATTAAATTCAGAATAATGGGTATTTTTTTTTTTTTACCACAAACAGGGGCAACTGATACAACTTACACACAGATATCATAGGTGACTGTGAATAGAATGAAATAAGGCTTAGAAAGTGGAAGGCTTAGAATATCATGGTGAAGATAAGTCATTTGATATCATTTGATAAACAATTCCAAGCCTTAGAAGTGGCTTGAACAGAACAGCTATATGATCAATAAACAAGCATTTATTAAGGCTTAGTATCAAGTACTGTGCTGTGTTGGTGGTACTAAACAAAAAAAAAAGGCAAAAAAATTAATAGAAAAGAAAATAGTCCCTGTCCTCAAGGAGCTTACATTCTAATAGGTAAATCTATATGCATACATAGACGCATACACAGCAGATCTAAGGCAACCTAAGAGGTGAAGGGTCTAGTATCTGGGGTGGGGGAAGGGAATAAGGAACCTGTGGAATGTACCATACAAGCTGAATCTTGAAGAAAGCCAAGTGAAACTAAGAAATGGAAGGGAGGCCAAATCTTCCCATCACGGAAGATAGCACAGGGTCTAGAGACGGAGGGTCATGTGTGAAGATCATGAAGGATAGAAGAGTTGAAAAGTAGAGTTCTTGGAGGGGAGTAAAAGGCAAAAAGAGTGGAAAGGTAGGAAGGAGTCAAGTTATAAGGATCTTCAAATGCCAAACAAAAGATTTTATCTGTGATCTGGGAGATAATAGAGAGCCTCTCGAGTGTACTGAGTTGATTGAGTGGAGTAGGCAGACCTAGATTTTAGGAAAGTCACTTTGGCCGTATGTGGAAGCTGGATTCAATTGGTGAGAGTCTTGAAGCATGAAGATCAATTTGAAGTCCTTTGAGATAGTCTAGAAGAGACAGTGAGGGCTTGTGGGGGCTCTGTGAATGGATGGAAAGGGATACATACCACTAAATCATTATTGATTAGAGAAATGCAAATTAAAACAACTCTTAGGTACCACCCCACACCTATCAGACTGGTGAATATGACAGAAGAGGAAAATGATAAATGTTGGAAAGGATGTGTGACAATTGAGACACCAATGCATTGGAGGTGGAGTTGTAAATTGATCCAACCATTCTGGAGAGCAATTTGGAACTATGCCCAAAGGGCTATAAAATTGTGTGTACACTTTGATCCAGCAATACTCACTACTAGGCTTATATCCCAAAGAGATTTTTTTAAAAGTGTGTGAGGGAAGGACTGATCTGTACTTGTGGTGGCAAAGAACTGGAAATTGAGGGAATGCCCACCAGGCTGGGAATGGCTAAAGAAGTTGTATATGATTGCAATGGAAGATTATGCTGCTACAAGAAATGAAAAGCAAGATGGGCTCAGAAAAAACCTGGAAAGACATATATGAACTGATTTAAAGTGAAATAAACAGAACCAGGAGAACACTGTATGTAGTAACGGCAATATTGTATGATGAACAACTGTGAATGACAGCTATTCTCAGCAATACAATGGTCCCAGACAACTCAAAAGACAAATCCAAAGGACCAAAAATGCTATCTGCCTACAGAGAAAGAATGGATCGAGTCTGAGCACAGATTAAAGCATAGTATTTTTCATTTTCTATGTATTTTCATGTGTTTTTTCCCTTGGGGACTGTGTCTTTCAAAACAGAACTAACATGATAATGTTTTGCAAGACTGAACATGTATAACCTATATCAAATTGCTTACCATCTCAGGAAGGGGAAAGGTGAGGGAGGAAGACAGAAAATTTGGGACTCAAAATAAAAAAAAAAGAGAATGTTAAAAATTGTCTTCACATGTAACTGGGGGAAAATACAATATTATTAAAAGAAAAAAGAAAGGGCTGCATACAAGTGATGTGAAGGTGCAGATGATATGATTTAGCAATTGATCTGGTCTCATGAATATGGAAATTATTCCTATCTTTGGTTAGTATTTTTAGTGCACTATAATGCACAAAGAATCTGCAGGAAAGATTAATTTTGTATCACAAAGATTAGAGGAGTAAAGGACTGTAGATAGGGAGATTATTAGATAGTTATAGAAAAGACCCAGGAAGGAGATAATGCGTGGTTGCAGTGCGAATAGAAAGGAACACATTGGTGAGATACTCCCTAAGTAGGATCAATAACATCCATATAGTAGGAAAAGGGGGCAATGCACAAACACAGGGAAGATTCTGTCTAGCATGAGACACATTGTCAAGTCAACACGCATTTATTAAATGTCTCCTGTGAGCCAGGTACTGTGCTAGAAGAAAACAACTTCTCTCCTATACCCCGAATCCCAAACAAACTAAATGCAGTCCCTGTTTTCAAGAAGCTCATTCTAACGGGAAATAGAGCATGCAAATGACTATGTACAGAAAATATACAGGATGAATTGGAGGTAATTAACAGAGGGGAGGCTCTAGTGTTAAAAGGGGATAGGGAAGGGTTCTTGTAGAAGGTGAGACTTTAGCTGGGACTTGAAGTAAGCTGAGAAGCCAGGAGTTGGAGATAAGGATGGAGAACATTCCAGGTGTGGGGAAATTTCAGCCACTGAAAATGCAGAGTTGATAGATGGAGTGTCTTCTGAGAAAAAGAGTAGGGAGCACAGTGTCTCTGAATTGTAGAATACATAGCGGGTTGGGGCGGGGGAAGCAGTGGGGAAGGAGTAAGGTATAAAAACCTAGGAAGGTGGTAGGGAGATAGGTTAGGAAAGGCTTTAAAAGCCAAATAAATAATTTTATATTTGATCCTGAAGGAGACAGGGAGCCTCTAGAGTTTACTGAGTAGGAGGTGATATGCTCAGACATATGCTTTAGGAAGCTTAATTTGGCAGCCAAGTGGACGCTGGCCTGAAGTAAGGAGAAACTCACTATAGGCAAACCAACCAGAAGCTATTGCAATAGCTCAAGTGTGAGGTGACCAGCAGTGTCAGAGGAGAGAAGGTGACAGATATTACAAAGAAAGAATGAATAGAATTTGGCAACACATTTACTATGGGAGCCCTTTCCACTGGCAGCCTAAAATATGACTAAATCAGGTATATATCATTGGACCAGGACTTCTATCTCAGCATTTAGGGGAAAAAAAACCAGACTGTTGGAAAGGGGCTACTGTATGTTCATACAGGACAAAAAGGAGATAATGGAGCAAGAGTGAATGCTGTGAACATCAGCACAGCCTAAGAAGCCACTGGAGGTTCAGAGGGGGGCAATACATCAGAAATATTCAGGATACAGAGGATAGGGCCTTTCTTTCTCTATGCTATACATGTGCTAGGTAGGGTAGCTCACAAGTGTCTGCGTTGTTCCACAGACAAGGCTAATGTTAGCCCAGAGGCCACACAAAGAATGTGCCAGAACTGGAAGAGTAATCTGTGGTCAGATACAGCTGCCAATCTGCATTACACCATTTGAGCTTATTTTAAATTCTCTGCCCCAAGAGATGGGGTATCTGGCTACTGGCATTAAGCATGGAAGAGACAGGACTTAGTAAATGATTGGATGTGATGGACAGATAAATATACTGAGGTTTCAGATACAGGTGATGGGATGAGTGGTGATATCAGTGGCAAAACACAGAGTTTACAAGAAATCATTTTGGGGAAAAGAGGGTAGTTCTGTTCTGAACATGTTGAGTTTTAGGCAGTACAAGTACACATGTCCAGTATGTAGCTGGAAATGTGAGACAGTTGGTGGAGTAGGTAGAGACTTGGAGCCTGGAAGAACTGAGTTTGAAGATGGCCTCAGACCCTAAAGAGGGTCTAACCCTGAGCAACTAGCTTTACTTTTCTCAGCCTTAGTCTCCTCATTTGTGAAATGGGGATTGTAACATTGTCCAGCTTTCAGGGTTGTTGTGAAAGTCAAATGAGGTAGTATAAGTAAAAGGCTTTTTAAACCTTAAAGGATGATATGATGATGATGATGATGATGATGATGATGGTGATGATGGTGATGATGGTGATGCTGATGATGGTGATGGTGATGATGATGGTGATGATGGTGATGGTGATGATGGTGATGATGATGATGGTGATGGTGATGATGATGATGATGATGATGATGATGATGATGAGATGATGGTGATGATGGTGATGATGATGATAATGATGATGGTGATGATGATGATAATGATGCAGGCTGTAGATAAGCTTCAGAAAGTCTTCCACTTAATAATGATCGTGGAAGTCGTGGGAATGGTTGAGATTGTTAAGAAAGAGAATAAGACAGAGAAGAGGAAAGGGGAGACAGCCTTGAGGAATCATTCATTTTAAGGGGTAAAAGGGAAGTAAGGAGCCAGCCAAAAGAGACCAAGAAACAGTTGCCAGAGGAGTAGGGAAAGAACCAGGAAAGTGGCACATTAGAAAAGCCAAGAGGGGGAGAGGCTTATAGAGGAAGGGTGGCTCAACAATGTTCAATATTGCAGAGAGGTTGAAGAGGATGAGGAATAAATAAAAGCTATTTCATTTTGCAAAAAGGAGATCATTACAGACCTTTAAGAAATGCATAGTGATGGCACCAGACTACCAGTTACAAGAGGATGAAGAAGACATCACAGATAGACAATTTTTTCAACCATGGAGTAGTTTTGGGAACATCTTCATTATTTTTCTTTAATGGTCTTCTCAGATTGCATCAATTTCTTCTCCTAATGGTATTGTGTGCCAATGGGTGAAAAAAATCTCATTACTTCATAGTCACATCTTGTATCAGTTAGTGCTCTAGTGGCATATTTTAACCATCATGCTTCTGGCATTTTCAAAAGACAAACTCCAAATTGTGTATAACAAATAATTTTCATTTCATCTGGGAGTGAGTTTGTATCACCAGGAATGGCATACTTAATTAAGATACTACTTTTGCTAGCATATGGGCTTTCTGGGTCAAGGAGCCTGAAGTAGTCTGCAGTTGGAAACAGCTGCTATTCATTTCCATTTGTCCAGAATAAGGTTATTATTAAACGGGGCCATGGTCTTTCTAGTTCTTCTGATGACACAAGGTTGCCATTTGTACACTCCTTTGAGTCAGCTACATTTCTTTTCTCATTTCTTCATATTGTTATCCTTGGTATTCTAAAGGTGGGGTATATGGAATGTTCAGGAAGACTAGCACCTCCTGTGTGAGGGCTTGCCAACTCCTTTTCAGGACTGCTCATCCACCTTTGGTGTCCACTTTCATCTGGTGTCTAACTCTCACCTGTGGCTCCAAGGAATTGTAGCACACACATCCTAGTACACCACCTTAGCAGACAGACTAAACCAGCTTGAGGTTCCGACAGGCCTCAAACTTGTCAGTAAGTTGGGGGAATGTCTACCTCAAATATTTAAAGATTCCCTGGCAGAATAGGCAGATGAGAACAATTTACTGCAACAGTCATGAAGGTAGCTGCTGTCAAGCGTTTGGTCAGACATCTAAGACACCAAGGTCATCCATAGCATCCCAGGCCATCATCAGTCATCCTGACTTTTGTTCTGCCTTTGATGGACTTTGATGACTCAGGATGAGAAAGTGAGGTTGATGACTTTGCACAACTCTACCTCACTTAAATCCAATTTATGTACAAGTCAAGACATCTCCCTGCGATGTCACTGGTCCTTTTCAAAAATGAAGGACAATGACACTTAACTAGCTATGTGACCTTGGGCAAGTCACTTAACCCTAATTGCCTTATCTCCCCCTCTCCAAAAAAAAAAAATAGACGAACAATATCCTGTGGGCAATTCATTACTTGCCTGTATATATTACCTTCTTTTTGACTAGGAGTATAAATAAATGCTTGTTCAATTGATTTGAAAAAGAAAAAAAAGACTTTTCCTAAATACAACCTGGCCCATCCTGTCCAGTTACATGGACATTCTAATATCTTCTATAGCAACAAGAATCTCTTCGATTTCTATTGCTTATGGATTTACTTTAGTCTAAATTAGTTCCTATTTATTACTATCCCAAGTATTTGATGAACACATTGTGCCTTTGCTTATTTTTTTCCCCACTATTATGTCTTGGGATGGCTCGAAACATCTGCATTCTTAATATTTTAGTAGACCGATGCTATCACAGCTAATCTGAATTGATGGCTTTATTTTCTCGGACTTACTGCTTTGATCCATGCCTTTTGGAAACACAAAGGAATTAGACCTATGTACACATGCATTTCTCATGAAATATGAATATTTATTTACAAATAATTATGTTTTTAGTATAACTGTAAAGCTACCCATCATCCTGTAAGCAACCTTAATTTGAAGCCCAGTGCAACAAGAATCAGAAGTCAATCCTTCCATATTTTAAAAATATATTTCTAGGGGTAGCTAGGTGGTGCAGTGAATAGAGCACTGGCCCTGGAGTCGGGAGGACCTGAGTTCAAATGTGACCTCAGACACTTAACACTTAGTAGCCATGTGACCTTGGGCAAGTCACTTAACCCCAATTACCTTCCCTTCCCCCCTCTAAAAAGCAATCTCTCTCTCTCTTTCTCTCTCTCTCTCTCTCTGTATAATTTGTATCTGTTCATGTCTGTCCCTATAGAATGTAAGCACCTTAAGGGCAATGTCTTTGAATCTGGTGCAGAGTACAAGAATTTGCATAAAACAATATTTAATAAATACTTGATGATTCATTGCCTGAGGCTCATTCTTTTCTTAAGCATGGGTTCACAGCTAGAGTGACTCCAGATGCACCCTTGTTTCCTTGAGATTGATGCATAGCACATTCTTATCTGAGTTTGAACCACTATTACCATTCCAGTCATGACTATTTTTCTAGAGCCATTAAAACTGGACTAACAGATAAAGGGAGAAAAAGAATCAGAATTACAGAATTCCCTGGCAGTTTGACCTATAAGGCACTCAAATTTTGGATATCTTATTCTGTTTGCACTGTTTTGAAATAATTCCACTTTCACAAAGAAACACTCAATTGTTAGATCACTATTTCAATTTTCCACTTCTGTGGTAGTCCTGACCTATTAGTACCTTAATAATTAGCGCCCAGCTTGGAGCAGGTTTCTGAATAGAAGCAGTTGTCAGTTATAGTGGGAAAAGAAGAAGTATTCAAGTCCCCACTCTGCCATATAGAAACAGAATGACCTTGAATAATCATTTCACCAAGCCTAAATATCTATAAAATGGGGATAATATACCACTACTTAACCTCAGAGAATCAAATGAGAAAAAAAAACCTCTAAAATGCTTTAGTTTAATTCATCAAATATGTCAACTGTTATTGGAATTATTTTTTCAAATTTATGAAAAAATAAAATATTCCTAATCACATCTGGAATATCAAGAGCTCTCCTGCCCCCAAGTCCTCAAAGTTAATTTTGACAATTAAATCTAAGCTTATGGTTTTATAGGACATGCAATCAAGTGCTTCATGCCCTTTTTTCCACAATAATTGATCAATTCAATTTATCCTATACAAATGGTGCTCCCAGAGCCTTAGTGTCTAAACCTGAGCAGCTTAAAATTTCACAAAGGCTATGGGAATATTTTGTATGTCATAAACACACGTAGTTATTTGCATGATGTCTCTCATTCAGTGGAAGGCCAGATCCTTGAAGGATCAGATTATGCTTTTGTCTTTCTTTGTATCCATAGCACTTGGCACAGGGCTTGGCACATAGTGCTTGATAAACACTCATTCATTTGTTGACCACACAAGGAAACCAATAATGTTAAAATGTTAACTTTCAATTCACCACAAAACATCTGGAGGAAAAAAAAAACCTTTGGACTTATTTCCTCTTTACCTTCTGAATTACTATCCAACTTGCCAATGTCAAATTCAAATATTGCCTTCTTTATGAGGTCTTCCAGGACCTCTTCACTGAAATACAGCAACTGATGCAGACAGACACCCAGAATTCCCTGTGCTAAATCCTGAGCTCCCTGAGAACAAGAGCTTTGTTCTCATCAAACTTTGCCGGTCCCTTAGAGGAGCTTTGTATAAAACTCTACAATCTGTAAACACAATGTTGTCTGAACAGAAATTCAATTGCAATATGGCATATAATATTTCAAAATTAATAAAATGCATCACACTGATGCTTTGATTGGAGCCTTGGGTGGAGGTGATCCTGGCTTCTCGAAGGGCAGGGGAACACAAAGCCTTGCAGTTCCTGGAAAAGCTCTGAGTACCACGTCTGTGATGGGCCAGGGATTCCTCAGACAAGCTAGGATTGGCAGGGCCCCTCACTGTGGCAACTGTACTATCACAAAGTTTTTGGCCACTACTCCTGAAGACCATTGACTGAATGAATCCAAATTACTGAAGGGAACATCCCTCGCTGACAGATGGGCAGTAACATTCTGAAGTATTCCCTTCTGGCTCTACTCTACAGCAGTATGCAAAAGGATCCATTATTCCTTTTCTCGCCAAAGGCTGAAAAACTAGATAAAATCTCTAAGAAAAAAAGGGTATATTGTCCAAGGTACAAAGAAATAAATTGCCTTTTGGGTAAAGTATTTTTTCTCTGCCTCCCTCCCTTTGGTACAGGATGTCCCCAAAGTCCTAATCCAGTTTTAAAGGCTTAAAACTGTACGAAGATTTTTGGGACGCTCAGTATAGAAGTCAATCAATAAACATTTATTAAGCTCCTACTATGTTCCAGGCAAAGCAATAAGTGCTAGGGATAAAAAAAAAAAAGGGAAAAGACCATCCTTGCCCTCAAAGATCTCAGAATCAAAGTGGGAGACAATATGCAAACAAATATATATACAAGGCAAGCTTTGGGCAGGATGCATAGGAAATGATTGACAGAAGACACTAGAATTAAGAGGGATTGGGTAAGTTTCATTACTATGCAGTATGAGATGTGCACATATGTGTGTACAGACATATATGATATATATACACATACATACATATATAAATACACATACTGGTGTCAGCTAGAAGCCTCAGTAGATAGAAAACTTCAATTTTTTCCCCTGCCAATGCATTTACTTTTATTTTTAGTTTGTGGAATAAAACAAGCATTTCTGAAACATAGTATAATTTAAAAAAAGATGATTGCACATGAAACTAATTAGGTCATACAGTGGATTAAAGTGCTGGGGTTGGAGTCAGGAAGACCCGAGTTCAAATCTGGCCTCAGACACTTTTTGGTTGTGTAATACTGGGCAAGTCACTTAATCTCTGTTGGACTGAATCCACTAGAGAAGAAAACAGCAAACCATTCCAGTACCTTTGCCAAGAAAATCCCACCGACCATACTAGTGGGCTATGGCCCATGCAGTCACGGAGAGTTGGACTTGAGTAAACGACAAACACACACATATAATTGCACTAGGACTTTGGAGAATACACGTAGATGTATGTATGTATCCATATAGGTACATTTATTTAACACGCAAGCATACACACACTCTTAGGATGTAATGTTAATTTCTCTTCACTACAAATTTTAGAATGGCAGTTCTCAAATTTCTGTGACATATGTACTCACACTCACAAATATATATTTTACTGGAATATTATAATATATAACTATATATTATAAATAGAAAATTATATCATGATATTATATGTTATAATTATTACAATGTGACATGTTACATAAGTATTAGAATAATATATTATAATCATGAAGATCACATATTATAAGTATTAGAATAATATATTATAATCATGAAGATCACATATGATCACTATCATCTGGAATCTAAGGCATCATATTCCTTTAAATAGTTTCATTGATAAAACTATTAGAGGGCTCATGATAAATATTCTCCTAGGTCTCTTAATTTTCAACAGCCTTCCCCTTCAGAATCCTGGTCAATAAACCCCACAGCATTGGTCCAATTTTGACCTTTGAAATTTGAATGGCATTTTCCCCTCCAAACAACTAAGGATTCCTTTCAAAGGCCCAGCATGCAAGGTAAGTGCCAAGCCATAATGACATGCCTGATGGGATTATATTATCAAATGTGTTGTTCATTTCCAACAAATCACTTCATTAGTGAGATTTGGGTTCCAGCAATAAATATTAAACACACTGACTAGCAATTTTCAAATGTTTCCTTGCTTTTGGAATAAAATAAATTACAACATATAGAAATAAAAGCAAGAAAGGGGAAAAAAAATCCAATGCTCATTGATTCTATTAATCCAAAATATATGTATTCTTCGACACTAGCCACAGCTCCTACAAAGTAGAGTTGTAATGAGCTCCAAGTTCTTAGCTCCGTACAGGTGAAACTTGGCTTTTTTCGTCCACAAACACACATACTTGGAAGGTTGGGCCTGACCTTCCCACAGTGACTGGATCGTGGAATGTGGCCAATTCCTGATTCATCAATGCAGTGCTGTGAGGAAAAGCTCTTCAGGGCTGAATGTTACCCTGCAATTTTTCCCATTTTACAAAACCTCCAAATTTTAAAGCCCTATTTTTCATGATCAAATCCATTTAAATGGAGAGCAGACATGTAGCAGAGAAAGACAATAGAAGTCAAGAAGCTAGCTATTTTTTTAAACTTCTCTGAAAATGAATGTAAGTAACCCTAGCAAACTGGACTTCAATAGCTTCCTTGGCAGCTAACCTAGACTGCAGCTGGCTAGAATTCAAGGTTTTTTTTTCCCCTTCCTAAGTAACCTTAACTCAACAGGAGCAGCTGAGCGTTCTCTGCATAAGAGATCAATGAAAAATACAAATGGCCAGAGATCTAGACACCTTACTTTTAAAAACCTAACATACTTTTAAAATACAAAGTTAACACTTCATCCATATGTATGATGCTTTGATGCTCAGTTAGTGAATAAAATCCTCATTATTCTTCCCATAATTTTACATTGATTAAACTGATTTAAAGTTGAGAGGAGCCAGCTAAATTTCTAATTTCTTTGAGAGTAGAAACTTGATCACGGGATGAACAATCCCCTGTCCTAAATGGTATTATTAGTATTTCATATCATCCTCGCTAATCTTAAATAGTTAATACAGCTGTTATATTTTGTGGATTAACTCTCCAACTTAATATCAAGACTGAATCAACTACTATCAGTGTCTACCACTTTTTGGTGGAAGGCATCCTTTAAATATTTATAAGGATGAGACAAGAACTCTCTTATGTATTTATATTTATCTTATTTATAAGACAAGAACTCTCTTACATATTTATTAATTTTTATCTTTTATATTATATTTATATCTTATCATATATAATAAGAACTCTCTTAGGTATTTATATTTATCTTTTATCTTATTTATAATGATGAGATTAGAACTTCCAACTGTAAATTCTGTGTCTTTGTGAATGTGAGTTTATTTTGAATAAATCATTGCTTCTGTAAGGATCAGGTGAAATTTAATCATTCCGGAAAAGGTGGTGATGTCCTGGAGGCTGAGGACAAGGAGATTCTAAGAAAAATGTTGAGAGAAACAGATGAAATGAAACAAATGGGTAAAAGACTGAACGAATCCCTTTAAAGTCTTTTGTTGTTGGGGATCGATGAAAGAGAGAACAACCCTTTGAGGAAATGTAGGAAAAAGAAAGTACAGTTTATATACATATATATGTAACTCATAATACACACACACACAACACACACACACACACACACACACACACACACAGGTACGTTATTTTCAGTCCTGTCCGATTCTTAGTGATCCCTTTGGGGTTTTCTTGGTAGAGATACTGGAGTGGTTTGTCATTTCCTTCTCAGCTCATTTCACAGATGAGGAAACTGGGGCAAACAGGGTTAAGTGACTTGTCACTTAAGTCACATAGCTAGTAAGTGTCTGAGATCACATTTGAACTCAGGATTCCTGATTCCAAGCTCAGCTCTTCTCCCCTCAACTTCTGGCAATCCACTCTGCAGGCTCCTTCCTGCCCTGGCAGAATACAGTTTGCAGTCTGAGACAGCGCATGCTTTAAGAAAGTGCCTTTTCATGTATTATAAAAACACTCGAAAGCTGAAATTATCTTTACAAATTATTTTAAATCTCTAGAATTCTTAGCACAAATTATAGGACTTTAGAGCTAAGGGCTGACAATTCTGCTTTCTCAGAAAAAAATCTCAAGCCATGTTATGTTAATGAGGTTTTGATAAGATATGGATGTGCTCATTTGGATGCCTTTCACAGGTCACTCTTCTAGCTCCATAGTCATCTATGCCTAGGTCTATTCAGTCTAAGAAATCTTTCTTTTCCTCTTATTACAAGTTTAGTGTTTGACTCCTTCCAGCCTACTAATGGTCTCAACACAGGTCAAGAGAGCTTTCTTTCACTCTTCTGGGGTCCTGGTTTATGCCTGCTAATACTGTCTTCTGAACTCAATTTTTCCAATCAATAAAAAACTGTTTTCTCGTCTCATAGCAAACATAGAACTGTTGGTATTTCAAATGCTTGTATTTAACTTGGAAGAGCTGTTCCATTTTGTGGGTGAATTCTTGAAACTGATTAAGATGTCTTGCTTACATTGCTCTGTTTTTCTTTTTAAAGGTTTAATCATTTCTCCACCCCCCACTCCACCACTTCCACCAAAGATGAAGTCCATCCTTTTCTTTAAGTGCATACATTAAACAGCTCTTCTCCAGATATTAGAAAGCTGTATTATCCTTGCTTAGCTGGTGAACTTCTTCCAGTTAGTTGGTGGTGCTGTTGATAGAGCCTTGGTCTTGGAATCAGGAACATGAGTTCAAGTTCAGCTTCAAGATTAGCTATGAGACCTTGGGCAAATCACTTAACCTTAATAATACTACCTACTTCCCAGGGTTACTGTGATAATATTTATAATAAACTAAGTAGAGTGCCTAGCACTTAATAGTAGGCATTTAATAATGCTTGTTTCCTTCTTTCCTTCCCTCCCTTGCTCCCTTCTTCCTTCAATTTAGTAATAGAAAGGTCATTAGAGATTATATAGCCCAATCTTCCCAATTATACATGAGGGAAACTAAAGGCCAGAAGAATGAGGGGAATTACCCAGTTACACGCAGGCAATTTCTAGGATGAGAGAATAAGTGACTTAAGAGTTGGAATAGACCTTAAGGGCCCATTCTAATCCAATCCTTTCATTTTACAAATGAGGAAACTGAGTCCCAAGGAATTTAAGTGACATGCTGAAGGTCATGCAGACAGAAAACACCAGAGGGCAGGATCTGAACTCAGGTCCTCTGATCCCAGTTTGTGCTTTTTTGGTTTTAAAACTTTGTCCTATAGATTCTAAACCATGCACCGTCCAGGATTGTCGTACCTCAAAAGTCCTGTGTCTAAATTTCTAGTTGTTCTCAGTCCCAAACAAATGATATATTTAAATAAATAAAAGTCTGTGGTTTTGATGACTCACTAGGAAGGAGATACAATGAAAAGGAGTGTAAGAAATAGTTCCCATCCGTCAGTCACCAAAACCCCTTTCCCTCCTGAGTGATTCTGGGAGAAGACCAACAGGGACGCAGACATGCTTGGTTGAGAGAGATTGGTCCTCTCCTACTAAGCCATAGTTACCTAGGACAACAGCCACACTAGGTCTCTTCTACCGCAGAGCAGTCAGTAAGATAAAAATGTCACCAAGATGATCAGTAAGGCAGTCCTCATAAAGAGGAGAAAATATCATTTATACTTCTATCAAAATACCCGAAAGCATTTATCTCCAATATTTTAAAGATTTTAAAAACACGATTAGAATTCAGTTTTTGTGAGATCTTTCTTCAAATTTAGGAAGTCTACTTTTTCCATTCCAGGAACTCTGAGTTCTAGTCTCAGGTCTGCCAGTGACTCATTGTCTGGGTCAAGGGCAAATAGCATAAATATTCTCCATGCCAGTTTCACTGCTTGCAAAAAGATGCTGTGACTGAAGTAGCAGGAAGTCAAGTTTTGGGACTTTTCTTTGAGATGGTTGAAAGCACACTGAATTAAGCAGTGTTTTGTTGTTGTTTATAAATGCCTGTCTATCCTAATTAATTACCCTGCACTATTCCTTGGCCTTGACTTGATTATCTCTGAAATAAACTTTAAATTCATGATGGAAAATGTGATTATTCAGAACACTGGAAGCAGAATGGACTGTGAAAAAGGAAAGGAAAGAAATGTTCTCTGTTCTGTTTTGGGTCTGAAGAGATTTATTTAAAGAGACTGCAGTCTAGTTTTCATCAGCCACCCCTCCTTATGGATGAGCATTTTTGTATACTCTTGTTTAAAAGCTCAGCATGCAGAACTCCAGGGACATCTCAATAAGATTCTTACTTGTAAATAAGAGCAGTTCTTTATGCATATTTTTGACAGTACCCCCCCCCATATATAGGAATAAATGCACAAACTCAACTTTATACTCACAACCCCACCAAATAACGCTCCTTCTTGGTCATAGGGTACCATGCAAAGAATACTGGATTGGGAGTCCGAGAAGCTGAGTTCAAATCATCACTCTGCCACTCACTAACCTAATAGGGCTCCGGATAGGGTACTTTGTTCCCTAAGCTTCAGTTTTTTTTAACCTGTAAAATGAGGTTGGTCAACTAAATAGCTCCTAAGACAGTTTTTCTATCTTCAAATGGATAATTCCATAACTGTCAATTGCCATCATCAACAATATTTCTTAGAAAACTTCTGTGGTATGCCCCGAACCCTGGAGAGCTAGTGAATTTTCTGTCCTTGGGGAGTTTACCACCAAAACCCTTTCGCTGTTGAAAATGCTAATCAAACACCCGATGGAGACTTCTCTGCTGAAGTGAGAAAACATATTTTGGGAGTGTTGGGTTCCAATACAAATTTTCTGTAGAGGTTCAATTTAAAATTGATGATGATGTGTTTATTTATTTTGCTACCTAAATTTTATTTCATGTAAAAAATGTCTCAAATATCTTCAGAATAGAGTGGATATTAACATAGAAACTATATTTGACAATACTTACAAAGAAACTTAGAAATAAAAATAAAATTTTCAAACACTACTATTACAGTAAAAAAAATCAATGTTACTCACCACCATAAAAATAGATTATGGAAATTTTAAATTTGCCTATAAGGCCATGTGCTATGTCCACTTTCATGAATACATAAGGCACTTCTGGGTGGTAGTTTAGGTACTTAAAGGTTTCAATTAATTATAGCACTTAACTGTAATTGAATAGGAAATTGCTAATACCCTTCTCCAAATTTCTAATCTGTCGTCTAAAAATCACTCTGGCTTATACAGATTTCACCTTAAAAACAGGAAAAGGCTGGAGAAGTGGCTAGAAATATACTACTGACATACAGCACCTGGTAGCAATGTACTAAATGGTCCCCTTGGATATGAAAATAGTTGATACATCCTCTAAGCAACTAACTTGCCATCAGGAAGTGACTTAGAAACTGTGGTCAATCAGTTTCAAAGAGACTAACATTTAAAAATAGAATATAAATTTCAATTAACTTGATTAATAGCAAGGTGGGTGCTATTTAACGAGGAACCTGGCTAGAAATGTTCCGCTATTAGAAAAACAGAGTCATAAAATGAATAGTTAACAAAATAAGCAATAAAAATACAATAGAAAAAAGCGGCTCGTGTAATGCTTCCTCATCTCACAGATAAGAAAGCATTTAAATACCAAAATGTTCAAAGACACTAAAATAGAGCATACACTTCAAATTGAAATGTGTAATGAGATTTTTTTTTTTGTTATTAAAATATTCTAAAAACTGCTCCTTAGCACAGCAACAGCTTGACAGTTTGGCAGGAAGAATACCGGGAGTCAGGCATGTGTTGGAGACTCTTTCTTCTTGAGCCAGTCATTCCTAAATATGTTATGAGAAATGATTTTACTACTGCTTATTACCTATTAGCATCAGGGGCTGCTCCCACATAAGGAGGCCCACGCTGATCTTCCAGAGGTACTAACCACATTATTTAGATACTGATTTAGCATCACAGAGGTAAGTGCAGTATGGTGGACAAAGTAGTGGGTGTGCCAAGAGGAAGCAATTGAATTTGAATTCTGCATCTGACATTTATTAGTTATTTGACCACGGGGCAAGTAATTTAGCTTAGGACAACCTAACTGCTCATTTGTTAAATGAGAGTCTACAGGAACTACAGTGTCTTACTTGCAGGGTTGTTGTTCAAACAGTTTAAAAAATTCTAACTTGAAACTTTTTTTTCTGTGATGCATACTGTTGATTTTTATTTGCTGATGTCATTAGCCACCTAAAAATGGTGTTTGGCTCTTCTATCTTTTTAAAAATTTATCCATCAAAGTCAATGGTGTTTTGAAATTCTCAGTACCCCTTTGATATTGATAACTGAATACAATCTGAACTGTCATTATTTCTGCTGTTTAGTTATTTCAATTGTCTGCTACTCTTTGTGACCCCCTTTGGGGTTTTCGTGGCAAAGTTACTGGATGGGTTTGCTATTTCTTTCTCCAGCTCATTTTACAGATGAAGGAACTCAAGTAAACTGGGTGAAATGATTTGCCCAAGGCCACATAACTACTAAGAATCTTAGGCCACATTTGAACTCAGGTCTTCCTGACTTCAGGCTGGGTGTCATAAAGCCAAGCACGAGCAGCTTTCCAGAGAACTGCTGCTGTGAACAACATTCAGCGTTCTGATTACATAGTATAGCAAACTCTCTTTTTATTCAATAACAAATCAAAGCAAAACATTCACAGAAAATCAAGATAACAGCATTCACAATGTTACAGTTTATCACAGAAAATCAAAATACAGCATCTACCATGTCACAACTCAACAACTTATCACTAAAATGGCCATGTAGTTTTCACCAAAGTGGTCAAGTAGTTTTGAACAAAGTACAATCATTTAGTAACTCAATCATTCAATCATCCTTAATTCAATCAGTCTTAAGGAAAGCTTCCTTAATCCTTAACTCACTCATCCTTAATGCAAGGCCTCCTTAAGGGACACAAAGTGCAATAGTCAAAGTTCTCCATCCATGGGGTGTAATTAAGTTACAATATTAGTCACTACTCAGTACTGTCTTAAGTGGTAGCAGAAAATACACAGGCCATCCACCCCTTAGTCACAGGTAAGTTACAGTTTTATCAGTCACCACTCAGTATCCACAGAGAGGTTTTTTTTCTTCTTGACCCAAGGCTCTCAGATTCCCTGGTTCCTCTTCCATGGTCCTAGATCCTACCTGAATTCACCAAACTGTCACCTGGATTCAAAGGCAGACAGCACCCAGCTCCTTGTCCAGCTCTCTGTGCAGGTCCTGTTCTGCATTGAAGCTCACAGCATCCAGTCCACCTTAAATCCTTCACAGTCCCTATTCCTTGGAAGTCAAGGCTTAACAAAGCCACAAAGTCAAGCTTCCTTAGCAGCTCCAGCTGGCCTTCAGGAATCCTCAGCAGCCTTAGCAGCTCAGGCTGGCCCTCAGAAGTCTTCTGCAGCTTCACTCTCAAAAATCAAAATCACTTTCTCCACAGAAGTACCAGTCCAGCAGCAGCAGCCCAGCCTTCAGTTTGTCATCCCAAGAAGTTCTTCAAGAAGTTCCAAAAGAAGTTCTGAATTCCCCAGCTGGGGTTTTTCCTTATATACAATATTCTCCTCACTGTTCAGCTCCTTCCTGTTACATCAGCAACAGGGGTTCATACCTTCTGTTTCTTTAACAGAGTCTTAATTTGAAACTAGGTGCTAAGTACCTGTCAGCTTAGAAATACAATCTTCAAATTTCATTACTATTACAGGTGTTCAATTCATTGCACTACCTAGCTGCCTGAAAGGTCATTAAAGTTGTCTCAAAAATCACTGCCCTAAAGATAAATGTGGGCTGTGTAGAGTAGTAGAATTGGAATCAGGAAGGCCTGGGTTCAAATTCTGCCTCAGATGGATGCTAATTCTGGGGACCCTGGCCAAGCCAATTAATGTCCTTCTATCTCATCTTTCTCATTTGTAAAATAAGGGGAATAGACTAAATAATCTCTAAGGTACCTTCTTTCTCTAAATGGATGATCCCTCAATGGAAATTTGACATTTCTTCACACTCTTTCCTTTAATGATACTAAAGAAATTAAATTTTTCAATAGTTTCCTTAGGATGAATACATCAATTCAGTTTTAATGACCAATCTAACTGTACTTTCACCAAATCTATTCTTATTCCAAATAACAAATTACTGGATTTTGTCACTTACAGAATCTTTTTCCTTCCCTTTAATTTTTGGGCAAATTTACTTTTAACCAGGGAAAGATAAATATATTTGGATTTTATTATGAAGAAGATCAAGTTACATTCATTATTCCATTAGTGGTATTCCTAAAGACAGATGCTGTCTCTGTTTTCCCTGATATTCAGATCCCACTGGGGATGGTGGTGATGGTGGGGCGAGCAGGAGCATGATGCTGAAGGGAGTGTCATCCACATCCAACCTTCCTGTCAATGGTGTTTAAAGACTAGATATGGCCATTCATATTCCTTGGATGAGGGATTTATCAAATATAGTTGTATTGGTAAGACAGAGAACCATGGGGTCAAACAACATCCACATGCTGCAGTTATCACTCTGAGGTTTCCCCAGAATCACATTAAAATGTAATTGGGAATTAGTTAACAAAGTAAATAAGAACATAGATAATAGTGGTTTTCTAAGTCATTATAAAGCCAGCAGGGATTCTCATGTACAGCTTAGCAGCCCACATTTCTATTTTTGAGTTTGACATCACTGCTCTAGACCACCTATAAAGCCCAAAGAAGCCTGGATCTTGAAATCTATTCTACAACCAAACCATTATGCTTTTCCATTTGTGGGACCCTCCTCTATGTGTTGTCTCTCCCAATTAGATCGTGAGCTCCCTGAGCGCAGGGATTGTATAGTTTTCCATCTATGTCCCCAGGACAGAGCATAATACTTTGCATATATTAAATGCTTCATTCATTCATTCATTCATTCATTCATTCATTCAAGAGCAAGATGCTTTCCCAAGGTCTATTATAGCTCTATGAATGACTAGTAGTGCTGGTAAGAAATCAATTCTTTCTAAATGTCCGCTTGATTACCGGACCTCACTAACAGTCTTGAGGTAGAAAAAAACATCTTACATGACAAATGTCATAATTAGAAACAAATCACTGTAGATTCTGCTTTTGCTAGAGTGTTACAGGTACTACATTACCTCTGATAATCTAACTCAATGGGAATGTTCCTAGTTCCTTTGATTCTCGGGACGAAAACATAAGACAATGAGAATATATCTCGGGACAGGCAAAATGTTTTCTGGAAGAAAGTTTAACTGGTGGGAATGTAAAGGAATTCCAAGGAGAATGGATAGTTTAATCTCAGCTCCAACAGTTACTGCATAACCCTGGGCAATTATTTCAACGACAATTTCAGGAGTTTGTTTCCTCTTTTGCAAAATGGGGCTAATAATACTTATGTTATCAACCTCACATCCAATCTTTTGTGGGAAAGAGTCTGCTAACCTTACTTGCTTTATACCACCCCAGGATACTGTAAAGCTCAAATGAGAAATTGCATGTAAAGGAGTTCACAGGGCATAAAAGTGCCATGTAAGCATCAATCGATTATTCAACCAGCATTTAAATGGCGACCAGGCATATGAAATGGTGGGGAGAGAGACAAAAATACTCGTCCATTTTCTCAAAGAGTTAACATTCTACAGTGAGAAACATCTCCTATGTGGGTAAAGAAATACAAAGAAAAACCACCTAAACTTTTTGGGATGGGAGCTTTGGAGCCCAATAATGGGGAACGAGGACTCTACAGGGAGAGCCTGGGCAAGACAGAACAACCTAAGTGAAGATTTGAGGACTTGTGCTTTTAGTTTTGGGGGAGACAGAGGGGACTTTGATGGAGAAGAAGCAAATGAGCTCAGTGGGTAGAGGGGGTATGTTTTGAAAGACTGATATCAAGGTGGCATCCTGAAAACTTAAGCTTCCTCTCTCTATTCATACCTTCATTGAAAGGTACAGCTGAACTATTTCTCTCTAAGATACTGAGGAAATCAGTGAAGCATTTCAGTCTCCCTCTCCCTACCCTACCTCTAACTACAGATAGCTGGATTTACTCCAAAGTTTCTTTGTTCTTAAAGGGCATTTTTGATTCCTGATTTAATTTGCCTTGGAAAGCATCTTACCTTGACATAAAAGCATTACCCATCATAACTACTTTGAGATGTATTTCTGTATATTAACTGAATGTAGAGAAGTTTACAAGAAAACCACCAAATAGCATAGTATACAGAGGACTAAATGAGTAGAGACTGAAACCATTGTTAACATTAAGATTTTGCCTACTGGGGTCTCTGATCAGAATAGAGAGAATATCAATGAATGATTCTTGAAAAATTCTGTAAAAGGCAGAACCAAATTTCATTCTTGCCCCTCTCCCCACTATTTCCTGTAGCCTAAGGCTTTAACTAATATGAGGGAGATAACTATTTTTCCTTTCAGGGATAACATCAGGTCACATATCCTTAGCATGCCTTTTTCTTGCTCTCTGCAGAGGCAAAGTTGAAGACATGGGGAACAGGAACCATCCAAAAGGAGGGAAAATAGGTGTGGCCACATCTGGCCTTTAAGTATCAAATTCCTAGGATGGGAGGGAGTCAGAAGAGTCTCTTTCTCTTTCACTTTCTCCCCCAAACCCCTAAACTTTGACAGACAGTTTGACCTGGTGTGTTTACATATAAAAATAAATTTAAAATAACCTGAGGTGATGGGGAAGGGGAGCACTTGAAGAGTGTGGAGGAGGAATCTTAACTGACTTCCTTTAAGATGTGGCATCTGAGCAGTTTTGAGAGAAATCTAAGGATTTCTAGAGGTAGAAATGAAGAGGGAGTACATTCTAGGAATACAGGTGCCCTGCAAAGGCATACAGAGAGGAGATGACCTATTTGGTATCTGGCTACAAGAAAGCCGCTTGGAATTGTAGAGTATATGGTAGGAGAAATGAAATTAAAATCAGTCTAGAAATAGATGCTGGACTGAAATTGTGTGAGCTGTTATGTGAGTGTGATTATATTGCATCCATTCATATGGTTATACTTGAAATCAAAGGACTCAGGGCTAAAAAGAGCAGTAGATGTTATCGAGATCAATTCTTTTTACAATAAGGATACTAAGGTGCAGAGAAGGTAAGTCACACATCTGATAAGTAAGACAGAACTCCAGCAGTGGCCTTCTGGATGCCATGTCTCACCATTTCTCTGTCCTCCCCTTCAACTCACTCTTTTAGCTGATTAAAAGTAGGGGGAGATTCCTATTTGCTACTGTTTTTTCAGAGTACAGCTAGCACCTAACCCAGTATCTTGTATACAATGGGTATATAATGAATATTTTAAAATTAACTGGAAAAGAATAGTACTATGTGCTATTTCCTGAGGATGCAAATGCACTTCAAGTAAAGCCACTGATAACTCAGTCTGAATAGCTAAACATTTGCTTGTTATCTCTTTCAGAAAATACCATCTATACCCTACACTAATAAGGGTTCCTCTTGTAGTTTATTGCCAAAACTTCCTGTCAATAGTAAAATAACATGAAAGCCAGACTCCCTCCCCCAGAGTCTCCATCACTTATCTTTCTCAAAATTGGGCATGTGGTAGCAAATATTTAGGATTAATTTTTTTTTCAAAAAGTGTTTGCATTTTTCAAACACTACAAAAAGTGTTTCTGTTTTTCCATTGTTCACTCCATTCGCTACAATGCTTATACAACCAGACTATTGTACAATGTGAAAGAGTTTGCAGATCCTATACATGATTGTATGCTACCATGGTGGGGGTGAGGGGGGTGGGGAGGAAGGGCAGAAAAATCTGAAACACAAGTGATTCTGGAACTGAATCTTGTAAACTAAAAGTAAACAAACAAGTCAATAAAAAAAAGTAAAAAAAATTTTTTTAAGTGTTTGCATTGGGGTAGGGGGAAAATGTCTACATTTCCTAAAAACCCTATTTTCTAAAAAGTAAGATTTTTCTCCTTTAATTAATATGATATATTTTCCTATCTAATTCATACAATTTCTTTCCTATACTGATGATTAGAAAAATCAAGACTGGGCAGTTGTATCTTATTAAGAGAAAATCTTCTAGAATTAGTTTTCCTGTGCAACTTCAAGGAAAACATTAAAAGCAGGGTCATGCTCAAAATAGCTTTTTTTAGCACTAAGCAAAGAATCCTCTTTGGTTCTCACAGTTTGCCTGTAATACTCATGGGTTTTGAACTAATAAAAATCTCTCCTTTTTGGCTCTCAAGTAACCAAAAAATAAAAACATTGTTTGGGGTTTCAGTCAACATTTATTTTAAGATTTTTATTTTTGATAGAGTTGAAAACATTGCTCTTGTTTGAGGCTAGGAAGTCTTAATTCCATTGATTTGACTCTAATAATTCTAAGAAAAGCTATGAGGAAAGGCTATTTCAAGTACAAAATTCAATGACTTCAAGAAGCTTCCAAACCAACAGAAAAAAAATCTATACTTTTCCTAGTTAAGTGAACTTAACTAGGTTAAATAAAGCTGTTGCTAGAGTTCACATTCTAACCATCACTTTAAACTACTCTAAGTGGAGAGTGAGGGACTTTTGGGAAGACTGCTACAACCCTATCCCTTTAAAGACTGGATTGCTCAATGGGTGGAAGTAAGTAGTTTGCTTCCAACATTCATGTCATAGTTACATTTTGGATAAAGGAAACAAATCTGGAGGAAGCAATCAGGCATATGCTTTGTAAGGGTAAAAACTGTTGTTTTTACTAAACAATAACAACAACAACATACACACAACCCTAGAGGAATCTCAGTGTGTCAGTGTTTTACTTAACAAAGAGTTCCTGCATCAACCACCCAATTACCACTTACTCTTGAATGAAAAAATGTTGACATTTGTATTCTTCAACATCCTCTGCCATCATTAATAAGATAATAATTCAACAGGAAAATTGACATGTCTCAGGGATTTATTTGGGCTCTGTGAATTTACTATAATTATAGGTTTTTCTCTTTCCTGTCATGGCACCATTATTATCAGGTTTACTATTTTTTTCCCCTCCGTTAGAGCTCTTGATTAGACTATTTGTCTAATCACAATTACTTTCCTGAAAGGTCTAAAACACTAAGTACATAGTTTTAAAATCTTGGATTTTAGAATCTCTTAATGTTGGCAACCCCTAGAACTGGAAGGCATTCCAGGATTTATAGACTCGAACTGAACAAAGCCTTTTTTCTTTTTTTCTTTGTTGGGAGGGAGGGGCTGAGCAGGACTCCATACTTGTATTTTCACAGGCATAAAGAATTCCAGGCATGGAAATGTCTTCCACTGAGTCAGATTGACAACCTGTCTGTAATTTATAGTCTTAGAGTTTCTGGGGTCACTGAGAAATTAAATGTTGAGGCTAACCATGTATGTATAGGCTGGTACACATAAGGGGTGGTACCTGAACCCAGATTTCCTGACTCTAAGATTTATCTATTAGAAAACAGTGCCCTGTTATGAAAAGACCTTAATCTCTAGCCCTAATAATGTCACATACAAATGTGATATTTTTTGCTCTAACAATTTTTGTGAATTGTCTTAAGCCCCAAATGTCTTACCCGCACACATTGTCCTCATTCCCTTCTACATAATACATACCTAGTAATTTATTATAAAAATGATTTAGGGCTCTATCTACACAGCCTAGGGTAACTAATCAGAAGGGGCTTTCACTGTCACTTAATCCAATCCCCTACCCAGTAACAATACATCTTAAATATATAGTGATTATAAAACATAGACCAAATATTATCTCATTTGTTTCTTACAATAAGTAGGTAAGAAGCTCAAATATCAGTTCTTTAGCTGGTGTGGAAACAGCGACTCAGAGATATTAAGTAATTCAATCACCTGTCAAGTAAATTTTGGAACCAGGCCTTGAACCCAGAGCTAGTAATGCTAAATCCAGTGTTCTTTCCACCAAACCACTCTGACTCTCTGTGCTAGAAATCCGTCCAAAACATGCCTGAAATCACAGGCATTTTATCACTAGGTAAAACTTCCTTATATTAAGTCAAAAATTGCCTCTTTGTCATGTCTATCCTACTTATCAGGGGATACAAAGAAAAATAGTGCCTGCTCTCAAGGAGATCACATTTGTGTGTGTGTGTGTGTGCGCACGCGTGCGTGTGTGTGGTGACAACATATATACAACATCAGAAGCCATGAGGTAAATACACAGTAGATGGAAGGATTCTTAGAAGTGATGGCACTAGTAGCTGAGTCAAGGAGGATCCATAAAGGGCCTCCTAGAGGAGGTGGCATTTGAGTGAAATCTTGAAGGAAGTAGGGACTCTAAGATTGAGAATTTGGGAAGGAAATGTCTCAGGCAGGGCAGGTGCATGGAGATGGGAGATGGAACATCACATGTGAGGGATGGCAACAGGGCTGGTAGGACTGCCATAATGCAATGAGGGGGGATTGGAAAAGCTGGAAAAACTCAACATAGGGCTTTTATATATTTGGTACTGGAGTTTTGCTCTATGAAGCAACACAGAATAAATGTAATTGATGCTTTTCTAATCACATAATCCATCAATCATTTATTGTGCACCTACTATGGGCTATTCAGTGGAGACACAAATACAATAAATTGAAATCATTGTTGTTGTTATTCAGTAATTTTTCAATTAGGTGGACTCTTCATGACCCTATTTGGCATTTTCTTGGTAGAGATACTGGAGTGGTTTGCTACTTCTTTCTCCAGCTCATTTTCCAGATGAGGAAGCTGAGGCAAATGGGTTTAAGTGAATTGCCCAGGGTCACACCGGTGGTATGTGAGGCCAGTTTTGAAATCAGGAAGATGAGCCTTCATGACTCCAGGCCCAGCTCTCTATTCACTGTGCCACCAAGCTGCCCCTGAATGAAATAATACTGGCAAGATGCTTACATTCTAATGCAAGAGAAAACAAGGCTATACAACAAATGTATGTGTGTGAGCTGTGTGTTATGTCTGTGTATGCATATTATGTATACACACATGTATGCATACAGAAAAAATACAAAATACATATGAATAAATACAAAATGCATACAGACAAATAAATGCAAAAAGAATAAAAATAAATAAACATGAAGTAGTTTGTGATAGAAGATGCTAGCAGTTGAGGGGATCAGGACAGGTTTCATTGATCTGCCTCCTGAAGGAAGAGAAGGCTGCTATGAATCAAATGGGAAGGGGGAGGAGCACTCTCCAGGCACAGGGGGCAGCTCAGAGCAAAATCAGTCAACTTTCCGATACTGTGCCAACTGCTAGGGATAGAAACTTGGTCATGTCTATACAAGAACTCATCTTGTGTTGAGGGAGACGTTGTGAAAATAATTAGGGACATACAACACAAAGCTAGAAAGCACTCAGTGGCTTGGGACTGGGAAAGACTTCTGTGGAAGGCAGGATCTGAGCTGGCTCTCGAAGGACGGCAAGGAACCCAGCTAGTGATGCCGAGAAGGAAGGGCACTCCAGGCATGGGGTCAGTCAGTACAAAGACAAGGAAATGGGAGATGGAGTACTACATGAGCATGCTGGGTAATATGGATACAAATATTTTTATTGCTGAATGAAGAGTCCATGAATAGTTAATCTCTGCTACGTTACCTATTAGATTCATTTTTCAACATACCCTTCTAACCCTACCTTCCACCAAACCTTCTCTTATAACAAAGAAAAACAGTCAAGTAGAACCACCTAATCCATTGGTCACATATGTCTGAGTCCAATATAATCACCTCTCCTCTAAAATCAATATTGGTCACTATATTTATACTAAATCATCTCTTTTCCAGGCCAGGCATTCTTTGCTCCTTCAACCATTCCTCAAGATGTGGTCTCCTCACCATTATGGCTTCCTTCTCTAAAACAGAGGTTCAGAAAACTCATGCTGCAATTCATGTTACAAAACTCCCGAGTGCAGTCCCCACAAGATTAGAATGTAATTGGGAAACATTCAACAAAATAAAGAAAAATACAATACAACAAACATAATGCTCATTTGTAATATTCTAAGTCAATATGCAACCTGCAAGGATCAGTTTTTGAGTTTGACATCAATGCTCTAGACATATTCCAATTTAGCAAAGTGCTTCTTGATATGTATCACTTGGAGCTAAATATAGCAGATATGGTCTGAGCAGAATGGAGCAGAGTTAATTTGCTTCATTTTTTTCTTAGAAAGTGTATTTCTATTAATGCAGTCTAAAATTGCATTAGGTTTTTTGGACAGCCACATAATGCTATTGACTCATTTTTAGCTTGAACTACTGTTGATTCAGGTCTCCTCAATCTTGCATTTACAAAGGTTTTTTTTTTCTTTTTAGTCAAGTATAGGATTTTGCAATTACTCATTTTAAACTTTTATCTGATAAGTGATAGCCTATTTTCTCCTTTAAGAGATTTTTAGATTTTAATGCTGTCACTCAAAGTATATTATTCCTCCTTATCCATAAATTTTTGAAGATATATGCCATATTTGTCTAGGACCAGGCCATTGATTAAAAATTCTGGCCAAGACAGGGTCAGAATCAGAGCCTCTCCTGGAGAGGATATTTAATGGTGCACGCACAAGAGGAGCAGCTTATGTATACAAATACTTAGAGTTAATTTAGTAAAACTTAATAAATGCAACCGAAGAATCAAAATTCTGATGAACAACATTATGTTGAGGAATGATATAGACATAGTATATTTAGATTTTAAGAAAGCATTTTACAAAGTCTCCCGTGATACTTATAGATAAAATGGAGAGATATGAGCTAAATGATACTACCATTTGGTTGATTCAAAGCTGGTTAAATGGTCATACCCAAAGACGAGTGATTTGGCTGAAGGTCACACTGGAGGGATCTATCTATATCTATATCTATATCTATATCTATATCTATATCCATACTGTTATAGGGATCTATCCAAGGTGCTATGAGACTCAATTTTTATAAAAAATTTATAAAAATGAATTCATAGTAGTAGGTACACTTGTAAAATTTATAGACTATAGAGGATATCTAAACCACCACATTAAGGTAAGGATCCAAAAAGAACTCAATAATCTAGGAACAAATATAAAGTCTTATATTCAGGATAAAAAAAAATCAGTTTCACAAGTAGAGAAGCATGGTTAGTTTGGAATTTGTCTAAAAAAGATCTGTTATTTTTTTTTCTGTGGATTTCAGACTCAATCTGGGTGAACAGTGTTTGGTAACAATGACAGCCCAAAAATGCTGTATTAGTTGTCGTTAAAAGAGGAGAATGTTTTCCATAATAATGAAAGTGGTAGTTCCATAGTACTCTGTCTGGCTCAGGTATCTGGAGCACTCTCTTCAGTTCTAGTATAAATGGGCTACTCAAGGAGGAAAAAGACCTTGTTAATAATTATTCAAAAATTGCCCAAACTCTAATGATTATAGAAATCCAAATTCAAATAACTGGAGTACTAGCTTAAAAGGTAACCAAAACCAAAATTCAATGATGGTAGGGCTGTAGGGAAATAGGTACACCATTACATTGTTGTTGGTTCAGTGAAATGACAAAATCTCTTTGGCAAGCAATTTAGTAATATACAACAAGTGTTACGGAATTAATTATATCATTTGATTCAGTGATTCCATTACTAGAACATGTTGTTGAAAGGAAAAATAAGATCTTACTATACATTCTCATAGAAAATTTGTTTTCAATAGCAAAAAATGTGAAAAGAGATTGAACATCTAATTTTTTAAAGAAATTTGAATAAATTCTGGCGTATCAGTGTAATGATTCTATCTTATCTTACAATCATACTACAAAAGGACAAAAATGGAAGAACACATAAAAATGTGATTTATATAAAGTGATATAGGGTAAAGAAAGTAGAGCCAGGACAACATTCACAATGACAACTTCACAAACAAGGACAATAAAAACTTAAGTAAAAAGACAGAAGAGATTGGAAGAGACTAAAGAACAAATAATATTTCAGTTTTTAAAAAATTGGACAGTTTTTTTAGCAAAATGTAAATCAAGAGCTTTAAACCTGAGATGTGCAAAAATATTTTTAAATATTGAATTTAAAATATTAAAATATTTTATAACAATATTTTGACATAATTGTCTTCCTTTGTAATACAATGTATTTTGTTTTATGCATTTAAAAGTATTCTTCTGAGAAGAGTCCATAGGCTTCATCATACTGTCAAAGAAGTCCACAACGCAAAAATATTAAGATCCTCTATAAGTTTGACATTTGTAATTTCATTATAATTTTCATCCTCATTTTGTACCTTGAAAAATATGATTAAGTTTATATTTTTAAAGAAGACGTCCAGAAGAAAAGAAACTCCCAAAGGAAATGTTATTTGTCTCTGTAGAAAAACAGAGACCAATTCTGGGTAAACATAGGATGGAAAAGATGGGATTTCAGAGATCACATAATCTAACACCCTAATTAAAAAACAAACCAGGAAACTCAGGGCTCAGAAAAGCCATTGATTGAATCAGTGGCATAATTAAGACTCTAGTCCAGATGTCCTAACCTCCAGCCCAGCTCTTTTCCCCATATTCTTGGCTCCTTCCTCTGATTGTGGCCCATTGTCCAAGTATTTCTATAGACTTGTTTAAGCTAAAGATCATAGGTGCTGCTGATGGCAAGTGAACCACATCTCCCATTATCTCCCCTAGCTGCCACTGAACCTGGTAAGCACATTGAAAGAAAGTTCCTTCATTTTAGGAGGCTGGAGAACAGGATGCACTGGCCTGAACTGCCCCTTGGATGGGGGGGGGGGAGTGGCATCAGGCACAGATCTTGGTACAAAGAGATCCTTTATCCAAGAATTTTAAGTGATGTTGGGCAATGTTCACTGTGGGACTAGCCTGTTTATAATTTCACACTTATGTAACAAATGTTGGTACTCTGAGCTTTAATAAACTTCCTTTTGCTATGCTGGGATCAGTGTGCTAATGAAAGGAGAAGGGGTTGAGAATCTACTGGGTTCAATGGGGAGACGACCTTAGGTTTCTGGATGCAGATTTGAGCCAAAGTGTGAGGGTCCTAAAAGGTAATCTGGACTTTACCAACTTCTTGGACAATATTTTTTTTTTGCTAGTCCACAGCTATGGTTCTACTCCTTATTGAGCCCTATAATGTACAATCCTAACTTTCTAAAATTTTCATTTGTACTGGATCACACATCAAGAGTCTGTGTCAGAATTAGAATCTGAACCCAGGTCTCCTTGACTCCATGAGCAACCCTTTCTCCACTAGGCTATACTTCTCCTCACAAGGGATATGAATGACAGAGAAATTCTTAGAAGGGATGGTTCTCTCTCTTTTGTAACTGTGCAGGAAACCCTTGAAATGGTTATTAATGATAAACTTGGGAATACCATCTCCCAATTTACCTCTTCCTAATTCAAGCCAAATATGCCTCATTCAGAATTAATAGAAAGAATAGATTCCCTCTCTTGCTTCCTTGAGGTCCAATCTATTACCTTCCTTCTGGGAACTCAGCATACATAGCTTTCTTTAAACCTCCTCTGTTCTCACCCCTTCCAAACCTCATTCTACTGCAAAACAAAAGTAAAAAAAAGCCAACCAACCAAACCAAAAACCTTCACATTCATCAACCGAAAAAAGTTCCAGTTGAAGGCCTTCTGGCAGGACTTAGAAAATATGACAAACAGCATGCCCTAAGTTCATCTTTTTTAGAACACTGAATTTATTGAAGAGAAAATTCTGGCCATTCTTCAGCAGAATGCTACTCAATGATACCATTTTGGTTTAGGAGGCAGAACTGGAATTAACACTTTTTGATGTGATTGCAGCTGAGTTGCCAACAGATCATTAGTTTAAAAGGGATTATTCAATCATCTGGGTGCTTTCCACAAACTATATCTCAGATGATTAAAAACAACAAAGAGAAATTGGACCTAGGAAGGTCTGGGATATATGCTGTTTCTGTAAGGAATCTAGGGATATACTGGCTGAAAAATGATTAAAACATATATATATATATATATATATATGTCTTTCTAGACCTTTAATAACACTATATTTTCATTATATAAACACTCTTGATTCAGTCAACCAATGAGCATTTATTTATTAAGCATCTATTAAGTGTTAGACAGTAAGTGGAAATACAAATACAATGAAACAACACTTTTTTCTATTGGGGACACAACATGTATGTAAATACATATTTACAGAAAAAATACAAAAATCCCCCACAAGATAGTAAGGGATTCAGAACGTAAGCCATTGACAAAGGATGGGAAAATCAGACCAAGGTTATGAATCTGGAAGAATGGTGGTGTGTTTGACAATAGAGAGTTTTGGAAGAGGGGTAATTTTGGAGGGGAATGATAATGAATCATGTTTTGGTCATGTTAAGTTTGAGATCTCTCTAGATGTCTAATAGGCAATGGGTGATGTGGGACTGAAGCTCAGGGGAGAGTCTGCAGCTTGATATATAGCTCTGTGCGTTATCTGCATGGAGTTGATAATTAAACCCATGGTAGCTGATGAAGTGACAGAGGATATAAAAAGAAGAGAGTCAAGGATAGAACCTTGGGTAATACACACAGTCAGGGAACATGATATAGACTCTGAACCATCAAAGAAGTTCAGACAATAAGAAGAGAATCAGGAGGAAAGAGTAGCAGGAAAACACCCAGAGAAGAGATAGAACTCAAGAGGAGAGGAAATTCAACCATGTCAAACGTAGTAGAGGAATGAAAAAAAGAAAAAGGATGGAGACTGAGAAAAGATCATCAGATTTGTCAATTAAGAGATTCTTGGTTACTTTAGAAAGAGCTATTTCAGTTCAGTGATGAACTCAGATTGCAAGGGATAGAAGAGGGAGTGAAGGGAAAACAAGTGAATAAAGTAAGTGCAGACAACTATTTCCAGGAGTTTGTCTGAGAAAGGGAGGAGAAATATACAATAACTTGGGGAGATGGTAGGGACTAGTGGAAGTTTTTAAGGATGGGGAAAATTTATTTGCACATAGTAGGGAAGAAACTAGGAGGCAACAAGATATTGAATGATGGAGATAAGGGGAGGTATTTGAGCAGGGCAATGTGCTGGAGAAGACATTAGGGGTTGGGGGCAAGGACAAAGAAAAGGGCCACTTCCTCATCAGAGCCTTGGCAGAAGAAGAGAGTAAAGGATAATTGAGATAGAGGAGAGAAGTGGGAGCTCATAGGAAAAGTCCTCATTTCTCTTTCCAAATTAAGAGGCAATGTACTCAGCTAAGAGGATAGGAGGGGGAAAGGAGAAGAAAGTTTGAAGAGAGAAAGAAATGTCTGAAAGAATTTCTACAGGGGGCTAAGATAGAGAATTAATTAGAGAAAAATAAATGGATTGCCTTGCTGCCATGAGGAAATCATTGAGGCTGAGTATCACACACTTTTAGTCTAATTGGCAAGATTGTGTGACTTCTTGTCCATTCAGAAGCATGTCAGGTGGAGCAGAGGCCGATGGTAGGAGTAATTCAGAACTGGGATTTGGTAAGGAATGACTGGCGATGGGACGAGGGGCTGAAAGCAGAGAATGGTATGGATCTGAACTGGTCAACTATAAGCTTGAGACTGGTGATGGGGGAAAGTGAAATCAGAGCAGGGGTAATAGGCTCAACATATTAAGGGTTGGAGGAACTGGAGATTTTGGTGAGAGAGACTAGGTATAAGAGAGATGAGTCAGAGGAGAGACAGAATGACAAGAGGCTATGGTCAGGTAGAAAAAACATTGGAAGAGCCTTTCCACTTCTATATTTATGACCTTCACCTGACGGATGAGGAAACTGAGGCTCAAAGACTAAGAAATTGCCCAGTCAGTCAGGATGTGTCAGAGACAAATCTCGCACTTAAATCCTCTGGATGCCACAGTTCATGCTCTACCCACTAATGCACGCCACCTACTTGACTTTTAAGATCCCAGGAGCATAAAGACAGGGCTGGAAGCTATTTTAGAGGCCATCAAATCTAACCTCCTCAAGCTTAAAGACCAGTAGAGTGAAATATGAAGGGATTGGACAATCTGCTCAAGGTCACACAAATATGGAATATTAGAAGTGGGTTTTGAACACAAGTCCTTGGCCCTTAAATCCAAGTTTTTCAGTACATCATGGTACAGCAGAGTCCAGGAAAAGATTCCAATTTAGTCTCAGCCAGAAAGAGCTAAAATTAATGAATTTACAGGGACTGTACATTAACACAATTGAAATGAAAATAAATCACTTGGGTATTCCCTGTTGCCACACTTAGGGCTGTACTTTTTTGATATGATGACTCATGTAATTGCTGTTTAACTCATCTGCTTATGTGAGTGTCCTTTCTTGAATTAAGAGCATATGGCTTCTCAAATAATGAAAAAAAGTAACTCCAATAAAATTATCAGATAAAAAAAATCATTTTTTTACATCAACACTTCAATAGGTTAAAGGTTTCAGTTTCTGGGGCTATGGATGAATAGAACTTTTCCTTTAGGTTACATTTTGAGAAAAAAAATTGATAAATGAAATATTACTGATTACTTAAATGCTATGGGCAGCTAGGTGGCACAGTGGATAGAATACTGGCCCTCTAGTCAGGAAGACCTGAGCTCAGATCTTGGCTCAGACATTTCCTAGCTATGTGACCCTTGGCAAATCATTCAACCTCCATTTGCCTCAGTTTCCCCACCTGTAAAATGGGGATAATAATAGTGCCAACTCCCAGGGTTATTGTGAGAATCAAATAAGACAAAAATGGCAAAGCATTTGGCACAATGCTTGGCATGTAGTGGTCATCCTCTAAATGCCAGCTAATTATCATTACATAGTAAAAACCCAGAACTAATTTTTATGCACGCTTTCCTTTGGCTTACAATTTTTCATTTGATCAATAAAATCTCGAGGGCAGGAAATACCTGTCTTAAAAATTCTGCTTGATGCTTAGTGCACTGTGGATGTTTAATATGCACACAACATTTATGCGGTAGATGTTTCCTCAGAATAATTCTGGCAACTTATATTTAGCTTCCCGAGAATATTCATATGGAATCACAGTTTATTTTTTTTTATCTGGCAAATGATCTGAATGAAAGTGACCAAAAGGCAGAAATGGATCGCATTGGTTTATGAATATTCCCAATATATTCACATCTGATAAAGCTTTGTAGATGGTTTTATAATTACTGGGGTTTTAACAGTGAATTGAAACTACCTCTCATAATCATTGTGACTCAGTGATTGACCAAAAAACCTACCAAACAAAAACCAAACAAATATCAAAGCTCCATATGACTATGAAACAGTTAATGTGTGTGTGTGTGTGTGTGTGTGTGTGTGTGTGTGTGAGAGAGAGAGAGAGAGAGAGAGAGAGAGAGAGAGAGAGAGAGAGTGTGTTAACATTTAAAGAACAGGGCTTGTTATGTAGAAATTTTCTTTCTTCCAGAACGAGTTATTAAGAAATAAAATCATCCTGTATCTCCCCCTCCTTATATATAAACAACTAAAAAAGAGAATCAGTTTCTAATACCCCTGGGCTAGAAGTCCAAAATTCATCTCATAACTCAGGTTTACTGCTTAACACTTAACCAAACTTTCACAGTACCATCAGGAAAACTTTAGATCCCTTAAATTTTTCAGAGCTTGAATTAGTAAGTTATCGATTTATCAAATTACTAATGAATCAGAAACATAATTACTCGGTGCTAGTCATATAGCTAGATCATTAACAGCATAAAAGTATAGGAGTTTAGCCATGAATTTTGAAAAAATACACATTTTTTTAGCATTGTAAAATATAAGCACTATTTTTAAAAAAAAGCTTCAATAATTCCTATTGTGGTCTTGCCTCTATCTTAGCAGAGTATTAAACACAGGAAACCAATTTAAAACTTTAAAAATAGCAGTTCACAATATGTTCTAACAATCTCAAAAAATTACTAAAACCCTTGAAAAGGTTAATTTCCAGATTTTTATGTACCTCCAGGTCAAGGATTAGTGGTTAATTATTCCAAGTTAAAATTTAAATATGCAGAAATGTGAACTTTTCCATAATTCTGAGGATTAGGGGCACTGTAATCCACTGATTCTATCAAATTTTAATATATTTTCACTTTTAAAATAGTCTTAGGGTATATTCATGCTGATAATTTACTAATTCTAGGCATATGTGTTAAATGAAATTATCTGATAGAACATGACATTTCCAATTCAGTTACCTGACAGAGAAAGAAAACATTATGTTTTGTTCTTTCAAAGAAAAAAAATTTTTTTCTCAAGGACTATGAATGTAAAATGTATCACTGAATGAAGAAAAAGACCCAAACAAGCACCAATATTTTTGCATAATTTCTTATCAAAAAGTTAACATGAATCCAGAGAACTTTAAAAATATGAATACAATCTCACTACCATTAAATACGATGCCTATTGGAGAGACTTAATTGATGTTTGCATTCTAATCACATTGCCAAGCATGTCCACACGAACATCAGTTCTAAAAACAGGCTGTTTGCTTAATAAGTTTTTAAACGGGCAAATCCTTCATGGTCAACTAAAAAAAAAACAACAAACCCAACCTCAAAACCCAACAACAACAAAAAGCCTTAGAACTTGGTGTCAACTAAGTTTTAGGCATCGGTTCACAAGCAAAAAGCTGTTTCTTACCACTTCGGAGTCCTCATGGCCATAAAGGTACATGCTTTCAGACTCCTTATGTCAGTTTTCCTGTTGTCCGCAAAAATCTGCTCCCAAGGGAGACTAAACTGTGATATTTTAGCGATGTCCTTTCCACAGCTGGAATCCAGAGCAATGTGTTTCCACGCTTGCAATGCTTTTAAAATATGTTCTCAGACACACAAAGATACAAACTGTTGCTGCCAACAGTCAAGGAAATGATAGCCTGGTGAGTTGATTGAGTCTTCCAAATCAAACAACCACCATTTTGGTCCTTTCGGGGGGTTTTATTAATCCATTACTAGAAGTAAAATTGTAAAGCGAGAGGAAAGGCTAGTCTGGGGGTAGAGGGCACTCATTCAAGGTTCTGCTAGATGAGTTAATCACATGTTGCCAATCTACAAGCGGATTGGATCTTAGGAAAAGGAAGAAAATATTCTAGTAACCTAAGCGAGGTTGACAGAATTCAATGATGAAAAATCATTTCCTCTCTCTTTCTGTGCATGGCAGCATATTTTCTGTATGAACTTAAAAGGGGTTTGGGGAAATTCAATGCCATTCAAAAAATCAATAAAAATTAAATAGCATGATAATTTGCAAAGGAAAGAAACAAACCCTTTGTTAAAAAAAATCTCTTCTGGTAGTTTTTTACCAGATTATTAACTTTCAACAGAAATGCTTTCTGCATATTTCTTTCTTGCTCAGTATTTTTTTTTTTCACGTTGGGAAGAAGGTATGTGGGAAGGTTGGCAAAGATACCGGTTAATGGGGGCTGATAACCACAACGATCTAATGAAGAACAATGTAACTCTTGACAACTCCCAGGTACAGTACAATAAAAAGATCACACCTCAACTGTCTCAACATTAGGATTCAGGAAAGAGAATTCAGAACAACACTTCATCTCCCTACCATCATGATAAAAAAGGAAATCTTACCAAATGCTTAAAAAAAAAAACTGTACCTGTGGCCTGACAAATAATGGTTATTATATCTCATGGACTTTCTTTTAAAAATTAATTATTTATTTTAAATTTTCAACATTCACTTCCATAAGTTTTAAATTTCTCTGCCTCCCTTCCCTCCCCCTTGCCAAGATGATGTTCCATCTGATACAGGTGCTACATGTACTTCTTATGAAACATATTTTCACACTAGCCATGTTGTATAGAAGAATCAGAATGCATGGAAAGAACCATCTCATGAACTTTCTAACAGTTAAAATTGTTAAGAGATGGTACAGGTAGCTACTTTGGGCATTCCCCATCATGAAAGGTCTTCATGCAGATACTCAAGGAGTATCTTTTGAGATGTTTGAGAGGATTTGTGCTTCTGGTATGGGTTCCACTAGATGACCCTGGTGGTTCTTGAGATTTTTACTAGTTCATGGAGAGACTTAAGAGGTGGAGGGGAGGATATTGCTAAATGGCTTCTAAGTGGATGATATTCCAAATTCCAAATTTCTCCCCAATCTTCCATCTAATGTCTTAGGTTCTTAAACTCAGCACTGTGTTGGGCTACTCATTTTCCCTTACCCCAAGTCAACAAACAACTTTTAAGTATTTACTATGTACCAGGAATGGTGTCAAGTGCTAAAGATAAATATTAAGGGAAAAACCAGTTTCTGCCTTTAAGGAGCTCACAATCAAATGGGAGTGACAATGTGTAAATAACTTTCTGGGAGAGAGAGAGGGAGAGGAAGAGGGAGATAGAGAGGGAGGGGGGAGAGAAGGAGGGAGAGAGACAGAAGGAGAGAGAAGGAAGGAGAGAAGGAGGGGAGAGAGTGGGAGAGAGAGGGAGGGAGGGAAAGAGAGGGACTGAGCGAAAGAGAATGAAAGACAGAATGCGAGAGAGAAAATGAAAGAGAATGAGACAGAGAGAGACAGAGACAGAGAGACAGAGAGACAGAGAGACAGACAGACAGAGAGACAGAGACAGAGACAGAGAGACAGAGATAGAGAGACAGAGAGATCTAGCTACAGAATGAAATGGAGATAGTGCCTCCCCATTCTGAAACTATCACCTGGGGGAATGGGAAAGGCTTCTTGTAAAATGTGGGATTTTATTTGAGACTTGAAGGAAGCCAAGGAATTTGGGAGATAGATATGAGGAGGAAGAACTCCAGGCACGGTGGACGGCCAGGGAAAGTGCTCAGGGTCAGTGTTCATTTGCTGTGAGGAGGTCAGGATCACTGTATTGTACATTATGTGGAAGGAAATAACGTTAATAAGACTGGAAAGGTAGGCAGAAATCAAATCATGAAGTACTTTAAAAGCCAAAGAGATGATTTTATATTTGATCCTGTAAGCAATTAGAAACCAACATAGTTTACTGAGTAGGAGGTGACATGATCAGATCTGTGCTTTAGGGAGGTAAATCTGAAACCAGACAGAAAGACCAATGGGCAGGCTATTGTGGTAGTCTGGGTGTGAAGTGATAAGGTTCTGCACGAGGGTGCTAGCTGCATTAGAAGAGAGAAGGGAGACTATATGAAAGATGTTTGAAAGGAATAATCAACAGGATTTAGCAATGGTTTGAATATGCAAATGAGGCAGAATGAGGAGTCTACTATGATGCCTAGGATGCCACCATGCTGGGACTGGAACAATGGTGCTGATCTCAACAGTAATAGAGGTTAGGAAGAGGTGAAGGCTTGCAGGGAAAGATAATGAACTAAGCTTTAGACATGATGAATTTAAGATGTCTATGAGACATCCAGTTTGAAATATGTAATAGGCAGTTAAAATACAAGATTAGAGGTCAGGAGAGAGGTTAAATCTGGTTAAATAGATCTGAGAATCATTGAATTTATGAGGGTTGGTATCACCAACTACAGTAGTATCAAAGAAGGAAAAAAGAGAAGCAGATTTAGGGTAGATCTTTGGGGGATGATCATAGTTAGCAGATAGGACCTGAATGAACATCCAACTGGAGACTGAGAAGAAGCAAGCAGTTAGGTAGGAAGACATAAGATAGAGCAGTGACCCAGAGAGAAGAGACTGCAAAGGTCACAGATGGGGAGGATTTGGATAAGGCCATTAGATTTAGCAATTAAGAGATCACTATTAATTTTGGAGAGAAGAGTTTCATTTGAATGATGACTTCAAAAGCCATAATGCAGAGAGTTTGGAAGAGAGGGGCAAGGAAGCAAAGCAGCGACAGAAGGGAAGAGAGACTAAGGGGGCTAAAGGGAACGGATAAATCCCTTGGAATTAGCATCAGAACCCCAACACTAATGCCATGTGTAGAATTAGCCTTGTGGGATTCCTCTTTTCTTCATGACACAAATTAACCACCAGCTTCCATCAATCAACAAGTATTTATTAAGAGTCTGCTATTTACCAGGCACTCTGCTACTACATGAAGCCTTTCCTGAACTCCTTAAATATTAGTACCTTTCTTGTCAAACTCTCTATTTGACTATTTTGGATTCATTTGTATTTATTTTCTTTACAGGGTCAACTGGGTTGTACAGTGGAAAGAGCACTGGGTCTGGAGTCAGGAAGACCCCAGTTCAAATCTGGCTTCTGACACCAGCTGTGTGTGAGACCCTGGACAAGTCACTTAACCCCATTTGCTTCAGTTTCCTCATCTGTAAATAATCTGGAAAAAGAAATGGCAAACCACTCCAACATCTTTGCCCAAAAAACCCCAAAAAGGGTCATGAATGGTCAGACACAACTGACCAACAACAAATTCTCTTTATATTCTGTATGTACTTATATATGGACTTGCCTCCTTTATTAGAATGTATGTTTTTTGAGATTATTTCATTATATTTGTATCCCAAATGCATAATGCCTGACAGGTTATTAAGCAGGTACTTAATATATGTTGATAGGGTTATAAAAAAAGGAAGATAATACATGAGAAAGACTGTTAATATTATTCTTTGTAATCAAGGAGGACCAAACGTCATAATGTTAAGGTTAATATACAGTTTATCCAGCTATGCCTGGTCAAACCAATCTGAGCACAGAAGGCTCTACCACAGGTCAGGCACAAATAGGCCTTAGGAACATTTGGGAAGGAGATGTCTCTAAATTTGTGCAGCTCAAACTTATTTTGAACAAACTTTTGGTTTTCGCTTTCATGCAAACTTATGTACTCAAAAACCATTGTTGAACTTAACTGAATAAAGATCATTGGATTTTAAAACTAACGCATGGAGGGCCAATTCAAATCCTTCATTTTACAGATGAGGAAACCGAGGTTTAGTTAGTGGCGCAGCGGGGATTAGACTGATTTTAAGTCCTTAGGTCTCTCTACAGTATCTTGAGAGTAAACAAGATAACACAATGGAAAAAAAAATGAAGCAACAAACCAGAATCAAAAGACAGCGTTATTACCATGTTACCATGGAAAATAGTATGGATTTTACAGACTGCTTGAGCTTTGTAGGACTGGAGTCACAGAAGCTGATGTGAATGCCAGAATTAACCCTTTCAAACAGTCAAACCTAAGGTCAGATTCCTTAGCTACAGCTGAAACACAGAGATGACATATCTTATAATCTTTATATGGAAAGGCCTTAGAATCTTCCATTTTACAAGAAAACAAGGGACTTGGGCCTTCTTAGCACCATGCTTTATCCAGTAACTCCAAAAATAATAAGTAATTTAATTTAATAAGTAATAATAATAACAATAAGTAATTTAATAAGTAAAATTTAAGTTTCTTTTAAAAGGGAATCATACTTTAAAACTTGGGATTTGAGTTCAATTTCCTAACTTTAAAAAGATCACAGTATAGGCCATTTTAAACTTGTATTATTCTAGGTTTAATACTCTGATTTCATGTGTTTAGGATGGCCTTAGTCATTATTGATTTATGTAGCAGGTAACTTAGGACAACGGAGTAATTTAGACTGAGGCTGGAGCTATACCATAATCCCAAATATTTCAGAAGTTTAAAAAAAGACTGAATAACATGTTTAATTATGTTCTTGGTCAAGATTTTGTTGTTTCTTCTACTTTCTGAATCCTATACCTAGATGGAGCTAAATCCTAGGACTGAGATTAGCCTAAAATAAATAGACTGAGGGCTAGTTTTGAAATTAGGGGACCTTAGGGACAAAGAGGAGATTCAAACCATCTGTGAGTCCTTGGCTAAGTATCTTTGGTGAACACTTTCCTCATCTGCAAAATCAGAGGAGTAGACTCAGTGACCTCTAAGGACCTTTCTAGCCTTAAATTTAGGATCTTATGATTCTATGTTGGATAAACCTTCCATTCCTTAAGCAACTGGTAGGGATGGGACAGAGCCAAGAAGTCAAGAATCACTGAAAAATTTAAGGTGAAAATTAAATTGGGCAGATAAATTTTGGAAACGAAAGGGAGAGAGGTAGGAAGCAATGTGGTACCAAAGTCAGGCCCACATCAAGAATCAAACTAGGTCTAAAGGTAGATATTCTGGGCTAGACCTGACTCAGGCAAGCCTAGTGATTCAGGTTTGAGATTAGAATGCAAGGAGGAATTCATTATGTCATAAAACGAAATAAAAACGATTAACTGAGTGAGAATTTGAAAATATGCAATTTGAATTAAATTTTTTTAAAAAACCTATATCTCTATGATCATGAGAATTATAGTTAAGAGGAAGTTTTCACAAGGCAACATAAATTACAATGAAACCTCCAGAATTCTGCGTCCATGTAATCTGGGCTACCACTACTTCAGGGCAGTAAGTACGTAGAGTTTGGAGAAGTACATAAACAGAGGGCCAGGAAGTCCCGAGTTCAAATCTGATCTCTGACACTAGGTGCAAGACCTTGGGCAAGTCACTTAATCCTATTTGCCTCAGTTTCCTCATGTGTAAAATGAGTTGGATAAGGAAATGGCAAACCATTCCAGTATCTTTTCTAAGAAAACCTTAAATGAGGGTCATGAAAAGCTGGACATAACTGCAATGGCTGCATAACTACAACCTCTACTACAACTACTACTACTACCACCACTACTACCACTGATGATGATGATAGCTAACATCCATATAATGCCTACTGTGTGCCAGGAAGTATGCTAAATGATTTATAAATATCTTCTTCAACCTTCACAACAACCCTATTATTATCCTCCATTTTACTATTTAGGAAACTGACAGACAGAGCAAGTGACTTGGCCTGGGTCACACAGCAGGTATTTGAGAATGAATTTGAATTAAGGTCTTCCTGAGCCCAACACTATACACACTGCATCACCTAGCTATCTTTTTATAGCCTCAACCCTCCAGATCAACATGAGATGGTCTCCTGACTTTCTTAAGGGGAAATTACTGCAGCCTATATAAAATATGTGTCAGTCCTATATACCATGGGTCTGGTGGTAAGCAAAATCATGAGTTAGGTTACAATAGTTAAGAAGGAGCTAGTAACAGAACGTCAGACCAGACAAAGGGGGCACTACAATTGGAGGGCTCAACTTGTCTTTGGACTAATATGTCTGTATTTCCAGACGGCCCCACCTCCAATTTTTTTTCCCTAAAATCCTCTCTACTAGAAAGAAAGTCAAATCCATTGAACATTGAACAACAACAAGAAGTTATTATTGCACTCCTCAAAAATGGCTCTGATTAGCATGGTTTTCCTTAGTCATAGTCATTAGAGTTACAGCCAGAGTCAGGAGGAAATAGTCTAACTGGCCTCCTTATGGTCCTGCCACATAACACTCTGCGTCCTCTGTGCCTGGGATTTTCTTCCTCCTTGTCTCTGCCTCTTGGTTTCCTCCAAGTCTCACCTCCAACAAGCTTCCTTTCCCAGTCTTCCTTCACCTTAGTGCCTTTCCTCTGAGACTATTCTTAATTTATCCTGCATTTTCTGTGTTGCTACAGACCTATTTGCACATTGTCTCCCCCATTAGATCGTGAGCTCCTTGAGATGATGGCCATTTTTGCCTTTCTTTGTATCTAACTGCTTATATAAGCCCCTTAATAAAAGCTGGGTATAACTGACTGATTTGGATGAATGATTAAATTTGTCTAAAAAGTCTCCAACCTCTTTCTGATGCATCTCCCTTGTCATCGGCAGATAAGCCTCCCTAACACAAAATTCTGTTCATGTCAAAAAACAACAGTTTACCCTGGCATTTGAAGACCATTACAATATGACTCCAAACTACCTTCTTAGGCTTATTTCACACGAATCTGCCTCATCTCCTAGGTCTTTCAGTCAAACTGGGCGACTTGATATTTTCTGAACAGGTACCCTGTGTTCTCATCTCCATTCCTTTGCTTATACTCTTTCCTATATTTGGGATAACTTGCCTTCCTCACTGTCTCTTGACATTTCACTTCTCTTACAAGGTGTGGCTCAAATTCAACTTCTTTTATGGGGATTTTTCTCATTTTCTCAGCTATAAGGGAGCTTTCTTTCTTCATCTGATATCACTCTATTCCCCTGATCTCATCCTATAGAATAGTAATACTTTAATTTGCTCTCTATTTATCTCTGTCTATGTCAGGTTAGTCCTACAACATTTTAAGAACCCTGAGAGCAGGGACCTTTTTGTTTTAATCTTTGTAACCCCCCCAATACCTTGAATAAAGAAAACACTTCACTAATATCTGTTTTGAGTGATGAAATAGCATATTGGTTAGCCATAGTATTTAACTAGCCTCTAACTGTTCCAGAGAAATAAGAGACTGCTCAGAATTTTAAACTCCCCCCCAATTTTATTTATCAGGGGAATTTTTGTAACTACTTGCTATTATTAATGGCTATGAGAAGCAATTAAAAAACAGGACATTTATGCTTTGATCATGCCTAGAGAGATTTATTGCTTTTACTAGAAATAACTGTGTATAATGTTTCATCATAATGCCTCTGGGAAGACAAACAGAAAATCCATGGATATCATTGTCAAAGTTAATAGACTAAACAGACATTACTTGATAAACATAAAGCATGAAACTTCAGTATATTAGTATGAGAATCTTTTCTTTTTTCCTCTCAAGACATAATATGGAGATCAAAGCCCAAATGTACAAATCAACTTCAGATGAATGAGAAATGTCATCAGTTTAAATACTTGGAAGTACTTCTTGCTATAAGCTTTTGGGGGGAGGTGTTCTTTTTTATCTTAAAATTTTTTGTTTTGGGGCGGCTAGGTGGCGCAGTGAGTAGAGCACCGGCCCTGGAGTCAGGAGTACCTGAGTTCAAATCCGGCCTCAGACACTTAACACAAAAACTAGCCGTGTGACCTTGGGCAAGTCACTTAACCCCAACTGCCCTCCCAAAAAGCAAAAAAAAAAAAATTTTTTTTTGTTTTTCTTTTAAAAAAAAATACCCTTACCATCCTTTCTTTCAATTCATTGATTCCTTTGGACTGAAGGGACATTGAGTAAAATAACTAAAAAGAAGAGAGACCAGAATATACTTATTTCACATAGTAAGGTCTGGAAACTGAGATTATCCAAGTACATTGATATAACAAATGTAACTGAGATACTTAAAAAATGTATATGGAATAAAGCAAATTCAAAACTATAACTCTATTTTTAAGTTTCTTTTTATTTCTTTAAGTAAACTCTTATTTTTTTTTTCTTTTTGGAGGGGGGAAGGCAGGGAAATTGGGGTTAAGTGACTTGCCCAAGGTCACACATCTAGTAAGTGTTAAGTGTCTGAGGCTAGATTTGAACTCAGGTTCTTCTGACTCCAGGGCTGGTATTCTATTTACTGTACCACCTAACCACCCCTATTTTTAAGTTTCTATTCTTTTTACCCACAACACAAAATAGGGCAGTTAAATTGTGACCATTTCTATTATGATCCAGTGATGATTTTCCATAATCCCCAATAAACAAAGAAAGAAGTCATTACCCTTTCCATTCATTTGAGGAGCTCATCTTTCCCTCCTGCCAAACAGCTTATAACATTTCACGAATGAGTAATTTTACCCTACTGAAACAAATGCTACAATTTACAAATTAGCTCTAGTCAACATAAGATCTGAAAGATTAAGTTCTGCTTTTAGGTTCTCCTGTGTAGCAACCATTAACTTAAATGCATTTAGTATTTTTTCTCAGCAGATGAGGCTGATGACTAATATGTTTATTTCTTATCTTACAAATTGTTGAAATCAAAGATAACTTCCTTTTAAGAAAAGAATTTACTAGGAAGAAAACTGTTAAGTAATCTTTCACTTCCTCATTATTTAATAAACTACTTTGCTGAGGTACCATGGTCTTGAGATACTCTTCCAGTTCTCCATAAAGCAATTAAAAATCCACTTGGGGAAAATGCTGGCACTAAAATTATTCATTCATCAAAGGAAAATCCAGTACCTGCAATGTGTAAGGCATCATTGGAACATAAAAGCTGAAAAAAACCCACATTCTCTGCCCTCAAAGAGCTTACAATTTATTGAAGGGCAGGGAGGAGAACCTAGCACAGTTGTACAGCAGGAAAAAAAAATGGAACTAGAATCAGAACATGAGTTCATAGTTTTAGCCCTGTCACTTATCTATATTACTTGGGTAATCCCATTTCACTTTCTGGATGTCACTTTCTTCATGAGAAATGAAGTTGGATTAGTGACCTGTAAGGTCTCTTGGAGATCTAAATCCTATAATCCAAAGTATAATCCAAAACAGAAATTGTTTAGGGGCAAAGGAGAGATTCAGACAGGGTGACCTAGGAAAATTTGAGGGAGGATCTAGTGCTTTCATCTGAGTGGAGGGTGAGGAACATGGGAGTGGTTATGTCAATGATACGTTTATGGATTTAAAAAAAAAAAGCCCTAGTCAAAAAAAAAAAAAGCAAATGGAACTCTTGGAATGCTTTTAAGACGTATAGTTGCTTATCTTTCACTTATATGGTTTGTTTTATTGCACAATTTATCATCACTACTGGTTTCTATTTCAGGGGTCTCCATGATAACGTTAGTTGGTAAGCAAATTCCACAAATGAAGAACATACATACGGTGGTGCCATGTGTTATCTTCATAGCTGTACAAGATAAAACAATCATGTTCTCTCTATGCAGGGAGAATTAATCTGCCTGGATGCCATTCTTTCCTTGGCTTTATGGAGAGGCCATGTGATGCTATGTGGTGTAAGAATCACATCAACTCACACAGTTGGAAAGATAACATACAGCCCAACTGAATCAGAGAGGTGCCATTTTTTTTGTAAGGATGAGAAGGCAACTAGAAAAAAGCATGCATGGCTATTAAAATGTACTTTGAGGATGAAAGCTGTCTTTCCTTTGGATCCAACGTTTTTTCCCTTTGGGCAAATAAGAACAAACCAACCTAGTACAGCCCAGAAACTACAATGAACACAGAGAAGAATTGAATCTGTAGAAATAGCATTCTTGTCTCCTGTAAGCAGGTCACTTTTTGTATTTAATTGAATTGACTAGCCTTGAAGAACCAGTAGGAGGGAGCAGAATTGGAAATTTTTCTCTCTCCATTTTAACCACTACTTCTCTTTATGTTTTCATATCTTCTAGGCTTCAAAGAAATAGTGATAGCCGTGCGGATGTATTTGGAAATGTGTTGTTATACCCATGGAGAAAAGGACAATTAAAAACTTCATTTAAAAGGGGGACTTGGTGAATTTGCAAGAAGTCTCCACTTTTCATAGATTCTTGGTAAGAATACAGATCTGACCTTTTAGGGGACTTTGAAGCAGTTTCTGACTTAAAGAGTATAGGAACAGAAATACGAGATGCAAGAAATTTAGTTGCATAACTATAAGAAAGGGATTCTCATCATTTTTTCTATGTTTTGCTTTTGTTCTGTACTAAGACACTAAGAAGATTTACCATAGAAATCAATTCTAAAGCAAGAATAATTGAAAACAAAAAACACTCCTCTGGGTTCTTCTGGACTTATTTTGTAAAGTAGCAGGTTAATAAAACCACTAAGGTGATACTATGAATGATGTCAAGAATTGTCCTTGCGTGGGACTCTTTGTGATCTTACTTGGGTTTTCTTGGCAAAGATACTGGAGTGTTTTGCCATTTGCTTCTCCAGCCCATTTTACAGATGAGGAAATTGAGGCAGAGTTAAGGGACTTGCCCAGGGTCACACAGTTCGTAACTGTCTGAGGCTGGATTTGAACTCAGGTTTTCTTGACTCCAGGCCCAGCATTCTATCCACTGAGCCACTTGGCTGTCCTGATGTCAAGAATAGATGTTCCTAAAAAAATTTTGTAAAGCAAGTCTTGCATTGACTTGGCTGTCCATTTCGTGCAATGAGAACATGAAAATCCAGAAATATAAGGCCACAATACTCAGAGTACTCTATTTACCTAAACACGTTCCTTGTCTTTCACCAGATAACTTATCCCCAACTGAACTGTGGTCTAACCTGTATTTCAATTGGATTAAGGGATATGCTTGTCTAAAAGAGGGATGCTTACTATTACTAAAATTCAAGAGAAGTACTATAAATTGTTTCTAAAAATGTTTTATCATCAACAGACCTTTGGGGATGGAAAAATAAGTGGCATGTCTTTGGCAAAATGTCTACCGATTACATTCACAGATATTAAATGAGAATTCTTTTGTCCTTTAAAATGCTATTAAAGTTAGCTGGGCAAAATTCCAAATTCTTGCTTCTATTTTAAAACCTATAGGTGATTTTTAAAATGACATTTTATTTTTAAATTGGTCATCGTAGAAGAAAATCATTTTAAAGAAAAGGCCCCATTCATTTATTGTCTGATCAATAACCAAATAAGGGCCTGAGTGCAGATACTACTTTCAGAACTTACCATATTCTAAGTTATGGAGAAACTGCAAAACAGATTAGTTATGGTTGGAAGGAGGAACAGTTTTAGGGAAAAGGATAATGAACTTGTAGCTGAGTGTGTTGGCGTTGGCAAGACTGTTGTTTGGCTGTCTCAGTCATGTCTGACCCTCTGTGACCCCATTTGGGGTTTTCTTGGCAGAGATACTAGAGTTGTTTGACATTTCCTTCTAAAGCTCATTTTACAGACGAAAAAGTAAGGCAAACAGGGTTAAGTGATTTGCCCAGGGTCACACAGCTAGTAAGTATCTGAGCCTGGATTTGAACTCAGAAAGTTGAGGCTTCCTGATTTCAAGCCTAGGGCTGTGTCGCAGATATCTGGGCAGAGATGAGCTATAGGTAAGGTAGTATTTGTAATATAAATTGCAAAGAGGATAGAAATGATTTAATACATAAATTAATTTTCTGTTTACTTTGATGTAACAGAGTTAAGATGAAACCAAAAAAAAAATTAAGCATTTGGGTCTGGATTTTGCAGGGAGAGGGGCTGATAAGGCTGTCTGAATGCCCAGGGAATCTGGAGGGTGGGCAGGCAGGCTGTTAACCCCATCTGCTTCAGGGAAGACTAGGAAATACATATTCTTGACATCTCTTTAGAGAAGGTTAAATGTGCATGGGACCTGTTAAGGCCTCAAACCCAAAGGTGCAGAAAGGAGGTGAAGAATAATGTGGGGGAGGGGGAGAGGGGAAAGAAATGTGGAGCAGAGACAAGGGTGACATTTGAGCATTTCAGTCCCAGAAACTCTATTTCCTATGTGTGACAGCCCAGCAAGAGCTTCACAACTCCGGATACACAGCATCTTTGAAGAATCCATGACGTCATAAACAGAAACTGACACGGGCAACCTACTCCCACCTGCTCGTAGCCACCAAGTGTTTTTAAATTCTCCTGTAGGTCATGTGGATTTTTTTTCTTTTCAGATCACAGGATATCTATCATGGGAAGGGACCTCCGAGGTCATCTAGTCTGCCCTCTTCATTTAAATAACAACAATAATGATAGATAGCATTAATATAGCTCTTTCAATCAGCAAAATGATGTAAAAATATTACTGCATTTTGTCCTCTCAATAGCTCTGTGAGGGCTTGAGAAATTGAGGCAGCAGCACGTAAGTCACTTGCCCAAGGTCTCATAGATAGTGTCAGAGACCACATTTGAACTGAGGTCCTCCTGACTCCATGTCCAATGTTCTATCCACTGTGCTACCCAGTTACTCTTCAATCAAGCAGTTAAATGACTTGCTCAAGGTGACAAAGTCAGAGGTAGGATTTGAACCCAGGTCGTTTGGGTAGGCCCGTTCTAACAAGGGAGGCAATGTGCAATAGGGCAGCTAGGTGCTTTAGGGGATAGCAATGGGCTTGGAATCAGGAAGGCTCATTTTTTCCTGTCAAACTACCTTCTATTTAACTATTTGGGATTTATTTGTATTTATTCTCTTTATGGGGCCAGCTGGATGGTACAATGGAAGAAGCACTGGGCCTGAAGTCAGCAAGACCTGCATTCAAATCTGGCCTCAGACACTTACTAGCTGTGTGACCCTGGGCAAGTTATTTAACCCTGGTTGACTCAGTTTCCCCATCTGTAAAATAAGCTGCAAAAAGAAAGGGCCAATTACTCCAGTGTCTTTGCTAATAAGAAAACCCCAAATGGAGTCACAAAGATTTATATATGAAAAAAATGATTGAACAGCAACAAACGGACAGTGATCTGGAAAGGTAGACTTGTGAAAGGCAAACTAAAGAGGTTTAAAAAAAAATCTCAGTGGAAATAGGGAGCCACAGGCGCTTTTGAGCAAGGAAGGGACATAAAATCTCTGCTTTAAGGGCTTCAATTTGTCACCATGTGGAGGAAGGATTTGGGAGGGGAGAAACTGGAGTTAAGGTGACCAACTAGAAGTCACAGAAATATTCTAGGAAACATGATTAAGTCCTGCCTTAGGGTGATAGCTGTGAGAATGGAGAAAGGGGGATGAAGCGAGAGATATTGTGAAAATACGGTTGATGAACCTCGGTAACTATCTGGATAGATAAGCGCGGGAGAGTGAAGTATAAAAGGAAGACTGATGGGGTAAACCGCATTCAATAGGAATGAGGAGGTTAAAATGGAAAGACTTTGAGGAAAAGATATTGAGTTCTGTTTTGGATAGGATGAATGGAAGTAATTGCGAATGTCTATCTGGAGAAGAGAAGACTTCAGAGGCATGTGGCAGCTGTCTTCATATATCTAAATGACAGTCCTATGAAGGAGGGTTCAGCCTTGTTCTGCTTGGCCCCAGAAGAAAGAACAATGAACACTGAGGCAAACTGTGGCATAATGGGAAGAAACATCAAAACGACTTCCTAAAAATTGGAGTTATGTAAAAGAGTAATGGATTGGGCTCAAAAGATGGCAGCTGGAAGTCTTCAACTAAAGACTTCTACCTATATATCTACCTATTTAGTATATTGTAATAAATGTTATTGTTCAGCTATGGAATGGGCTAGATGACCTCTTTTGTTCTCAAATCTATGGCTTTTTGTTCTCAAATCTATGGCAACTTTTGTGCTGACATTTATTAGGCCTTCAACTCTGGACCACTCAGTTCTCCCTTGGGGCACCAATTTTATATGTAAAATACTCCATTTATGCCCTGATACACATCTGTTGTATAAATGTTGACAAACCATTTACTTTCTATGCTGTAGGCAACTAAGATCACAATTAATACATGAGTTGCTGACCTGTATCCAAGGAAGAGATTTCTGTGCTGCATCAAGAGAACAAGAGGAAGGCCTTCAACACATAAGACGGAACCTTTGTGGGGAATCGAATAGAAGGCATAGGATGGGCAGGCAGGCACGGATGGGCTACAATCTACATCTGTGGACTGTGTCCTCATACTGATGAGATCACAGATTCACCAGAATATATTAATGGTCTAGTTCAATAGGTTTTTGCATACCAGAACTTAGGCAACATTTGTTTTCATCGACTTTGTTTTTTCCAACATATATTGTTAGATCCATGTCTCTCTTATTTCCGTGGATTTCAATGAGGAGTCCTTGTAGTGTTCTGTGTTGGATTTAATGTAAATAATATAATGTCATCTAGTAAAGGGGGTTTTCAGAGAACCCTACAACCAAGGACAAATCTTTGTTTGGGCCTTATCTTCCATGACTTTGATGAACCCCTTTGACAGACATACATAGCTTTGTTTTTCACATTGTTGTCAGCATTACTTATCTCCACAGGTCTATCTATCATGGTGTAATATATGGCTTCAATGTGACTAGAAGAAACATCTTGTCCCAAGAAAGCCTTCCAGGTGGTATTTTTATGTAGAAAGTGAAATGCTTTATAAAATCAACAAAGAGCAAACACAGCAGGACCTTGTCATTGTTACACCTTTCAGTCGGTTGCATGATCATAAAAATGTTGTCCATAACAGAAGATTAATTTCTATACTGAGCGCAAGGTAAAAACCTATGCAGTATGGAGAGCAGACTTTTAGGACACTAAAATTTGTAAGAAATTTGCAATATGTAAGAAATAGAGTTTCGAAATGTCACCTGGTACACCATTATTTCCCCCTTCCCCTGGATATTATGCCTTGAGTGACTTCTTACCCATAATCTCAATTCTTTCAGAGACAAACAGAAATAAAGAGACAAAGAAGGAGATGGAGAGATAGACAGACTCAGACACAGAGAGATGTGAGCCAAGGATTATGAAAGACTTATGGGTAAACTGCTGCTGTTTGAACAGCAGCTAGAGGTTGGAATGAGAGGAACCCTCAGGGGTAACTAAATGACCCATTGACACAATGTTGGACTTGAAATCAGTGGGACCCAAGTTCAAATCTTCCCTTAGACATTTCCTGGTTGTGTGATCTTGGGAAAGTAAATTTACTTTCCATCTCAGTTTTTTTCATTTGTAAAATGGAAATAATAGTACGCCTACCTCATAGGGTAGTGAGGATGAAATGAGGTAACTTAAGTGAAGTGCTTTATGAACCTTAAAGCACACCATCAATGCTATCATAGCAAGACACAGACAAAAGGCTCAGGGTTTTAAAAAATAATCCTAATATTCTTAATTATATATCTCGCCAGCCTGCCTCTTTGCCTCCTATCTCCTTGGGAATCAAGGACATCAAAAGAGACAGAAAAAACATCTTTCTGACAAAACCAATATGAAAAAAAAATTTCTTGCCTCCAGAAATTATAGTAGCCCTGACCAAGTGTAAACTGTCATCTAAGCAAGGTAAAGGTCATGATTCCCACTGACTAAGTTGCCCTAGCTGGATCACAATGACCCGGTAAACCAAGGATTCTTTGCCATTTTTATGTCACGGCCCCCTCCTTAGAATGTTTTTAAATGTATAAAATAACATACATAGTATTACAAGGAAAACCAAAAGTTAGTGAAAATAAAGCTATAATTTCTCTAGAAATCTACCCACCAATTCCAAGTTAAGGAATTACTTTGAAGTAAATTTAGAGAGAACCACTCCAAGTGATGGACAAATGCAGGATATAACCTTCTTAGGAAAACCCAATGCTGATTCTCTGTCCTTACTTCAGAAAACAGGAGTCAAGAACATGTAGACAAGAGCAGGACTAAGGCCTATAGATGGGCCAGGGTTTAATAATAATAGCGATATTAAGAATAGCATACATTGACACAGTGTCTTAAAGTTTGTAAACCACCGTCCATACATTGTCCCATTTGATTCACATCCATAGGCATTACAGGGAATACCAAGGCCAACATCAACTGCTCCTGAAACCATAACTTTCCCTTTGTTTGTTTTTAATCTCCTCTTTTCCTTGTTGCTAGGAGCAAAAGCACTTACAAAATCTCAGACTTGATGTTTGCAGGGAGGACAGAAAGGAGATTGGGCAAAAAACCTACATTCTCATCCTGCAGCTGGCTCCAGGAATGAGAGCCACCATGATTCTCATCTGTAGAACGAGGGGGCTGGATTCGATGACCTTTGAGGGCTCTCCGGCTCTAAATCTGTGATGCTAGGATGACCAGAAGGAACAGCTGGTGACCATGAAAAAGGAAGTGGGCAGGCCAGTTCTGGTCTCCTGGGGGGTTAATTTCAGCTGAAAGCTCTGACCCTCAGTAGGAAGAACAGAAGGAAGAGGGATTAGTGAAAAGTTGTTTTTGTTTCTTCCTCCCTCTACAAAAGAATGTATACACATGTTCCCCTCCCCAGAACTCCTCCGCATGTAACCTCCATCTCATTTGCTCAGTGCTCTGACAATCAAACCTTCACTCACCCTAGATCGGCGGTTCTCAACCTGTGGGGGTCCAATGACCCTTTCACAGGGATCACCTAAGACCATTGGAAAACACATATTCCCGATGAATGGTCTTAGGAACAGACACCGCTCCTCTATCTGTCTCCAGGCTGGTCCACCCACATATGCCCAAATATGAGTATTAAAGGATTGTGGCATTATGAAGGTTGAGAACCACTGCCCTAGATCTTCACTCTTCTTCACTCTTCCATACCCTCTGGCAAACTCTCACCTCCGATTAACCCTGATTTCCATGATTCATTTCTCCACTCTCAGGCTTTTATCCTTTGACCTCCACCCCTAGTCCTTTGTCTCAGGCCATGGGAGGCACTTATCAGTGGTTTGGAAGAGTTGGAAGGGGTTTTCTTCCATGCCCCATCAGACAGGGAGATGGAAAAGATATTGGAGGGGCTGAGGAGAGGTTAGGAACATTCATGTTAGAACGCATGGCATCTCAGGCTTTTGGACATCTGAGCTCACAGCCTCATAGAATTCACCAGACCAGGGGGAGAACCCTCAACTTCTCCAGAATGAGGCAAAATGTAGCAGTCAGGGAATGCAGGCTTCTGGCAGAAAAGGGCAAAGCCTCAAAGAGTCAGATGACTTCAGACAGTGCCATGGTCACCAATACTTCCCAGAAGACCTCCTGAGCTCCCTACAGATCATCCTGGCTTGAGGTTCTGGTCACCTATTTTTTGTGCCTGCCCAAGTCTTTGGGTTTGATGCTCCAAAGCAGCTGGCTGAGCCTCTTACTTTGAATATGCTCCTCTTTTCCCAAAGGAGAATTTCCCCTAAAACTTAGCCATTACTCTACCTTACCTTCAAATTTAACATACTTTGACAAGCTTCCAAGTGCCTACCATGGACAGACCTCTGCTGTAGGTGCACCATAATTTTAAGAAGACTTGAGTGAACCATTGGGACATTGACCACTATATGCAATTAAACAACACTCCAATGAGGAATGATTTTGAGTCCCAGACAACTGAGTTATAAAAGGTACCTAATCTGTGGAACAGAACTTCTAGGCTTGAAAACAGACTGTATATCTGACGTCTTCTTACCCCACAGTCTAGAGGAAAGCAAGAAGGGTTTTGAAATCTCTGAAACAAATTTAAAATTGCCCTTTGCCAAAACTTAGGCAGGAAATCTTAATGATTATCTAGACCTCCCCACAGAGGACTGGACTGACCTATTTTGAACATTAGATGACAATTATGTTCTGTAAGACTGCCACTACACATATTAGTGCAATGAAATATTATTCATAAATAAGAAGAGATGAAATGGATGGTTTAGAAAAAGCTTGTAAGACTTTTATAAACTGATACAGAGTGAAGTGAACAAGATGAGGAGAACAACGTATTCAGTGACAATGGCATTGTGGCTTATGTTACCTGCTTCAGACTAGAAGCTATAGGATAGTATAATATAAAGCACAGTGGAATTGGGAGTCAGGAAGCTCTAGGTTTGAATCTCATCTCTAACATTATAACCCCAGGCAAGCCACTTAACTTCTCTGGGTCTCTGCTGCCTTATCTTTAAGAAGGAAATCATAGAACTTTCACCTTAGGGAGTGTTTGTGAGGTTTAAATGAGATAAAGAATTCTATATGCCTTAAAATACAAATCAACTATTGCTATCTCTAGGGAAAAGAGTTCCCATGTTGTCCAAAACCCATTAATAATTTGTACATAAAGGTGCTTAATATTTTTCATGATAAATTAGTAGTATATAACGCTAAGCTTCTTAAAATAATTACGATCTCCCCTTTCATTCATTTATTCAAGAACAGAATGATCAAATGATCATTTGAATGAAATAGCAAAATGGTTTAAAAAAAAAGATCAATAAGTCAGCATTTGTACTCTTGGTAAATTTAACACAGAGATGGACAAAAGAGTTGGTATGTGTCCCCCTCTGTGCCACTCCTCTTTCCCTGCCTAATTGATAAGCATGTATTAAATGCCTTGTTTGCACCAGGCACTGGAGATAAAGATAAAAGTGAAAAGTTCTTTATCTTCCAGGAGCTTGCATTCTATTAGGAATCAAATACCAATTAGGATAGGCATTAAGGATTTCCAGGGAAGGAACTAAGTGTGGCCAGATCAGTCTGGAAGCTTCCATAATTGTCTTTATGCTAGATTAGACTGGTGGTAGACAAGCAGATGAGAGGGATAGCCTTGTACTGCAAGTAGGATTTTGTTTTGACAGACTCCAAGCACATTTGGGATTGGATGTCCTGAAACATTCAAATGATCCCAAACATGAGCAGCCCAAGGAGGATCCTATATTCAAAAGTTCAGTTGCCAAAAGAGGACAAACCCATGAGAATACTATATTAATACAAATTAGGAGGAAAAAAAAAGGTTGACTCTTACTCATTAGAGCTTTGTGACTGAAGATAATATATCTAATTACTTCTAGCCACTCTTATGGTTTCTCGGGAAGAAATGACAATAAAATTTCCAAGATACTCCAACTATGCTGCATATATTACCTCATTAGTCTTCACAACCACACTATAAAGCCAAGAAGGACCAAGAATTATGACCCTCATTTTACAGATGAGAAAATAAGCTTAGAAGAGGTAATTGACTTACTCCCAAACCCACTGAAATCAGAGTTCTGAGAATAAAACCTTATTTTCTTGTTTTACAAGCAATCATTAACTCACTAGACCATGTTGCTATTTTCAATTCAATATCACTTCCTGTTCACATTTTTCAAAGGAAAAAAAAATACAAAGGATTCTTAGGATAACACCAAGTGCATGATATAAAAGTGGAAACTTCTATCACTATATCAAAGGATATAGAACCCTTTGGAAAGGGAGAGACAAGGTCAATCGTCTATGTTATGATTTCAAGGGTAGGCCTTTTCCATGTGTTCTCCGGAGCCTAAAATTATTTGAACTGAGGACAAAGCCTTTCATTTGACAATCATATATAAATCTTATGCTGTAAATACCCCATATTTAAATTCATACTATGAGGTAATAACTGATGTAGATATTGACTGTTACAATTAAACCTGCCTATCTTTACCTGGAATGAAGTCTTTTCTTCCTTCTGACTCTTGGTTTCCTGAGCTGTCTTCAAGGCTCAGCTCAAATGCTATTACTTATCCAAGGCCTTTCCTGATACTCTCCTTTGTTAGGAGTCATATCCTTTATTTTATAGATATTATATATAATACATAGCAAATATTCTGATTACTATATTATCTCTATATTATGTATATTTTATATATTTCTGTATGTGGGCATGTTTTTCCTCCAATAGAATCCCATAACAGCCCTCATTTGAAATGCCTCATATCTACTTCTTTGTATCCATGTTCTTCATCCACAATAGAATGTAGGCTTTTTGAGGCAAAGATCTTTATTTTTGTCCTTAGCACTTACTTGAATTAAATCAAGCCTGTTCTGAAAATGAAGGGTCCAAGAAGTCCACAGAGCCAAAGAGGCTCAGAGGTAAAAGGGACCGCTGGAATCACAACTGAACAAGAATCCCTCCTTTGAAGACCTCCTAGTTCTGGTCTTTTCACCAGGAATGCTTGAAAGTCCTTTTTTTCATTAAAGATCCCTTTCCCTCTTTCCCTACCCCTCATATGACTAGTGTTGCAGGTGAGTTATTCTTGGTTGTAAGCCTATTATCTCTTTTGCCTTTTGGAATACTGTGCTTTTGTTTATGTGGCTACCCTGACTGATTTTGTCCTGATGTCCACAGATTCCTTTGCTGACCTTCTCCCGGGGTTAGGCCCTCTTGGGTCTTTGAGGTCCAGAAGGCTGAATCTTCAGGATTTTTATGGCTTCTCAGGGCACAGTGCTAAGAACCTCAGAGGCCCTGGGCATGGGGTCTACCACGTCTAGGAGCTGTTTCCTGTTGCCCCCAGTTGCTTCCAAAGTTCACGGTGTGAGTGGTGCTGTTGTAGGGGAGTTCTCTATCCTTGATAGATCTCTGGATATAGAGCTCTGAAGGTAAAATATGTTTTTGGAAAGTCCCTGGTTGTACTAGGAAGATACTTTTTTATTTGTCTCTGCTGGGGCTGGTTCTCAAAGGTCTTTTTCTTTTTGTCCCACGGGCTCTGGGTTGACTTTTTGTGTAGTTCGGCGGTGGAAGAAAAAAACTTCTTGTGTTTCCACTGGATTAGTTTTTTCCTTAGTGGATTTCTTTTTGTGTTTCTTTTTTTGGGGGGGGGGATGGGGAAGGGCAGGGCAATTGGGGTTAGGTGACTTGTCCAAGGTCACACAGCTAATAAGTGTTAAATGTCTGAGGATGGATTTGAACTCAGGTCCTCCTGACTCCGGGGCTGGTGCTCTATTCACTCTGCCACCTGGCTGCCCCCACTTAGTGGATTTCTTCATTACTATTTGCTCTGGCTTTTAGAGCAGTTGGAGTAGTTGTGTGTGACTGTTCAGGCAGATATCTTGTCCAGAAGTACTCTAATCGCTCTTTTAGGGGATGATCCTTTAGATACTTGAATGTTGCAATCATTTACCTCCTAAGTCTTCTTCATGTGGCATACTCTTAATGCAGCTCACTTTCTTACAGAGTGGTTCAGACTTTCAATGTTTTTCCCAGAAAATAACACGATATCACAGATAAGGCCGGACGAAGGAAGAGTACAGAAGGACTGTCACTTGCTAACATTCTTGGAAACCATGTCTCTCTTAATACAACCTAAGAATAATGACATTGGCTCTTTTTGTTTGCCATATTTCCCAACTGGGTCAAAATAGGCTCAGAGTCCACTAAATTCCTCATTTCTTGTTTAATTGATATGTCTAGCCATAATTTCTCCCATCTTGTATTAGGAAAGCTGATTTTGAGGGTAATAGAAACCTTTCCCTTTATTCATTGATAAACACTTTAAACAATACATGGGCAAATACAGACCCTTGGGACACTTCCCCAGGATCCCCTGGGATGCTTTACTTCAAGTTGGCATCAAAGTGTCTTTAGGTCTAGTTCAAGTGGTTTTGAACTGGAGGGATTATAGTACTGTCTAGCCCACATCTCTCCATCTTTCAAACAAGAATTATACAAAAGAGCTTTTTAAATGCTTTGATAAATTCAGGTAAATAATATCAACATAACTGATAGATCTTACTGACATATCAATCAAGGAACCCCACCAAAGGAAAATAAAGTACATCTGCCTTTAGTTATTCTTGATGAAGCCATAATGGTCCTTTGGGTCACTGTAGCTTTTTCATAGTATATTCTAGAATCTGGCTAGCAATTGAAGTAAAATCCATTGGTTTACAGTTTGTAGACCCTATTCTCTTCCCTTTAAAAAAATCAAGTCAGCATCTGTTCTCCAACCATGAAGTACCTCTCCATTCTCATATCTCTGACAATTAGCAAGCATATCTGCCAAAGCTTTTGGTATCTGGGGATGAAATTATTACATCTGGTGACCAGCTGACCTGACTCATCAAGGGCCCATATAAGGATTCCTGCCATTTATAAAGTGCATTTGTATAGGTTTATAAAATTAAAATTTTATGTATATTTTCATGTAATTTACAATTAAATTTACATGTAAAATTTACATTTTACTTTACATACATTCTCTCTTTTTATGTTCAAAATCAGTGTGAGTAGGTACTGCATTTGCCTATACCCCCATTTCACAGGTGAAGAATCTGAAGTTCAGATTTAACAACTTCTCTATGGATACAGACCTGAGTTCAAATCCAGCCTCAGACACTTGACACTTACTAGCTGTGTGACCTTGAGCAAGTCACTTAATCCCAACTGCCCTGCCTTCCTTCTCCAAAAAAAAATAAAAAGACATGAGAAGGGGAGGAGTTGGGTAGGGGAAGGTAGTATGAAGAGGTAAAAAGGAAAGATCTGACAAAAACAGGAAAGAACTGAGCATTTCAATGGAATGTAGAGGTAGAGGGAGGTAAGTGATGTCATTCTCTTCCCCAAATTGCTATAACATTCAGGAATAAAGCAAAGCAGTTTTGTTATTGCCTTATTATTGTTACCTTATTAAATTATATAAATATATAAAAATGTCTACATATATTTATATATGTGTGTATGTCTATGTATATATCTATGTTATATATATTATATATATTATATATAGATACATACACACATCATAGTATACATTAAATTTCAGGTTCTTATAAAAGCTTTTTTCTTTCTCATTTTTACATTTTGAAATGTTTTGCTATGTTCAATATAATGAATGTTGATAACATTCCCCTACCTATAAAGGAGAGATTTTGCTATGAAACTAAGGCAAGACCAGCTAAATAGGACACTGCAACCTTGCACATAGTAGGTATTCAAGTTTCTTGAATGACTGGTTCATATGCAAAGACTGTTCTTCGTCCCAACTTTCCTATTTTAATTGATGGAATCACCATCCTCCCTACTCACTAGGCCTCAACATTTTGATGGTCTCATTAATTCCAACTCTTCCTCCTCCCCCATCCTATTCCTGTTCTTCCAACTTGTCCCCTTTTCTCAGGTCATACTACAGTAAACCCCAGGTGAGGTTCTCATTACTTCTCACCTGATTGCTTCCCAGCTGGCTTTAGCATCATTGTTATCTAATATGCCCTTTTCAAAGTTGCCAAAATAATCTTACTAATGCACAGATCTGGTCATATCATGCTCTACCTCATAAACCCTTCATGACTCCCCATTACCATTAGGGTAAAATACTTTTAGGTCAGTATTTAAGGTTCTCATCTATCTGATTTCAACCTACTTTTCCCAATTCCCTTTGCACATTTTGTATTCCAGTCAATGCAGGCTACTCTTTTATTTCCTGATCTCATTCTGCCCCCTTCTGCCTCCATACATTTACACAGGCTACCTCATAAACGTAGAATATACTTCTACTGTATTTTAGACTAATTTAAATTCTCATTCCTTTAAGACCCAGTGTAGCTGCACCTCCTTCCTCATCCCCTCAGCTCAGAGTGATCTTTATCTGCAAATTTCTTATCATATTTTTAGAGCTCTCCTTTGCCCTAAATCACATTCTACCTCCTATCATACTTATTCATATAAAGGGCTTATCCCTTTTATTAGAACAAAAGCTCCTTGAAGTGAGAGATTATGATTTTTATCTTTTAATGCCAAGCATCTAATACATAGCAGGAGCTGCTTGAATATTGAGGAATGAGTGGTTAGGTTAACAGAATCAATATTTAATTAAATTATATTTAAATTCTATTTTAATTTATTGTTTTTATTTTAATTATTGGGGAAAGTGAGAAAATTATTTTCATGAATGATTCAGAATTTTCTTTGTGCTTGGTGAAGGTTTCTTATCATTGCTAGGAATTTATTAGTCTCATGACTCAGCTCTATCCCAGAGGCTCCCTAGTACTGCTGTTAAGTTACACATATTCAGATATACAAAAATACTTTAAAAATAGAACATAAATCATCAAAAGAATGAATTTGTCTACGTCAAAAGGCCAACTTAAAAACCTTATGGTTTATTCTATCAGAATGATGTATTATTCTGGTGAATTACTCATAAATTAAGCCTACTTGTTTACCTCAAAAAAATTGACATTCTAGTTATAAATATCTAGTGTAAATCCACTTATGTCTTATGCTGTTATGAAGTTTCAGATAATTCCCAAAGTTGGATTCCTTTTCCTTTTGGTTGGAGAAGCCTGTTTTTGTCGATTTCCCTCCCACCCACCTTCCAGGAAAATGCAGCCATTCTGAAGTCAACAGTCTTAGAAACTTGGCAAAGTGGCTTAAAAAAAAAAACTTAAAAAAAATTTTTTTTAGGAGTAGGGATGGATGGTTTATGCTAAGAATTGAAACAGTTACTGAAAGCTTGTCTCATTTGGGAAGTTTTGGCTAGACTTCTTTTGGGGCCTTAATCACATTCTACCTTGGATCATATTTATTTGGGAAGTATTCAGATCCTCTGGGAAGCATCTACTGCTTTTTGCAAACATTCCAGAAAATGATAATGTTCTCAAGACTTATTAGGGGGAGAGAGGCCTTAGAAGGTAAGTCAGAGTTTAGAGGAAACAGATAATGATAGTTTTAAGAATGAATGTTAATGGTCACCGGCATAGTCAAATCCTAAACTGTTTCCATTAAATATTCAATTCACACATTTATAAAAGTTAGACACCCAATAAACTATCATTGAAATGGTCAGGGATACATAAAAACAGTAAGAAATTAGTCAGACACATTGATTATACCTGCAGTTTCAGAAAAGATAACATAGATGGAATCAAAAGCATATAGAAATATTTCTTAGATATCTCAAGAAGTATTTTTCTTTCAAAAAAGTTGAGTGTCTTGGAACAATAGGAAGTAACATATGGGGTGTCCCTAAACTCTTAGGGCACTTTTAAGTTGTTAAAGCTTAAAATTATACTAAACCTCTGAAGACACACTGTATGTACCTGGAAAAGTATTTTTAAAACAGATGTCTAATAAAGAATTGTTAAAAAAAATCAAGTTCCCTTGCCTAGAGAGCATTTCATAAATATTCATGGATATTTCAAATCTTGGGATTCCATGCTCTGTTTTAATGTTATATTCAGAAATCATAACCTGTTGTGAAAGCTTGTCCTATCCATAAGGGGAAAAATTATAGTACTTTTATAAATAAGTGTAAACTGAGTCCCTAAGATCCCATTGTTCTTTTATGTTTGTACAGGGATATCTTGTACTTCCTGGTCCTTAACAATACGTTTGCCTTTCATTACAGCCTAATTGCATGATGTTGATCGTGAATTCAGGGTTTAGAAGTGGCAAACAACGACCAAATCTCATTATGCAGCAACATGCAGGAAGCAAGCACCATGTTGATTACATTAAAAGGCCCCAGACACAAAAGTGCTCACTCAGATGTTCTGTCAGCCCGGATTCAACGTAGTCTAAGTTATCTTTTGTAGTGACTATAAGAACTATTTCCACTTTCCACAGTGAACACACACACACACACAAAATCACCCAGCCGTGATCCAACAATGTACCTGACTTAAATATTAACCGCTTTAAAAACAAGGACCAGAGCCCAAAACATAAGTCCGTTAGCATGATCCCCAGTTTCTCTGGAATTGTAACATTTCTGGCAAGATATGAAAGACATTGAAAAGCAAGAAAAGTAAAATTCAATTAACTTAAGTTTGTTAGTAAGTCTGCACTATCCCTTTTTTTCTCTTGACCACACTGGGCATCTGGCCTCAACTCCTTTACCATATGCTTACCCCAGGAATAATGCATTTAGTTTGAGGAGACAGCAGGCGTCTGTCAAGCATACCAGACTAGTTCCAAGTGGGCCAGCCACTCCAGCAGGAATAGTTCTCACAGGAACGAAAACTCAGTAAAATCTAAAAGCAAGCAGACTTGTTTGTCGGAACAACATATCAACTGGTTTCCTTCTCCTTCTTGGCTTGGGGTATATAGCATTGGCCAGTACGTTGCTATAAAGTTTCCCAGGTTGTACTTTTTCAAACTGCTTTTTTCTCTACTCCAGAATGGCCTCAGCAGAGCGGAGAAGTCCATCACACTCAATTAAGAAACCCAGAGTGGGAGGGCTCCTCTCAATTTTGAATGACGTCAGCTGGTGGAGAGGGGAAGAACTGCAGACTTGTCAAAGCAGAGGGGGGCATTTCATTAATATCAGCTGCATGCCTCGAAGCAGGAGCAAGCCAGAATCCTGGGGAGTGATAGTCTCTCAAACACACAATAACTTGAACTCAAAAATAAGCTGGTTCCATTCAAGTCAACTACTGTCCTGAAATGTATTCTGGAATCAAAGGGAAAGATCATTTCTTAGTCTTGAAAACAACCTCCTTCCACTCATCCCAAAAATCCTGCCTTCCTCCCCTACATCAGAGACATACCTAGACATACCATATCTAGTGGTGGGGCCACTAGACCTTCCTTGTAGGTCAATGAAATTTGAGAGGGCACTTGTCCTTCACGAGTACAGAAATGACTGAACATGGTTCTTACTTAGCAAGCAACTTTCATTAAAAGGGGATGCTTAAGAAGTTTCTTTCTTTGGAGACTAGAGCTGAGGTAAACTCCAAGATGGTCACACTCCCCTAGGCAGTCTCCCTTAGAAACAGCCTCAAGGCGTTCAAGGCCCCCTTCTTACTACTGGGCCTATGTCCTTGGCCCAATCCAATCCTGAGGTATTTGGGGGTCTTCCCTGGTAACTTGAGATTACTGTCTGCCTCCTCATCTTTGACTTTTACTTCCTGCTAGCCCTTTTTATTCTATAAAAAAGCCTTCAAAAGGTTAACAAAGTGAAATCAGTTTAGTGTTCTCGGTGCCCTCTCTCACAATCCTATTAACTTCAGGTGGGAATTCAGCCCTTTAAAAAAACAAAACAAAACTCCTTTTACCCCTAAGGGGTAAACTCCTTCTAAGGGAGTTTAAACTCCTCTTCCTCCTCAGAACACTCAATCTTTTTTTTTTTCTTGCTATTTTTAGCATCATTGGGCAGCTCTAGCTTACTTTGGATATCTGACACCCTTGCAACAAGGTGCTATCTATACATGTGGGTGCTACTCTTTCAAGAAAGAATCTTCAGTCTTCTATACATTCATCCAAAGTTACTCTTTCAAGAAAGAATCTTCAGTCTTCTATACATTCATCCAAAGTTACTCTTTCAAGAAAGAATCTTCGGTCTTCTATACATTCATCCAAAGTTACTTTCATCTTTCAGAATGTTGAGGAATCATTTCTAAATTCACAACAGTTTTGTTTTTTTTTTAGGTACCTCTCCTCTTCCTCATGAGAATTGTAATTTATGTCTGCAGAATACAGATTCCCGTCTCTTCTGGGCTGTCTTCCATGTAGAATTGTATACCATGTGATTGTACTTTTTCCTTTTCTAAACCAGGGCTGGGGAACCTGTGGCCTCAAGGCAGTATGTAGCTCTCTAAGTCCTCAAGTGTGGCCCTTTGACTGAATCCAGACTTCACAGAGCAAAGACTGCTGGTACCCTACTTCTGTTCTAAACCGTCTGAAATTTTATTTCTCCAAAGCTAGAGTGCATGTCAGACACTGATTTCCTTTCTATAATAATAATAATAATAATAATAATTTTACATAAGGTTTATACAACATTCATTTGATCAAGTTCACAATAAAGCTGTGAGGTAGGTGCTTTTATTATTCCCAGTTTTGGAAATGAGGAAACTGAGGAAGATAAGTTAAGTGACTTGCCCAGGGTCACACAGCCAGGAAGTGTCTGAGGCTGGATTTGAATTCAAGTCTTCCCGATTCTAGATCTAGTCCTCCAGTCACTGCCCCACCAAGATGATTCAATCATGAATTCTGTTTTGTTTTTTTGTAGTTCTTACAATCAGTTCCTCCTTGTTGGTATAAATTAAGTCTTAGAGAGCTATGCTTCACTTTTAGAATAATGAGTTCTTCTTGAAAAAAAGCCATACTTGTTCTTTGGGTCACTGTTTTCTTTCCTAAATATTCACAAAGGATAGGAATAGATACCAGACCTGTGAATTCAATGGCAGAGAGATCTCCTGGGAGAGAAAATTCCCCTCTACCAATGAAGACTGCTTCTAGTTGGCAGACTCTACTCTCTTCCCTCTTTCATAAAAAAAAAAACAAGATAACACCCGTTCTTTTCAAATTGGGTCACACCTCTTACATCACTTCCATTCCTTCTTTCTTTTTTTTTAACACTACATAAAAAATATTTTTAATTTATGGAATAAAAGAAGCATTTTCATAACATAGTACAATAAAAAAGATCATTGCACATGAAACTGCATATCTATTATGCACAACTTACTAGTCCTTTCAAACATACAACAAAATTATTGTGTAAATTTCTTTTTTTTCTCCTCTTCCTTCCTCCCCCCACTCACCCTAGAGAGGACTACCATTAGATATTAGTATTTGTATATAGATACACATATATATGTAAAATTATTCTATACATACGTCTCTATCAGTTCTTTCTCTGGATGTAGATAGTGTCTTTCTTCACATGTTCTTTATAGTTAATCTGGATATTTATAATAGTCAAAATAACATTCACTTAAAGTAGTTCTTCAAAAATATTGCCATTAGCATTTACAATATTCTCTTGGTTCTCCTCATTTCACTCCATGACCTTATTTTTAAAAATGTTTTATTGATTTTTTTTTATTCCTTTAACCTGGCATCTTAAGATAAATGAATCATAGATTCAAATGTAGAAGGGTTTTTAGCGATCTAGAGATATTAGGTGAGACTTTCCCAAGGTCACTAGAATTTGAACCCAGATCTTTTGATTCCAAAGCCCATCTCTCTAAATACTGAACCAGGCTGTTTAAGGGAAGGATGGTTGCTTTCCTGTTGTTCTCTGAGTACCAGTTACTGTTTATACAAACAGAAGGCATTACACTGAGTACAAGGAAGGTTCACTCAGAAGCAACTTTCTATTAGGTGACTTTCTCTTAAAATAGATTAGTCAGTCCTTCTTGCTCCTGTGTTTAGGGGTCATTGCTCAAGAATAAGGGTGTTATTTTGTCAGAAGTCCCCAGTGGCAGAAGCTCACAGGATACCTTATAGGTCTTACTGAAATTAATCCTATTTAGGAAACTAGCATGGGCCATGTGAAAAGTCCCCCTTGACCCCACTTGCCTTTAGAGCTAATATCACCCATGGCTCCATCACTCATTACACAGGAGGATGTTGTGTGCAAGCATGAATATTCATGGCTGCTGCCAGCCAGCTTATGGATCGTAATAACAAAGGAAAACGCATACAAAAACCCACATGTGTTTTTGATAACAGTCAAATTCTATTTTTCCTGAAGTGGAAATGAGGAAACAACCTTTGTAAGGATTATATGATTACATATAATAGCTAGAGAAAATGCAAAAGGTTCTCTGTCTCTCTCTGTCTCTCTGTCACTGTCTCTCTCTCCGTCTTTTTCTTTCTCTCTCTCTCTCTCTCTCTCTCTCTCTCTCTCACACACACACACACACACACACACACACACGGTTTTCAAAATCAAATTTCCTTTCTGCAAAACAAGTCACACTGTCAGTGATAACTAACTATAAATGCTTGCTTTAAAAAAAACTGAATAGAATGCTTGACTATTGATTGAGAAAGCTGTGGGAAAAGAACAAAGCAATATCTGAGCCTCAGCCCTATTATTAAATTGTTCTCTTGCAATTTGGATTCCAATTTTTACACAGAATCATTTCCTGCTGAAGTCGCCCATGGTTTTATAAACCACTCTGGAGAGGAGATGATGATTGTCTAGGACTTCCAGCTTGTTTTACAAATGAGGAAACTGAGGCAAATAGGGCTGAGTGACTTGCCCAGAGTCACACAGCTATTAAGTGTCTGAGGTCAGATTTGAACCCTAGTCTTTCTGACTCCAGGTCTAGCGCTCTGTGGCGTCACCTAGTTGTCCACATGGCTAGTAATAACAGGATTAATGACAATAGTAATGCCATTGACTTCATTGAATGTGATTACAAATGATTTACTGTTGGATGGAGCCTATGGAATGACTAAGACCCAAGAACAGAATCAAAAGGCCCTTCATGGGCAACATCCACATAAAATCATCCAAGAATATGTTGTCCAAGAAGTGACACATTTAAGACATGTGGGGTTTTTTGTGTAACTAGAAGAGTTCACGATGGCAGTTAAGTACCAGGTAATCATTTCAAGAAATTACAGAAAGGTTATCTCACTGATAAAAGTAGATTACGGGGGGGGGGGGGGGACAGCTAAGTGGTGCAGTGAATAGAGCACCAGCCCTGGAGTTAGGAGGACCTGAGTTCAAATCTGGCCTCAGATACTTAACACTTACTAGCCATGTGACTTTGGGCAAGTCTATTAACCCTAATTGCCCTGCATTCCCCCCTCCAAAAAACAAAGAAACAAAAAACCTCTAAAGGTAGCTTATGCCAGAGAACAATGGTGACAAGCAAAACATATCACCTCAAGCTGTATAAATTTAGTACCTGTTGAATACTCAAGACACTACCTGGGAAGTATACCAATGTTATCATAATTATACTTGATATCTTTATGGACCAGCAGTCACAAATTCTCATACTACAAATATAGTCCCCTCAATGTATCTTAGAGAATTCAACCAAAATAACCTGTCCTTACACTCTAGCATTGCACGGCCCAAGCCCTTGGTGACAATCACCTGAACACAACATTGATTCACAACAACTAAAGAATTGCATTTTAAAAGACTTTGCCATTCCAATACCAGTCATCTCCGAGATACATGGAATAAAAAGGTTTCAAAATAGTGAGACATGGACCAGTGAGGTGGTACCTGGGAAACACCAGCTCAGACCAGTTCTTGGGTCAATTATTTTTGTCAGTGTGAGTATTTACACCTTGGATTCTAACAAAAGCTACACAAATCAGGGTTTGATTTATTCTTTTGTTGATTTTCTAGGCTTAAAAATGTGATGGAGAAAGTGTTACTACAAATCAAACTTAAAAGTGTGCCTTAAATTTGCTTTGTTTATTTGCTTTTTTGTTGACATCAGGTTTTTTTGTTTGTTTGTTTGTTTTCCCCAGAAGACCATTTGCAAATGCTGGGCCTGTCTCCTACTGGAAATATACCAAAGATGCTTTTTCTGAGCCCATGGACAACAGGCTTATATCCTATTACTTTTATTTAACTACACAAACAATTATTTTATCCAATTAAAAAGAATGTAGAGAAATAATAGTTGGATAGTAGTTACTTGCCCCAGAACCATAGAAAGAAATGAGAATCACATCAACAACTATAACAATTGCTTACACTTATACAGTAACTTAAGGTTTGCAAGGCACTTTACTTATATTATCTCAATTAGTTTTACGATTATCCTATGATCCCCATTTTACAAATGATGAAGAAAATGAGGATGAGAAAGGCTTAAGGACTTACCTAGGGTCCTAGAGCTATTATACACATGACCCAGCCTTCCTGACTCCGTGCAACCAAAGGAAGAGACAAAACAAACATCTATTGAGTATAATAGATAGATAATAGATAAGATATAATAGAATAGATAATAATAAATTAATAAATAATAGATTTGATAATAATATATTATCATTATTATTATTAAAATATAACAATAGATAATAAGAAATAGATTTGAGTATCTATTTATTGAGACACACATGTGCATCTAAATGCTAGCATCAATGTGCCAGGTACGCTGCTAACTGGACTCCAGGATCAATGCTCCTCTACTGCGCCACTCAGCAGCCCAACTGATGCTCTACTTCCTGTTCCATGCTGCCTTGCTTATAAATGAGAGTAGCAAACATGGATCCTTAAAGCAAAATTTGGTCAAGCTTCTTGCCCTTTTCTCTATAAAGGACAGCTCCTACATTCATCTTATTGTATTACAGAGTAAAAGGACAGTGAATTCATATGAATGAGAACAACATTCACTTGTTACAATTAAACTCAGAGATATAGATAAATGTTATCTTTCTGCTATATTTTCTGATTTATGGGACAGAGATCTACCTGAAGATGAATACTTTTATCTTTCAGCAAAGGGTGTATATCAATTTCAAACCCCTATTGACACTAAAAACATTTAGACAAGTTACCCAACTCCTTTCCCTTCACCCCCATCTCAGCTGGGGACTGTGGCAGGCTGGAAAACCAATCTTCCTGACAATGACTGAATGATTCTAATCACTGACTTTTGTTAGTACTTTACTGCTAACAAAACATTAGGCAGACTTTTTAATCACTGATCTTCACACTAACCCTACTAAATATTATAAGATTAGAGGTAGTATAAGTATTTTTGGTAGTATAAATACTATAGGTTCAATAAATATTATCAGAATTATAGGTAGCGTAAATACCAGCATTATGAATATTATAAGTATTCTAAATATTATAGGTATAAATATTATGGGAATTACAAATATCATTATTATAAATATTATAGGTAGTATAAATACCAAAGGTATATTAACAAAATTAAAATTCATATAAACATTATCAATATTATAGGTAGTATAAAAGCTATAAGTATTCTAAATATTAAGGAATTTATAGTGTAAATATAAATATTATAAAAATTATAGGTAGTATAAATACTGTAGGCATTCTAAATATTATAGGATTTATAGATAGTATAAATGTCAGTATTCTAAATATGATAAATACTAGAGGTATATATATTATTGGAATTATAATTAGTATAATTATCAATATTATAGACTGTATATTATAGGCATTCTAAATATTACAGAATTTATATAGTATAAATATTATAACATATTATAGTTGCAAATATTATAGGAATTACAGATAGTATAAATACCAGCATTATAAACATTATAAGCAGTATAAATATTATGAGTATGAATATTATAGTAATTGTAGATAGTATAACTATTATCAGTATTATAGGTAGTATAAATACCACAGGTATTATAAATATTGTAGGAATTATCAATAATATAAATTTAGGTATTATTATTATTACCATTTTATAGATGAGAAAACTGAGACCTATAAAAGATAACTGGCTTATCTAAGGTAACATAACTGGGAACTAGGAAATCCAGGTCTTCTAACGTCAAATCCAGGGTTCTTCCTACTAAGTCACTTTGTTTCTTTCACGTGAAATATATTGAATGAGATCCTATAATCTTTTTACAACATAAGAAATTAGAAAGGAGTGTCCCAGAATTAAAACTTTCGTAAAACAGAAAGATATTTCTTTCTTTCTGCAATGAATGAAAAAAGACTGCCTCTTTATCAGGGTTAAATTTTGCTTTTAAAAAGATGTGTTTGATCGAACATATATGTTTTATGTTTCAACCTCTTGCAATGATTACTATTGTTAGTGAATAGCAATCCTGCCACAACATCTCCCTCTTCTTTCTCCTCTCCATTTCTTACAACACCATTACTCTAGATATAATACCCTCATCACCTCTGAGGCTAAGAGCTTCCTAATTAATCTTCCCTTCCTTCTACTTTTTTCCTTTACCTCCCTGCTACTGAAACCTTCTCAAGGCAAAGAACAGCTCGTTATTCTCCTCCTCAAAAACAATCAATGGCTCCCTCTTGGCTCTGAGATAAAGTACAAACTCCTGATGGTCGAACACAATCTGGCTCTAATTGACCTATTTGGCTATACGTTACTCCCATTCATACATTTTACCTTGAACTATTTGAACTTGAACGAGTTGAATCGTCAACTTGAACAATTTCCCAAACTTGACTTTCTCCCTCTTGTCTTTGTATATTTGCAAAAGCCCTTCCCCATCCCTCATATTGGAGCCCCTCCTCATTTTGTTCATAATCCTTATCATCTTTCAAAGTAAAGCCATTCCAGGAAGCCCTTTCCTTTACCCTTTCTCTTCTTTATGCTCAAGTGCCTTCCTCAACTTATTTTTTAAAAAAATATTTATGTGAATGTATAGAAATAAGCTTGAAGATACTGACGTTTGAAGATGAGCCTCCCAAGACCTTTCCTCTCTCGTGCACCTCGCCTCTCAAGTAGGACAGGGCTCTCATGCCCATCAGTGAGGAGGTAGGTCTGCGTCAATGGGTTTTGGAACTGGGATTGCATTAGAAACAGGTTTAAAAAAAAAAGAAATCTGTTTGCCTTGAACTTTATTTTGAATGAGGAATTTGCACATGGTTTCTCATTAATCTTCACAAAATCTTGTGAAATAGGCCATACAAGTATTATGTTCCTTTTACAAATGAAGAAACTAGGTGCAGAATGCTCCTTGCAGGCACAGACAGTTAAAGGGAGATCTTGATATATTGGAATGAATAAAAAAAATCTCATGTTAGGAGAAACCTACATTCAAATCTTCCCTCTAACACTCACCTCCTGTGTGACCACAGGCATAGTACTTAACCTCTCTGTGCTTCAGTTTCTTCAGGTATAAAATGCAGATAATAACAGCATTCATAGTACCAAGGAGAATCAAAATTTGTAAACCCTGAATTCTTCTTTTAGGACTGATGAGATTGACCTACACCCTAACTGTAGACTTGTTAAAATTTGGTTTGGGGACGTTTGTGTGTGTGTGTGTGTGTGTGTGTGTGTGTGTGTGTGTGTGTGTGTGTGTCCATATTTAGGGAAGAAATTCCTATACTTACATTTATTACATTTTACACATTCTTCAGACCGGCCAATCTCATCTCAACTCTCTCCAGGATATTTGCCTTTCACATTTCAATGTAGAAAATAGAGTGATTTGTGGCCAATAACTCTTTGCCAACCTCACGTGAATATTGCTTAGTGATCTGGGATGGTCCATTGCATCTGGAACACAAAAGGCTTCTCTGCTAAGTCCATTTTCTATTGATTCTCTTGTTCACTTGGCTGTTGCCCTCGGCTTCCTGATATCGGATATGTGTCTTCTCAGTTGGGCATGAATGAGTTGCACATCCTGTTGACACAGATACTCAGTGCTGTCTGTGAACGGGAAAAGAAGCTCTTGGGAAAATATATTTCTCTTAAGGAAAGCTTTGAGATGGTAAAATACCCTGATCAGCAAATAATTGTGAAGTACCCACTATAAGCATTGCGTTGTGGGAGATATAATGATTCAAAAAGTCATAGTCTCTGCCAACATGGAGTTAAAGAGGATTTTTAAAAATAGGAATGAGATTACTGTTTGTTCATGGTACATCCAGAAATTCCATATACAGTAAAATCAATAAAAGTGCTCAGTTTTATATGCTTCAGAAAGCAAAGGATGAATCATATCTACCCTGTCTAAAAAAAAAAAGGCTTCTGAAGATACTAAGGTATTTTTGGCGCTGGTGATAAATAGGGCATCACTTCCAACAAGCCATTGGCATTAGAGAAAGGTAAACAAGTCTTTATAAGTGACCTACAAAGTTTGTAGTTTAGCATTAGGAAGCACTTAATTACTGAATTTTTGAAAACACTTTACAGTGAGTGGACTTTAAAAAAAAAGTATAGTTCATTACATTACAAGCCTCTCATGCAGAGATTAATTAAGAACAACACCAAGTGAAAAGGGCCAAGCATATATTTATGTCAGCTTGAAATACAGCATAAGCATCTACCATGTGGCTATAGCCATAATTAAATGATAGAGATTATACTAGGTATTTAAAGTTTAAATAATTTGATAGACTGTAGATACAGGGAAAAAAATTATGTAGCAAGTCATGTACAGTGTGTAAACAGAAAAGTATGTACACGTCTGGAAGCAAATCAATGAATAAGTAGAGAAAATGGCAGGGAATTTTAATTAGAATTAAATGAATTTGGTTTGAATAAAATGAAATTCTGTTAGTCAGTCCTCTATTCTGCCTCTAACATGCGATTCTGACTTTTTTGTTTTAACTGACCTTGCTGGCACAGATTCTCATGTGGTTTATTCTCAGTAGAACTTTCTCGTATAGGCATCTTGTGAACTGTCTTGAATTATTAAGTTTTCTTTTTAGAGTTTAATTCTAAAGTGAAAGAACCTTACCTCCCTTTGAGAATCATATCTGATATCTATTATGATAAAGGAGGAGGTGGATAATTAGATTCAAAAGACTTTTAATCAAATTGTGGAATCAACGCAAGTTTTAGAACTGAAGGAAAACAGAGACTGCCCAGTCTAACTCTAATTTTATAACCCCAGTTTACTAATCTGTTGAATGGGAAGGATACCTACAGCATCTACTTCACAGGCCTATTGACTAAGTCAAATGAAATAATGTACGTAAGGCAACTGGCCAACCTTAAGGTACTTAAAAGCATTATACAAATGTTAGCTGTCATTACATATTTTTACTACCTGTTTGATTTTGGGAAATTCCCTTAAACTCTCTTTTCCTTCATCAATTAAAGGAGAACTTCCAACCTTTGATTTTACACGAAATACTTTCTTCATAACAACACTGTGACATAGGCTGGCCAAGAATTAGGATGTCCTTTTTATTTTGTAGTTTGCTTTATTTTGTGATTGGGTCTCCCTATTTTACTTAGGCTGGAAATGTAGCAGCCACTCATGGTCCTGATATCAGTACCCATCAACATGAAAACTTTAACCTTCTCCATTTTCCTCACTTGGGCTTTAGGCAGTCTAATGGCTCTCCACTCTGAAGCACTCACCTTATTAGTGCCAGAGAGTGTGGATAGGACACTCAGTCAGTTTTGGCCCACTGAGGCTCAGAACTCCTGAACTCAAGCAATCCACTAGCCTCAGCCTCACCAACTCTGCTAGGTAGACTAGCAAAAGCAGGGACTACTGCGGAATATCACTATTACTGGCTTATTATGTAAATTTTACAGTTGTGAAATCACTTTCCAAAGCTATGAATTGACTTGCCCACAGTTATTTAAGTAGGCAGAATCAGACCCACAATTGAAATGTGATCTTCTGACTTTCAGATGACACGAGGCAATGTATTTGTAGAAGGCATGTGTAGGAGCTTTTAGTCTTCTCTCCCCTTACTTCAACCTCTTCAAAGGAGAATATATGTACATTGATTGGAGGACACCATTTCCTAGAATGTTATTCATCAATGGGAAAAGACACAGAGCACTAGTGCTGATTGGAAGAGGGAAGAAATAGTGAAGAGGAAGAAAGAGATGATCTTCCACTGTATGGCCCTACTTAAGAACAAAAAGGCCTTGTCAAGTATGGGGGCATGGAGCAGCAGGAACCAACAGCAAGACATGCATAGCAGGATGTGGCAGCTCAGATGGCAATGCTCAGTGGCATTTGAGAGAGACAGATGGCAACTGTGGAACTGGCAACAGTAGCAAGCAGGCAGAATGGACAGTAGAAAGGGGTACAGAGTCTATACTTGCCATGGGACCAACTATCACAGTGTACATTACCTACTGGAAATTCCCTATTGGTGTTTAGAATTTGGTTGCCATTACAGGATTTCTGTCCAAGCCCCATTTACATCCTTATCTTTTCGAGGGATAAATATGTTTACATTAAAAATGCCCATTGTTGTTTTCACAGCTAGCAGGTGAACTGACTCATACTCTGAAAGTGACTCAAAATTGGATGTTGCCAAGGGAAAAAACCCCGAGTGGGGACAAACACAAAATAGAGATGTAATTATTGATAAATCTCTAAGATTGAACCCAGACTGTCCATCCTCAAACAATACACAGTTCACATTTTTATCCAAATTTGTATGCCTTCCAGTTTTAAAAACTTAAAACACATCGATTTTATCTTTGGGTACTCCTGGAATAAGAAATCCCTTTACCAACATAGATCAGCAAGTCATTTAGATCTTAGAAAATTGCCCAGGAAGGTTTAATGACTTGCCTGCTGTCTGACAGCTACTGTGTGTCATAGGACTTGAATTTATGTCTCCCTGACTCTGAGGTTGATCCTCTATCTGCTATACTTTATTACCACTCTAATACAGTTATTTAACTAAATAGTCTTATGGGGATGTATAGCAGTGATTGAGTCTCACTGTACAATGGCATCACAGGACTGCTCCCCCCTGCTCTTCAAGGATGTTTCACTTTAACCACAACACCATGTTTTGACCTTTGTTGCACTTTAATGACTAAGACATATATCAGTTGGGAAGAACACGGATTGTGATTCTTAGAGGTAGAGACCAAGGCAGGGAACATTCCTTGGACCATGATTCTAAATAAGAAACCAGGTTTCTTTGGGGGAAAGGTATGGCAGATTAACCAAAACATTCATTGTAGACATTTATTATTCAATTCACATGACAATGTTGACAATCATAGAATCATTATCCTGGTGTGAGGTGGGACCTTCCAGAGGCCAATTAATCCAACCCCTTCATTTTATAATTAAGGAAACAGACAGCCAAACCAGTACTTCTTCCCCCGTATCATACTGCCTCCATTCCGTGACAATCACTCCCCAATTCTTCAGCCACTTTGGAGTTTGGTTGTTTTTATCTTCACTAGTTTGCTTTCTGTATTCATTCTTCTGTGTATTTTGATGCCCTTCTTATCAGATATTACCTTGATCTTCTTTTATTACCCAACTCTAGGCCACCCATTGGCTTTCCAATTGGTCCATCTGTTCCTTACAATTCCTTCATCACTCTGCTTGCCACTACCAATGAATACAACTTCTCCATTCTCTGTGAAGCACATTGAGCCACTGAATTTTTAAAAGTTTCCTTATCTTCTCTGGCATTATCTCCAACCAGATGTTAAGCTACCAGGGTGGGTACTATTTGCTGTCTTTGTACATAATGATAAACATGATAAGAATCATGTAGTGCTTTGTGGCTTGCAAAGTGCTTTACAAATATCTTATTTGAGCCTCACAACTACCTGGGGAGGTATGTGTTATTATCACTACCATGTTACAGATGAGGAAATCAAGGCACAGAGACATTAAGTGACTCTCTTAAGGTCGCATGGCTATTGGTGGCTCAGGTTGGATTCCATGTCTAGCACTCTATCTACTGCCCTATCTAGTTGCTCCTATCACTTTCATACTAACAGAACATCTACAGGAAAGGAGCTTTTCATTCTCCCCTCCAAAAAAAAAATAGTTTGAAAGTACAATGCTTTGAACTGATGTACAGCTATCCCTTCCACAACATGACTTTCCTCATTGCAATTCCAATACATTGTGGTTTAGCATAAGAAATTAAATGAGAAGTTTTGGGGATTTTTGTGGAAGCTACAGACAATACTAGGAAATGCATAAAATATATGTATAGTATTGTAAAATATCAACACATTTTATCTTTTAATACCATAAACACTCCATAAAGGAAAAAGAAAAAAATTCAGACTTCTTTGGCAAAAATGTTTATGCTGATTTTCCAAATCTTGGGGGTACCATGCCCTTAATCCCCACAATGTGGAAGAGATAACTGTATTATAACCTTTTGCTGACATAGTTCAAACACTGCAAAAATTTCATTTAATCTGTCCTCAAAGCAAAATCACTTAAAGCACTTAGAAAACTCTGTACTCATTTTCCAGATAGAGAAACTGAAGAAGGAGATGCTTTATAATACCAGTTATTAAACTAGACCCGTGTAATCATTTACATAGGAAATTAATGTGATATGTAAGATAATGAGGCACTCTTGTGGTCAGGAAGGCTTGCGTTCAAATCCTGTTTTGGATATGAACTTGCTGTGTGACCCCAGACAAAGCAGCTAACTTTCCAGTGCCCCCAGACAACTGTCTAAAATTTGGAGTTGTAGAGCAGCTGACTATGCATTGTTTGATTGGGTTTATTCACTGGAATTCATTCTCACTACCACCAGCATCACATAGTTAGCAATTCCATTCCATTCCATAAACATTCATTAAGCATTTTCTATGCAGCAGGCGCTGAGCCAAGATGCTGGGGAAATGAGGAAAACAAATCCCAAGCAGGGAGCTTCTCTTCTTCTAGATCTGAAAGATTCAGGATTAGACTTCGTCTTCTGATTCCAAATGAATTTGTTCCTTAATTCTTTCTTCTCACCTTTCTACCACACTGAATGTTGTCCTACCTCTTTTCATTCATATCCCTTAGTTTCTTCATCTCTAAACTGAAGGGGTTTACCTAGATTAATCATGAGCTTTCCTTCAGCAGTAAATATAAGTGCATTTCTAGATAGTTTCCCTAAGTGACCCAAATCTTTGAAATTTTAACCCTTTTTAATGGAAATCTTTCGGAACTAAACTCTGCCGTCTAAAACAAAGCACATAGCAATGTCGGCTGCAGTCAGGGGGAAAGAGAACCTTCAGGATGCAGAGTATGGTAGGCAGTAAAGCATTCCATAATCCAGCCCAAGTTACCATTCAAACATCTGGAGATCAGTCAGCATCTACTTCAGTCTTCTCATTTTACTGAGGAAGAAACTGAGGCTTTGGGAGCTTAAGTGACTTTCCCCAAGTAACACACATAGATGCTAAGTGTCGGAGGTGGGATTTTTAGCCAGGTCCTTGGAATTCAGAGCTGGTGCTCTGTCTATTATACCAAGCTGCCTCCTTGTAAAATGAAGAGCTGAACCAGACTTGGGTTTCTGGACCTCTTTTATATGTTGAAGAGTCCTTTGGCAATGTGCTAAAGAGTCTTCCTTCAGAAGAATGTTTTAAAATACATATAAACGGGCAGGAAGGTGGTGTAGTGGATAGGGCATCAGCCCTTGAGTCAGGAGGACCTGAATTAAAATCTGGCTTCAGATACTTATTAGCTATGTGACTCTGGGCAAGTCACTTGCCTCAAAAAATAGAATGAAATACACACAAATATGCAGGATTACCAAGGAAATAAATTATATTAAAATGTGGTTATCAATTTTTTTGAAATTTCTCAGATTCCAGGTTAAGAAATTTCAGCCTAGACAAATCTTTTCTGGCTATTTACAACTTGAAATCTTATGATGTTAAGAGGAATTTTATATATAGAGTGCAAAGGGCACTGACAGGGTTCGATTATTTTTTTATTTTTTTGGGGGGGGCAGGGCAATTAGGGTCAAATGACTTGTCCAAGGTCACACAGCTAGTAAGTATTAAATGTCTGAGGTTGGATTTGAACTCAGGTCCTCCTGACTCCAGGGCCAGTGCTCTATTCACTGAACCATTTAGCCACCCCTAGGGTTCAAATTTTTGACATCATATGTATGACCTTGAGAAATTCATGTCCTCTTTGGGCCTCAGTTTTCTTATGTGTTACATGAAAGGGTTGGACTGGATGGATTCTGAGTTCCTTTTCACCTTTAGATCTATATAGGTCTATGATAAAGAGAAAGCAACAAAACCAGGTTGAAACCATAATATCAGAATGAAATGGTCAAGAAAGGGAGCTATTTAGAAAGATCGAGAAGAATGATCAAAATAATGGCGTTAGGGAAAAAATGGAGATACATAAAAACTGTTCTTAGTGGTTTGTTGGGTAACAAGCACAATTCTTCTTAATTTAATTTTTTTCTATTTAAAATAAACAACATGGACATGAAAATGTGATGAGTTAATTAATCAGAATGACTAACCTGGTGCACAAATAAGACACTTGGAGAATTCAATTGTCCCCTTAATGTCATGTTTTGACAGTCTGTCAGATATCTGAAGCTAATGTATAATGCAATCAGCGCCTTTTTATTCATTTATTTTTAAAGTGCAGATTAAAATAACAGGTCTGGAATGTCACTCCCCTTTCTTCAAATTTATGGAAACGTCTTTGGATAAAAACATTCTATTAATGATGCATAATCATATTTTCAAGATTTTAGTTAAACCTGTGATCCTACTGATTGTTCCCAATATGCCTATCTCATCTTTTCCAAAGTGACTTTGTCCAGTTAATGGAAATAAGCTACACATTAAAAAAAATGGTTAGGGAAGTAAAACCAAAACAACAACAAAAAATGGTTGATTTAGTTGACTGGGGTATCTTAGCAATAAAATATTTCACACCACGAAATTTTAATTTATCAGCAAGATATGTTAGTCAAATGTAGACAGATTTTCACCCATCAAAGTTAACACTCTTCAATAGAAGCTGCTCCTAAGGTCAGTCAAATGCTCATAAACACCACTTTATTATATCTTTTTCAGGGCTTAACCAGAGATGCTTATTTTTGGAGGATTTTGGCAGCTCAGAAAAGCCTCTGAATGCTGAAAAACTTTAAATTTTTATTTTGCTGATTTCATTTCCAATACATGGAATAAAACAAACATTTCCATGATACAGCATAATAAAAAGATTGCATATGAAATTGTAAATCCATTTTGTACAACTTGTTATTCCTTTTAAATATATAAAGTTAGGGGTGGCTAATTAGTGTCAGAGTGAATAGAGCACTGACCCCAGAGTTAGGAGAACCTGAGTTCAAATCCAGGGTCAGATACTTAACACTAGCTGTGTGACCTTGGGCAAGTCACTTAACGCCCATTGCCCTGCCTTCCCCCCTTCAAAAAGCAAAACCAAGACAAAACAATAAATATGTAAAGTTATTGTATAATTTTTTTCCTTTTTTCTTTTTTGTCCATCCTAGAAATGGCTAACATTAGAAACAAATATTTGTATGTATGTGTTTATCTATGTAAAATCTTTCTACACATACTTATATTTATTAGTTCTTTCTCTGGATGCAGAAAGCATCTTCCTTCGTATGTCATTTGTAGTTAATTTGGGTGTTTGTAATACTCAAACAATGCTAGGATAAAAAGCAAAGGTTACAATAGAGATTTCCTGTGTTGGAAAGCCTAATCTAGTCCAAGCCACACCTGAACAAGCATTTCCTCTGATACACCCAACCAGTGGGTACCATCCTTCACTTGACATCTAGTGAGAAGCAGTCCATTACATCCTGAGACAGACTATTATTACACTTTGAAATGCCTGATAGGACGTGGTGTTTTTTTCCTCCTTAAATCAAGCCAAAAATCGTATTCTCTCCTACTTTCAACCATTCGTTGTTCTAGCTCACAGTTCTTGGACAAGTAAAATATATTATGGCTGTAACAATCTTTAAGAACTGTTAACTGTTGACCAGCCTGCCATGTCGGTAGCTTAGCTCCTGGAATGTGTGGAAGAGAAACTAGTGATGCCATTACAGATTACCCTTACAACTAACTAACCATCAGCTATTTGCTTGTATCAGAATTCCACAGGGTAGGGCTGACGCCTAGTTGTGAAAGTTCCTCAGGTTGCTAAGGTATTTTTCAGACCAGAGAAAGGGCTCAACCACATAGTAATTAAAGAGCTGCCTACAGCTCGGATTAGCTAATTTGTTTAGAAAATGGTGCTAATGAAGCCAAAGTCAAAGGTCTGGTCTTTTAAGGTTCAACGAACTCAAAGAGGTTAACTAGATTTTGTTCCATGAATATTAACTGTACCCTTAAACTAAATTGATCCTAGAAATGTTTTGACTTCATTAAAGGTGGTGTGTGAGAGTGTTCAACATTTACCCTTTACAATTACCAGAACTACTCAGAGCCTACATCCTGAGTCACATTCTATTTCCATGCAGACGGTAGCATTTTCTTTTAAAATGGTGCATAGGGTAAGTTGTACACCTGGATGAACTGCTCCTATGAAACAGTTTTACTGAATGACATGTAAAATCAACATCTAATTAATATTCTCTTTTCAGGAGAAAGATATGTTTTCTATTCCCCATTCCGTGTTGGTAATAGGCACAATTCAAATTAAATAGGAATATAATTTCTTGGCAAACCCTCAGTCTCTTGGCTATTTTTTCTCCACATCAAAACATCAAAGTTACTTCTCTTTGAAGTATTCCTAAAACTGATTAAAAAAAAAAGCAGGCTTTGATACATAACTGAATGCTAAATCCATTCATCTTAATTTCTGATTTAACTATAAAGGTGTGATTCAAGGCCCTTTAATGGTAGCTAATTCAGCTGAATGCAAACCAACAATCATTTCTCCAGCACCTACCATGGGCAAGGCACTGAACTCAGTGGCAAAGATAGAAATAAAACAATGAAACAACCCAGGGCTTTCCAAGAGTCCCTGGTGTTCAAGGTTCTTGCCTTTCACTTAATCTCTTTGAGCCTCTGTTTCTAATTTGTAAGAAGAGAGGGCAGGCCATAATGGTCCCAAAGGTCCCTTCCAGTCTTATAAGCATAAAAGCCAAAGAACATGCGAAGTGAAATAAATGATATAAAAATGTTACTTTGGCATTAGAAATAATAATGAGACTGATTCTCCCTGACATTATAATCAATTCTTAGGATTAAATTGGGGCAGCTGTAGGGTGGCCCAGTGGATAGAGCACTGGGCTTGGAATCAGAAGACTCATCTTTGTAAATTCAAATGCATCCTCAGACACATAAGCTTTGTGACTCTGGGCAAGTCACTTGACTCTGTTTCTATTCTGTAAAATGAGCTGGAGAAGGAAATGACAACCCATTCCAGTATCTTTGCCAAGACAACTCCAAAATATGGTCATGAAGAATCGGACACAACTGAAACAACTGAACAATAATGGGCCCTGTGGAGAGGTCAGTACCAATTCTTTAAATCCTCTTTGCCAACATTAACTGTAGTATACACGTGAGACTCCTTGGGTTGGTTTATGTGACAAATGTCATTCAAGGAAGTGACTAATGTGGTTCCCGTAGAATTGAACACGCACACTATCTCTCCCCCATAAAAGCAATAATTAACACCATCTCTTTTAAGAAGGACATGAGTTTTCACAGTAGATTCAAGCATAGAAGATGGCAGATAAAACACAAAGGCCTGTTGGAAACATGGATTCTATAAACCATGGGATTGGCTTTAGAAAGGAAAAATGAGCAAGGGAAGTCGCTCATTCGTTCTTTACAGTGCAACCATCCTGTATCACACTAATTAGGAATCTATGACTCTATAGCCAGGGTCTGTATAATCACAAAATACTTTCGCTTATCAAAATGTCTCTTCCCCCAAAAGTACATATTAATAATTTTTAAAAATAGTTCAGTTTAGTACCTTACAATTCTTTAGAAACATTTATATATAATCTTGATGCCAAATATAGTTCATTTGATCTACTCATTAGAACTAGGATCTTAAAGGAGTAATTTATTAGTTTAGTTTGGGTGACTGAATATATTAAGAGTGAATCGGTTTTAAAAAAACTAAAACTAAAACTTTAGAATTCGGCCCAGTTTTCCCTCAGAGATTTTGAACCTATTTTGTTTTATAGACCCCTTAGATGGTCTGCTGCAGTCTGTGGGATCCCTTCTCAGAATAATGTTTTTCAATGCACAAAATAAAATACATAGTACTACAAAGGATTTTTGATTATATTGAAATATTTCAATTATACAGTTATCAAGATATTTAAAAAACAAACAAACAAGTTCATGGATATTAAGAACTATTCTGGGTTTAATTGGTGTATATGGAAGAAGCTTTAGTATATGAAATTTTTTATTATTGTAATGCATAATGAAATCCAAGAACAATTAAAGGCTTTTTTTTTTTTTTTTGCTTTTTGGAGGGCAGTTGGGGTTAAGTGACTTGCCCAAGGTCACACAGCTAGTTTTTTGTGTTAAGTGTCTGAGGCCGGATTTGAACTCAGGTACTCCTGACTCCAGGGCCTGTGCTCTATTCACTGCGCCACCTAGCCGCCCAATTAAAGGCTTAATAAAATAATCCGAATTCTATATTTTTCAAGCTCAAGGACTTTACAAATTCTTTTGTTGTATTGAATATTACTTGAAGCAAGAAGAGGACCATTAGCTACAAGCTGAATTTTAAAAAGAAAAAAATTCAACAGAGTTTCATAATATTCGTCCTAGTAGAAAGTATACTATTGGCCTATACAGAAATGTTTGCTACAGAAAATATCTGGGGGAGTATGACTGATGTTGGATCAGTTTATTTGGTTTTAGCATGGGGTAGGGAGGTTGGAATTTCCTGCAAACATAATGCAATATTTCATTTCTTACCATTTTATTTTTTAAAAGCATACTTAATTTTTTTAAAAGGCAGCATGCTGTCTCAAGATGACAAATTTCTCCTACAAAAAGCATTTTAGATTTGGTCAGGGGAAAGGGAAACAGGGAAACATTTAAAGTTTTCGTAATGAGGGGAAGATCTATTCTTCTGGTCGCAATCTGATCTAGTAAATGGTCAAGTTTCCTTCCATATGCGAACATGATTGAAATCCTATGTGTTCCTTTCCTCGCTCCCCTCCCCCTTAAAAAAACGCCACAAGTCACAAATATAATCTTTATTTTCAGTCAACATTTGCATTAATATTCAAATTTATCAACAAGAACAATTCTTCAAGTCTATGTTTATTTATGATTTCTGCTAATTGGCTATGGGGTCTTCTTTCCCTCTAAGTTCCTGTTATGGACCCTTAATTTCAATAAATGCTCAAAAATTTTTATAAATTCATTCTCTCAGGAAATTATTATAAATTTGAACAACAATGTCATTATTCTGTGTTAATTACAAATACATAGTAGTCTCTACATGAAAAACATTCTTTTAAACTTTTAAATTGTACTTATTATGGAAAAAAA
>CM053597.1:44182000-44255766 GCA_028646575.1 Pseudocheirus occidentalis | reverse complement strand
AACTTGAAGGAAATAGTGTTTCACATTAGTGTGGGAACATGCCATATTCATCAACTAGATTAAATCTTTGCTCCTCTAAATCACGCGAGGGGAAACTGTGACCAACTGGTTCTGTATAGTTTCTTTGGAATCAGATGATGCTTATTACAAATGAAATGTGTTGACCCGAACCTTGGTCAAGCCATCAGCTTCAGACTCCTGAGCCAGGGAAAATATTGTCAGAGTTGGTCTGGTTTTTTTTTTTTTTGTGCTGTTCTTTAGGACTAAGTGTAGAAAGTACTTTCCCTCCATTATATCTTCATATAAGTAAAGAGAAAAAATCAATCTTCAAAGAAATAAAAATTAGAATTACTATGAAGTCAACCCATGATTCTCCTTACCAATGTCTACTTGAATTGTAGCTTCTGACATCTTGACCCCATAAATAAGGGTTACTAGAATCCATACAAACAGGGTGATGGTGGTGGTGATGGGCTCTTTTCACCAAGTAACTAAGAAAGCTTTTCATTCAGTTCTTTTTTCCCCTGTTTAATCCAGCTGTATAATTTAGTGCATATTTGCGCAGCATATATAGAATGAGAAAAGCAGCCTAGCTTAGAATAAAGCAGGAAGTCAGGAAGATTTGGCTTCACGTCCTGCCCCTGACACATACAAGCTGAGTGAACACAGGCAATTTACTTAACCTCTCACTGTCCCCTGGCATTGAGTCTAATAAGACCATCAGTCACAGATAAGTTGCTAATATGCTTTGGCGGAGGGATAAAGTCACACACTGAGACCAAAATAAGAAAAAATATGAAGTTCTGTTGGACCATAAAAGCTAAGGCAGCAAGCAAATATTTGAGCCCTCCATCAATGTTCACTATACCCGCACCCGCAGGAGTATTTCAGTATTCTAATAGACCAATTTTAGGAGTTGGAACTAATGAATCTAGGCCTAAAAATAGCAATGGTCAGAATCGAAATACTTTCAAAATCACTTATAATGTGTGTATGTGTGTATGTATGTATGTGTGTGTACATATACACGCACATAGATGCCTCTAGAAGTAATTCAGTCAATTTTTCTTGCACTAAGTAGGAAACCTGATAAAATTGTGCTGAGCTTATCTCAAAAAAAAAAAAATCCAGGAAAGAGATTAAAAAACTCCTCTCAAATTAGTTATTCCAAGTGATGATCAAAGCTTTAAATTAAGGTGAGTAGGTTTTTGCTTTTGAGCTAACTCAATTCTCTTCTGCAGAAATTTTCACCCGTTTTATCTGGTACTGTTGTGTATTCTTAAAAGGAAGCCTAATTAGAATTTCATAATGCTGCCTCCACCCCACCCAAAAGTGAGGTCTACTCAATTCTCATACATCCTTGAGAGGCTAACTCAAGAGCTACTATACTCTAGAATGTTTCCTTGATTCTGTCAATTGGTCATGACTTTTGTCTACTCAGATCTCATCTAGTACTTTGCTTGCTTGGTGGGATAGTGGATGAAGTGTGGGTTTCGGTGTTGGGAAGGCCAGACTTTAATCCTGTCTTAGACACTAGCTGTGTACCAATGTGCAAATCACTTGAACTCTGTCTCAGTTCCACATCAAGAAAATGGGAATAATAATTGCATCTACCTCACAGAAATGTAAGGCTCAAATAACATAACATGTAAAATCTTTTAAGTACTATCTATGTAAGGCTATCTATTAGTATTTTGCATAAGTTAAACTTTATATTATTTTTTATGTTTATGTCTTTTATCCCTTACTAGTTTGTAAGCTCATGGCCCTCTTCCTCCCTTCCTTCTGCTTTCCAATGCAAAAGTAATCATTGAATAACCTTAGTGTCTTCCTCTGTATGTTGCACTGTGAACTACCCTTCACACCACCGACATCTAATAAATATTTGTTGAATTGAGGGATAAAACTAAATATTTACAAAACTTCTTAAAACCCTGATAAAAATAAAATAACGAATAATGACAAAAATTGTTTAATCGAGGGATAAAATTGTAAATATTTGTAAAGCTTCTTACAACTCATTGATAAAAATAAGATAATGAATAAAGATTAAACCACATGGTAAAGTCTACCCTCTTCACAGGATCATAGAATAGAGGCAATCTAGTCCAGCCCTCTCATTTTATATATGAATGAAGGTACCAGGTAGTAAGCATCAGAGCCAGAATTTGAATCGAGGACCTCAGATTCCAATAGTCAGTGGGTGTTACTGGTTATATGCTTCCTCCCTTTCCTGCTTGCCTTATCATTTTTAGCACACTGGAACTGAGTTGTTCGACTGAAATTGCTTCTCTGGGATCCGTTATGCTTCATTTATTACTAATCAGAGAAGTCTCAAGTTGATTTAGGTTTCTTTCTGTTTGGTTGTGTTTTCTCTTCCTTGGCTGTAACTCAATTTCCTGTCTATTTGGCTTAGCAGGAGGTTGTGTGTCATGCTCAATACTTTAAAACATATGCTCTCTTAGGTTCCTTTGAGCAGGTGTCTGGGGCTGGGAGAAGCTTTTGTAATCTTCCACTTGTAAATAAGAATAGGTTTCAGAGAGAGGAGCTGTATTAAACTGACCATCCTTTAATGTGTACCTACTATGGCCCAGTCACCAGGAATGATGGCAGAATCCTGATCATGGGGAGGGAAGTGGCGCTGCATTTGACATCAGTCAGAATATCTGGGTTCAAATCCTTCCTCAGACAGTCAGTCACCATCTGCATGACCCTGGGTCAATCTCTTTGACCTCCTGGGGCTTCAATTTCTTTACCTTTAATACGAGGAGGTTAGATTTGATGATCTCTTAGGTAATCTCCATTTCTGAGTCTATTATCTTATGACCTTTCCCACTGTAATCACTCTTTCTTTTAGTTTAGGGAATCCATTAAGCATTACTTCAAAGCTCTGCCATATTGATGCCATGGGGTGATGGATATATGGGTGATTCAGGGAGGTAAGTGGGATCTGCCTTTTCTATATCTCCTGTAATCCATTTCCTCCCTTACCTCTTCTGCCTGACTTCCATACATAGTCACTCACATGAAAGAAGAAGAGGCAGACGTTGTCTAGCATATCTCAACGTTTAGGAAAGCTTTAACTCTAAGAATGACTGCTTTTTGCTCACAGTAGAAAAGATTATTAATTTTTTAGTGGAAAAACTAATGCTGTATGCATCAATACAGGGGAAAAAAACTCAATTGAATTGCAATGCACACATACACTCAGTTATGATAAGTTTAAATCTGCATATTCATTTAACTTAAAATCACATATTCTGAAAAAGCCACTTAACATTGGATAACATGAGCAAATCTGCATCCACCACTGAGCTGTTGACATTCTAAATGGGACAACTTATTCACCTACAAAAGCTGTCAAGTCATACCCTTGACTCCTTTTGCCAAGAGTCCAAGGTATTAAGCATACCTTATGCTTTCAATAACTCTGCTGGCTCCTATACTTGGAACACTTAGAAATTTTTTTTGGCAGACCAACACATATTCAACTTACTGTTTATTCATTATGAACCTAATGAGACAAGCTCAATAATCTCGTGAGTCTTTGAAAGTGACCTTGAAGCAAGGCCTTCTTGCCAAATTTTGACTGGTAGGACCTAGGCTCCTAGCATCATAAACCTAATGCTAGTAAGGACTGCAGTGGTCATTCTGTCCAGCTTTCTCTCATTTTTACAAATGACAAAAGATTATAGACACTTTTACATACCTGCCATTTAAACCTTGATCTACCACTTTTCCAGAAGCTTTATAAGTGTACAATTATCCCTTCCACATGGCAAAGGTTGGGGGCGTGGTGCTCCTGTGGTCTGTAAAATCCACGTAAAATCCGTAGGGGTAGACCCTTCACCTTCATTTTCCTTTAGGAAGTCATATAAGTACTTAGTCTTTTCTCATATGATGCCAGAATCTAATGGAATGCCCCCCCCCCCCTTTAAGAAAAATAACAATCCTGCATTTCTGGGTTTCTAAATTTTTTCTGTGTCATCTGTTGCTTTCACAGCACTCCTCCAAATTACCATTTAATTTATTTTTTTCTTTTAAAAAATTAGTATTTTTATTTTCCTCCAATGACATATCACAGCGGTTCTCAACCTGTGGGTCATGACCCCTTTGGGGGTCGAACAACCCTTTCACAGGAGTCACAGGGGTCGCCTAAGACCGTGGAAAATATGGTCTTAAGAACCGAGATACTGCTCCTCTATTGGTACATGCCCACATACGAGTATTAAAGGGTCATGGCATTAGGAAGGTTGAGAACCACTGACATATAGAAACAATTTTCAACATTTTTTTTTTTAAATTGAGTACCAAAGTCTCTCCCTCCTCTCCCCATTCTCATTGAGAAGCAATTTGATACAGGTTATACATGTGTGGCCATACAAAATACATTTCTATATTAGACGTGTTGTAAAAGAAAACAAAGACCATTTCCATTTAATTTATTGTGTCAACCCATGGCATAGTGAAACTATGAGGAAAGTTGCAATATGGAAGGCCTAACTGTAATATGTTGCACTATAGTTGAATGTTTATAAGTTGAACGTTTACAAGCATTTTTAAGTAAGCAAAAACATTATCTTCAACCTAGTTGTCTAACCAAAAGTTTTCTGACAGAATTAAGAAGTATTTTAAATGCATATTTCCTTTATAGAATTTCTTCACTTAAAATTTCTATATAATTTGCAAAATCACTGCAAGACCTGAATTCTAAAGATGAATTCTAGTGCTATAATGAATTTCTGGGCACAAGGACAGGCATGTCTCCCTCCAAAGATATAGGCCTCAACCCCCATATGCCATCCCTGCCCAACCTGTTCCACTCTTTTCCATGTGCTCCCATAAACTGATCAGTGGCCGTCCATCCAATGCATTGAAGGACCTTGCCCACTTTCTCTAGACACTGAGATGAGACCACTGGAGAATTCAGCCTCTCCCCTGGTTATCTCTTGGTTTGGCCAAGTAACCAGATCATCTCTTTTTTACAATTACATCTCCTGCTATTCTATACTATTCTAAAGATTAAAACAATTTACAATTTACAATTACATCGCCTGCTATTCTAGACTATTCTAAAGATTAAAACAACATTTAATGGGTTGTTTTGGATTTTTACATATCAGCAAGTAAAATGTAGAAATAAATTAAATGCTAAGTTTAATAATTTTCTAGAGCAGATATACTACAAAATGGGTTTCAACAGACCTATGAACATTTTTTTAAAATTTAGATAAGAGTTGTGAATTAGTCCAAAAATTCTGGAAAGTAATGTGGAATGGTGCTAAGAAAGTGATTAAAATTTCCATAATACGCTTGGACTCGGAATTCCTACTTCTAGATGCCAAGGAAGTCAAAGGTAGAAAGAGAGGTCCCATAGGCACCAAAATATTTCCAGCAGCATTTGTCTCAGCAGCACGCAAGTAGAAACAAAGTAGGTGTCCATTAATTGGTAAATAGTCAAGAGAAAACTGTGGTACGTGAGTGTAATGGAATATTTATGCTCCATAAAAATCATTATCTATGGGAAAAAATCAGAGAAGGATGGGAAGATATGAACTGATGAAAAATCATATAATCTGAAGCAAGAAAATAATATGCAAAATTATGATAACAATAAAATTTGGAATAAACAATCATAATAACTAGTATTTATAGTGTTTTTAAAGTCTGCAATTTTTTCTTACAACAACTCTGGGAAATAGGTGCAATTATTCTCATTTTACAGGTGAGGAAACTGAGGCAGATAAAAGTTAAGTGCTCAGAGTCAAACATCAAGTAAGAGTCTGAGACAAGATTTGAACTCAGGTGTTCCTGACTCCAGGTCCAGTGCTCTATCTACTGTACAACCCTATAAAACTGAAAACTGTGTAGTGTTCTGGTCAAGCTTGGCTTCATAGAAGTAGGGAATTATGGGTGTGCAAAATGGCATATACCCTCAGACTTAGTTGATGTTTTGGTTAGTTTTACTGGACTTTTAAATATTTCTTTTTAATGTTTGGTTATTATAAGGACTGTTGCCCAGAGAAGGGGAAGGGGCATGTTGTGACAGATTTAGAAATAAATTTAAGTAAAAACAAAAGATACCAATCAAAATAGTTTTGGTTATATTATATAACCATATATCTGATATATATATTATATAATATGTAATACATACATATAATATATATATATAGAGAGAGAGAGAAAGAGAGGAGAGAGAGAGAGAGGGAGAGAGAAGGAGAAAGAGAGAGAAAGAGGGAGAGAGAGAGAGAGGGAGAGAAAGGGAGAAAGAGAGAGAGGGAGAGAGAGGGAGAAAATCTGGTGATATTCTCTACTGAAATGTTTAGCCTTATAGAACCAGGATCTATAAAACAGCCATAGCTAGAATTAGAACAGGACAAATGGTAAATTCTCCCAGAAAGCCTAATCCAGTACGGTGGGTTGGGGTGGGGAACTGAGGTAGAGTTCAAGTGACTTGTCCAGTGGCGTGTAACTAGAGTCTGAGACAGGACTGAAACTCAGGTCCTCCTAGCAGCAAGTCCCACATTTTATTTACTACCTTACCCAGCAAGTGAATTTACTCCTCAGACTGCTACTCCCATTTTATGTCCCTCTTTCTTTGGTCCATCTCCTTCACCTCGGTAGAGGTGAGGACGTTGCCATGGCGGCAGAACACAAGTACATTCATGCCAAGAGAAGGTGCACTCATTTCCCCAGAGACTGCCCTACTTTCCTACTTACACGAGCATACTTGTGGTCTCCCACCATGCCAACTCCCTAACCTCTACTCAATTGTTTTTGCCCCAGGTGAAAGAATCCTCAACATAGCTCTAATAATCCCATGCAATTTCACAAATGAGCTCTCTGGAAAGCTGTTCATAGAGGTAGAGGATTCTTAAGTGTGAAGTCATTCATGGAAAATGCACTTATTGTCATCAATGACATTTCTGAGTAAAGTGGAAACAAACCCCTCCTTAACTTAAAAGTTGCCTTCTTTAAACTCTACTATCACCTACAAAACATATACTTTTTTGCTTTTTTGGAGAGGGGAAGGCAATTGCGGTTAAATTACTTGCCCACGGTCACACAGCTAGTAAGTGTTAAGTCTCTGAGGTCACATTTGAATTCAGGTCCTCCTGATCCCAGGGCTGGTGCTCTATTCACCATTCCACCTAGCCGCCCCCCAGAAATATGTTTATGTGGCCCTTTTTAAAATACACTTAAGAAAAAAAAAACTGGCAGTGTCTATGGAGCTACAAGCACCACGAATAGTAAATGCTATCAGCTGAGTGAGACATGTAAGGAATTTTGACAATTTAGGCCAAAATAGAATATATGCAATTATTTTTCTTTCTTAATTAAAAAAATCGGGGGCAGCAAATTTTGGCCAAAAATCTCTACTTAGTTTCATGTAGAAACAGCCACAAATATGTAAATAGCCATAATAGATAGAGACAGATGGCACACCACACTTTACAAGCTTGACAGCCTGAACTTACATCTGGTTATGGAAAGTCAATCTCATGCTTGGGAAGGGTTAGGGATAATTCTTAAATAAATAAGATTTGGTCGGTGAGTCCCCAGGTCTTCTATTAATTAAAAAGGAACAACATTTCCTCCTGCCAGTTGGTGAAAAGCTATGAAAGAAAGCAGAACGTCCATTTTATCTGAAGGACTTCTTGGCAGCAAAGTAGCAGCGGTGGCCAGGCATCCTCCCTGCAGATGAGAACTAAATGCGCGGCCAAAATAGCTCCGTGCCCACTGTGCTCTAGCCCCACTTAGCTCAGGTCGAAACAGGCTTAGATTTCTCTTAATCATCCATCGGTGGAATTCTCCATTTGACATATCAATAAGAGCTGCATAAAAATCTCCATATGTGTGTGAACATGTGCATATATGAAAATTTAAAAATTATTATGTAATATTTAATATGAATGGATGCCAAGATCATTTGATTATTGGATAAAAGTGAGCCAATTCAAAGCAAGGGCTATGGCATTAAAAAAAATTTTTATATCCTCAAGGATTAGCATACACAAAGCTTGTACATATTGTACACTTAGTAACGAACTTGATGTAACTAGTTAAATTTTGACAATACAATATAAAATTTTCATTTCGTTCTCAGAGATGACGATGATGATGCTAGTTTTTAAGGTATATGAAGTGCTCTGTACATTACCTTCTTTTTATCATAATTACTCTGGGAGAGCAGTACTATTATTTTCATTTCACAGATGAGAAAACTGAGACAAACAGAAGTTGAGTGGCTTGCCCAAGGTCACACAGCTAGGAATTTTTCTAACGTAGAATTTGAACACAAATCTTCCTGATTTGGGGTCAGGACTATACCACACTGCACCACCTAGCTGCCTCTTAACAATGTTTCATCATCTACATAAAAAAAGGCATTACCAATGGATGACATGAACAGATTTTAATAGGGGGAAGAAAGCAGGGCTGGATTGCTCTTGAGAAATTATATCATTGTTTTGATCACTCTAATTTCCTTCCTGAAACAAAGGTCCAGCTGTCTCACACCATTATTCTTCTGGTGATATTGTAGGACTGTGATTCATGGGAGATTACTGTGTCTGAGCAACTGAAATTAATGATAAAACCAAAGAGCAGTGGTAACACGGGTAGGAAGGAGGAGCTGGATTTAACACATTACAAAAGAAGAATTACCCAGGAGAAATAATTTAAAGGATAAGACGGATTGCTATTTGATCTGTGATTTCATTAATATAAATATCTCCCAGACAAGAAAACAACTTTTATTCATGCAGGTTGGTGCCTTACATGTAATTTATAGTCTTAGAGAGCTACCCAGAACACGGAGAAGTTAAGTGATTTGTCCACAGTCTCAAAAAGCTGAACTAGAACCCCAGTCTTCTGCATTTTTCATTCTCACTAACACTACAACATGCCATTTCTTATGTAAGGAAATTATATGACTGGAAAAAAAAAAGAAGAGCCAGTTATATAGAACCATCATATGACCCAGGTGTTCCATTTGTATCCAGGTAATGACAAGAGATCATAAGGAAGGCTCCTCAGCACATTGTGCAGATCATCTAGGGTGGATTTATAAGAAAACGCAGATGAAATTCATCTAAGATGGGAAGGCACGGTTGGACTGTGATCTGCATTGTTGAAGGAAATGCCTCATCAATGAGAACACAAACGCATGGGAACACTGGATGACTTTCCATTCATGTTTTTATCCACAACCACATTGCTTCTTATCCTTTCTGTTCTCAGTCCATAGACAACTTCTCTGGTCAGCAAAAAAGTTGAAAAAGAAATATAAAAATTGCTTGAACACGAATCAGTCAAGTATTCTTTGGCAGAATGTCTAATTTGGTGGAAAGGCACTGCTATTAATTAAAGGACAAAAATGAGATTGGAGATTATCTGTAGATTTCAAGTATCTAAATGTGATTGTCACAGGTAGACCAGAGTTGTTTGTATTAACGTTCCATTCACATCCATGCCCTACCTACCATCTGCCACTCTTCACAGACTCTGTCCCTTAGTTTACTTTTCCTTTAATGCAAAGATGATTCATACGGATCTATGCTACAAACATGAGCTCTAAGATCAACAGGATAATGGACTATATGTATCTTAAATCTGATGGATCGACTTCCATTCTCACTAGACAGAACATATTTTATCAAGAACCTGAATAGAGAATGATTTTGAACTTGGCTCACTCTCCTATACTGATGTCTTCCTGTATAATTTTAGCAATGACAGAACACTCATTAGATGGATTTCTTAAAGGGAGGTGGATGGCGCTGAGTTACAGGAATATAGAAGCACCTGCTCATTGTTTTCTAAACATACCCTTCAATTTACTACCTCAGTGCTTTTGCTCGTGCTGTCCCTTCCTCTAGATAGCCCTCCTCCATTCAAATTCCTATTCATCTTTCTGGAGACAGTTTAAATGTCATCTGTTCCCAGAAGCCTTCCCTTATTTCCCCAACAATAACAATTCTTTCCTTTTCTGACACTTTGTAACATAATACTTTGTTTTTACCCCTCTTACAATAAAATAAAAATAATTTTAAATTAATAATAATCTGTGTTTTGCTCTAGTTACTGCGTTTATCTCACCCTCTCTACTAAAGTGTTAAATTTCTTAAAGGGTAGGAACTCTATCTTATTTATCTTTCTATCCCTGAAGGACTTCAAATAATGCCTTGCATTCAGTAGGTACACAATACATATCTGTTTAACTATATTGGATTAATTTAATAAGGAGGCTAAGTTCTTTGCTTATTCCCTTGTCATGTGAGATACACAAATACAGATATGACATTAATTAATTTTACTTTCTATTACATAATTATGGTATTTCAACTTTGATGCTACCATGTCCCGAACCACAACACTGTATTTTAATGCATGAGCAGAGGAGAGCAAAAATTTATAGTAGGACAGCATAGGCTAAAATATGAGAAAAATTTCAACTTGTTAAAAATTAAGGGAGAGAGGAGTAAGAATTTGGTTTTAGATATATTTTGTTTACTCATTCAGCTAGTACAATTGTATAGCATGGTCCAATTCTTTAAAACTCTTAATGACATTGATCTGTACCTTTCAGCAAAAATGCTGAATAATTTGTTTACACATTTTGGAAAAAAAAAGAAAGGAAGCCAGAGAATAATTTCCTTTTCAAGGCCAACATAAATCAAGGTTTTATTTGCTGTACTCGCAGCATCCTCTTGGTGGCTGGCTTTCATGTCCTCTGAAGCCTGGTTGCCAGGTAACTGGAAATTCTGCTGAATATAGATATTAACAGGTTCAGTTTTGATTTTCAAAATAACATGGGAATGACCAAAAAATGACAGAGACGGGAAAACATTAAGAAGAAAAACTTATCTCCTTTGTCTCAAAGTTAAAAAAAAAAAAGAACAAGTAGTATTTGTGTTATAAACTCTACATCTGGAGATATGGTAGAATATACGTCCATTTCCTTTTATGGTAGTGATCTTGTCTTCTGTAACTAAGTGTTGTCATTAGAAGAATGATATTTCACTTTGTGACTCCTTCCTCTAATTCAGTCAGTCAATTAGTAAGAATTTATCAAGTGCCAGCCTTGTGCTAGGGGCCTGGGAGACAAAAGCAAAAATGAAATTTTGTCAGCATGCCTTCTGCTGTTAATTATTTGCTATTCAACCTGTATGTAGCATGTATGCATATGTACATATTTGTGTGATATATATGTATATGTGTGTGTGTGTGTATATATATATATAAAATCTGTTGTCTCTATTAGACTGTCAGTTCCTTGAGGACAAGAATTATCTTCCGTCTCTTTTGTATTCTATGGCACATAGTTGGTCTTTAATATATGCTTATTGACTAATGCATGTATGTATATATATGCGTATATGAAATCTATACAAGATCAATATGGAGATAATCTGGAGAAGAAGGCATTACTAGCTCAAGGGGATCAGGAAAGGCTTTCTGCAGAATATGGCTCTTCAGTAGTTTTGAAGGAAAGAAGGAATTGATTCTAAGCCTGCAAAGGGAGGAAGACTGCTTTCTAGTCAGTGGGGGACAACCTACTATTAACATTATTACCAGATTACCATTCACCTCAAACTCAACCCAGCTATATTATCTTCTATGTTGTATGGAACATGGACAAGAATACAGGTTTATCCTTGAAAAAATGCCAACCCTTAAGGCAGTGGTTCAGAATCTTCCTAATGCCAACACCCTTTAATACTTGTATATGGGTGTATTTGCATGTGGGTGGACCTGCCTGGAGATGGATAGAGAAGCCATGTCTCGGTTCCTAAGTCCATCAGTTTTCCTATGGTCTTAGGCGACCCCTGTGATCCCTGGGAAAGAGTTGTTGGACCCCCAAAGGGGTCATAACCCACAGGTTGAGAACTGCTGCCTTAACATATATGATCCATTCACATTTGTTTTTCTCAGTTCAATTCAGCAAGAATTTATGAAACCCTACTGTGCTTCTTAATAGGAATAGTGGTTAGGGCAGGGAATTTAGTTGTGGGAAGCCACAAGGATGGTGAGTTGATAAATAAGTCGGTCAAATGATATCCTCTTTTCAGAAGCAGTGGTCCTATTACTTTACCTTCCATACCTTAAAATACAACATAAATGTCAGTTGCTATTATTACTGGGGGAACACAATAGATCAATAGAATACAACAGAATCTACAAGAGAATACAATAGAAACTACAATTGACAGAAAAAAAAACAAATAGATCGACATAATGTAAGGCAGGGAATAAATGACCAAGGAGGGTATGAAGAGTTTAGTTATATTTAAGGAGGGAGAGCTAATTGCTGCAGGAATGGAGAACCCTTGACATTGGAGGTGGTATTTAAGGGAGCCTGGAAGGAAGATAAAGTTGCTGAAAGGCGATAAGGAAAGGGGGCATTGCAGGAATAGGGGGAGGGTGTGTGTGAAGGATGCCAGGTCACATTTAGAGAGCTGTAAGTAATCATAGGCAAGAGAAGGCACGTCGGCTGCATAATTCTAAGTAAGTAGTTCAGCTCAGCTGGAACGTAACTAGATTAAAGTTGAGTAAAGTGAAATACAGATGGGGGGAGGCGGTAAGCATCCAACTAAGCATGGCACACTGTGTCAGGCACAAGTTTTCCAAAGATGACACATGCCGCGGTTCTCACCTTCAAGCTGCTGAGACCTTAACAGAGATGAGACAAATAAGTATCATATTAAAATTCATATTATACAGGATGTCCTAAAAGACTTAGTGTAGTCTTAAGCCTCTATAGCTTAACAGCTTAAAACTGTGCTGGCTTTTGAGATGACCTGTATTTAAGTCCACAAGACAAGTTCATAAAGGATGGCATGAGGGATACAAGGATGAAGGAAATTCAGAATTTCATTAGACAGAAGTGTTTGGGAGTGGAGTGGGGAGAAGGTAAAGGGGTTGGGAAGATAGGAGGTGGAATGAATGTGGAAAAAGCAAGGCCATTCTGGACAAGGTTGGCTACTGCAAGATTGAGGAAGGCCCTGAATGTTAGGCTAAAGAGCTTTAATTATTCTCCATCATCCATGTATTTATATGAGGAAATAGATGTTTTCTTATATTTCAGGTAATTTTAGATAAAATCTTTTCACCTATGAATTAGAGACAACCATAGAGGCCTTGCTTTTTTGTAGATTTCAAAGACAGGTGTAAGAATCAATTCCTTGGCCAACTCTTTGGATGAAAATGAATATGACATTTAATTCTGTATCACAGCCTGGTCCCAAATAGCTTTTTAGTAAAAGGTATTCTGGATTTGAAGTCATAGGATCTGGGTTTCAAATTCTAGCTCTCCCACTTACTACTGTAACTCTGTGTTAAAGATTTTGGCCAAAAAAATGGTAGCCAGTCACCTTGAAATAAAATCTCAAAGACCACACAAACCTACACAGATGCAAAAGCTGAAGTACTTACTATCATAAATGACTGTTTCTATGTACTTGAGAACTTTAGAATGGGTGATTTTAGCTCCTGGGGAATTTTTACAACTTTGGGATGATAATTTGGGTCATTTATTGTTTGCATTTCCAAGAACAGTTCAGCCCGGCTAGAAACCAGGATCTGTATTCTTAAAGGGTATGAACAACTTGTGCAAAACACATTGACTGGATCAGGGGTGAGGAACAAGTCTTTCCTCTAGGTCCTCAAATGCAGTCTTTTGACTGAACCTAAACTTCACCGAAGGGATTTGTTCTGTGAAGTTTGGATTCAGTCAGAGGGTTGCACTTGCGGACCTAGAGGGCCACATATGGCCTCATGGCTACAGGTTCCCCACCCTTGGCTGGATCAAGCCTAGTCTAGAAAGAGGATTTTATAAGGCTTGCTAAGAGTGGAAAAAAAGAACAAGAGAGTTCAAAAAAGGCTTTGTAATTATATGCTCAATGATGTCACGCTATTTATTTTTGCTTCTAGTAGCTCCTGTAAAAAACTGTGAATTGCAATTCAAAGCACATTGTTTCACTTTGTGACTCTTTCCTATAATTTAATCAATCAAGCAATCAGCATTCATCAAGTGGCAACTATGTAGGCATGGTTCTAGGAGTCTAACCTCAAGAGATTACATTCTATCAAGGGAGACAACATGCACATAAATAAGTATGTGTAAAACATATTAAAAATAGGGGAAATGTACAGGTAAGGGCACTGGGGGGTGGGGGTGGGGAACAGAGATAGGAAAGTTTTATGTAGAAAGTAGTAAAGTAGTGCCTTGAAAGAAAAAAGGAAATGATCCTAAGGCTGGAGGGGTGGAGGGAGCTCATCCCAAGGATTAGAAATAACCTACTGCTAACCTTCCCTAGGGGCAGGGTGATAAAGCAATAGATAATAACACTGGTCTTCCAATCAGGAAGACTCACTGTTGTAACTTAAAATCAAGCATCAGACACCTAATAGCTGGGTGACTCTGGGCAAGCCACTCAATCTTGTTTGCCTCAGTTTCCTCATCTGTAGAATGAGTTGGAGAAGAAAATAGCAAACCACTCTGGTATCTTTGCCAAGAAAATCCAAAATGGGATTGTGAAGAGTCAACCATGACTGAAAAATGACTAAAAAACATTACCATCACCCCAAACTCAACTTAGCCATAGTATCTTCCATGCTGGATGGAACATGGACAAGAACCCTAGGCTGGTTCTGAAAGATAATAACTTAAGAGTCATGATCTGTTCTAAGGTACAATATAAGGGGGAATGAATGCATATGTATAGATCTAAGATATACTATTGTCTTCAACCTACACTATGGGGAGGCTGTGCCTATCAGTCATGCTTTATTACACTACTCTATGTCCTTTCTGCTATCTATAACTTTTGGTAGGAGAAAAGACATGGGGAATGGGGGTGGGGAGAAATGAACTGGAGAGTCATTTGACTGGCTGCCCCCAGTGATTTCCTAGGATTTCTTCAAATACACCACTACCTAATAAAGATCTAGATATGGAAGTTTAAGGATTTAAACCTTACTCTAAGTTCCTAAGATAATGAACAAATAGATCATGGCTGTAAGGACAGCTGTCCCTTCTATGCTCAACAGGGACAGTACTTAAAATACTTTTAGAAACTACTGACAAGGTTAATACAATGATTTACACAACATCCTAATGAAATAAGCAGAAAATCCAATATTACCATTTTATAGATGGGTAAATTGCCAGAGAGCACTTAAAATGCCTCTATCACACGACAAATCAACAAGGAAGTTAAGAAACAAAACTTAACAAAATTTAGGCCAAGACCCTATCCACAATATTTAATGATATGACCACTGCAGGGTGAGCCTGATTTTGTGTCCTGAGAACTCCCTCCAAAATGCCCAGGGCAAAGTAAGATGACCTGATAGAAAGGAGAGCAGTTGGCAGTTTTGTTTGGTCCACAGATGCCAAAGCTGCCTAGTTACTGTGGGGTGATTGATTAGGCCAAGTGGGAGCTTATACTGCACAATTTGAAGGGGTTAAGGCAAAAGCAGAACAAGTAGCAGGTGCAGGTCAGACACAGGGACTCTTTACCAGAACAGATAATTGGAGAAAATGTAGTCAACAGTATAGTTCAACCCTGGAGAAGCTGAGAGACTAGCAAGTCAGAATGGCATAGATGAGATCAGAGCAAATAATAAGCATCACCTGCCTCCCTCCAGGTGTACTCATCTGTGCCCATACCTCCATTGCACTTTTTCATCTCTGCCCTGCTGCCATCTGGAATCCCACTAGCTTAAATAAACGAGACCTCCTGGAGAACTCAAGGTCACCAACTGATCATGATCCTCTACTCAAAATCCCAATCATTTTACAGAAGAAAACATAAATTGTCATTACAGGTGAGGAGACTTTAATCAGAGTTCTGGATTTGGAGTCAGAGAGACTAGGTTCAAAGTCTAGACCTGTGTGACTTTGGGTAGGTCACAATTTTCATGGGCTTCAGATTCTTCATCTGTTAAATGAGATTAGGGTAGATGACCTGTGGAGTCCTTATCATCACTAGGTCTATGATCCTTTATTTCTAGCCTTCTCACACACTATTTGCCTTCCCATGTGCTACATTCTAGCCAGACTGAACATAGCTCCCCATCCTTCACGCGCATCATGCCCTCTCTTTCTCTGGTACCTTTACTCATCCCAGTCACCTTGGCTGGAATAGGCAGCTCCCATCTCTATCTGTTCAGGGGATTAAACTGTTGGAGTTCCTTCCTGTCTTTCAAAGGCCACCTCATGTGCCCTGCCCTTCACAAAGCTTTCCCTAACTCCCATTCCTCCTGAAGAAAACAATCTCTCCCTTCTCAAATTTCTCCTAGCCCTTTGCCCCTCCCTCTCAGTTTTGCCTTATTTCATTCTTTCTTATTTGACAGCTCAAAGCACTGGAATTTTAGAGCTGTGAGCAGGACATCTAGTACAACCCCCTCACTAAAAAAAGGAGAAAACTAAGACCCGGACACTTGAACAGAGATGGAATTATTTCTCCAAGGTTACACAGGTCATCAGGAGCAGGGCTGTGAATTTAAGATCATGAATGTCATTCACACCAGATTCAGCACTCTTTCTGAGATGACCCTTCAGTCATTTGTGTTTAAGTCTTCATTAATTCAGTTAATTAATTAGGTTCTTGAAAGTAAACTTGACATTAGACATATACATGCATGTTACATATATGCATATACATACATATAAAATATACATATCTTTGGATTGTCTGCATGTTTCAGAGTACTCACATATTATACAGGTGGTGGATAAATGAATGAGAGAATGAAGCTGGTCATGGGAAGGTGGGGGTGGGGGGGTGTCATGCAATATAATGAGGCTTTGCATGGACCCTTTCTTTCCAGATACTACAGGCAGACCCCTATTAGCTATGCAAAGTCTTCACTCATTTAATAACATGCATTAGTGGTAGCTGGTTCCTTAGTCCAGTCTTATGGACAAATACCTTTCCTTTTCCCCAGTTACTTAGTTATAAAGTCAACCACAGTATTCCACACTTCAAACTGCTTTGTATTGTTGTTCACTCTTAGAGCAGGCAGGCACAGACTTAAGCACTAAACAACTTTAATTTAGGGAGTGCTTTAATGTTCCCTGATGAACTTTAAAGAGAGAAGATTTCCAGTTAGAGAAGTGGATCCAAGTTGTGTGCAAAGTTTGAGAAAGGAAGGAAGGCGCAAAACCAGGGATGAAATTTCATCTGGGGCCCAGATGGCTGGATATTTTTTCACAAGGATACACTAAGTCACATATGATTATAGTTGAGTTACTTGAGGGTGTCACTACACAAGCCTAACAAAACGTCTTACCGCTTAGCTTACGGAATTGGTGTCTTTTCTGTAATTAGTCTTGTAAATTTATCATCTGAAAAACTTTCATTTACATATCTTTTCTTTTTCAATTAAGAAGGCAGAGCCTGAATTAACTATTGAATGGCACTATTGGGTAAATTTCTATATAGTAAATTTCTACTATAAGAATGTGACTTTGACTTTAATTCTAACTACTTCCAACATATTTTATGCTACAACTTGACTTTTTCCCCAAAATATCAGAATAATTGGCTCTAAAGGAAATGTGAAATAAATTCTTAAAAAAAATAAATATTAGCCTGAGCTTATAAATTTTTCAAGTTTTGCCTTCCCCCCATTAGCTATGTATTGCTTTGAAGAGAGTTAATCTTTTAGGAAGATTAATTGCGATGGAGAAGGTGTGGCCATGGTTCTGAATATTTTTCTGCCTGCTGTGGGCATGGGATGAAACACCACTAGGGGAAGAGGAGAAAGTACTTTCTGATGATTCAGAATTCCCTGTCGGAGTCATCTGGTATGAAGCGGGATCAAGACAACAACAAATAAACTATTGGTTTGGCCAAGCCCTTTTGAGTAACTTTTCATAGGTGGAAAGATCTGGTTTTATTAGAAAAAAAGCAATTTACAAAATTACACCAACCTACGAATTTTTCCTAAAGATTGTTAGATGCTTCTAAATCAGGGCTTCTTAAGCTGAGGTCTGTGCACCTCTAAAAATATTCCTTTATGATCATATTCCAATATCATTAATTTTGTGTATTTTATTTAAAAATATGATTCTGGGGAAGGATCCAGAGGTTTCATAAGACTTCCAAAGAGCTCTCATAACTAGATAATGGTTAAGAATCCCTATTCTAAACTAAATTTGAGATGGTTAGCATGATAAATTCTGTCTGCTTTCCACTATTTCTGAGGCCCCTTCTGGTTTTACATTTGGGACCCTCCAGCCTTCCTAACGTTTCAAATCTGATAAATAAAATTTGAGAAATAGGCATAGAAACATATTTATTAGCTATTCAATATTGCTGCCTCTCTTAATGAACCCTCTGTATTTCATCTTACAATGATGGTGGGAGGTAAAGTTATGGGGTATTAAACAAAGAAGTAGAGATTGACCAAGATAATTCAATATCTGGTCAAGTATTTACTTAACTATACATGCCTTGTTCAATGGAAAAAAGAACATTAAGTAAACGCAAATTATGAGCAATAATAATATTTCCATCCAGGTGAATTCATAGGTTTTATATAATCAGGATAGCTAACGCATATATAGTTACTATAAAATAGTATAACAATATTCGAATAGTTCTATAATAATAATGCTATATCTCTTAAGTGTCAGGCATTGTGCTCAGTGCTTTTGCTGTTTGATCCTCAAATAGTCCTGGTAGGCAGGTGTTACTGTTTTCCTCATTTTTACAGATGAGGAAATGGGGTAAAGCAGAGTAAGTGACTTGCCCAGGGTCACATAGTAAGTGTCTGAAGAAGGATATGAACTCAAGCCTTACTGACTCCAGGCCCAGTGCTTAATCTACTTCACCACCTATACTAAAATGTTGCATATTTCTTTAGAATTGCACAAGAAATGAAACACCACTAAAAATAGAAGAATTCTCAACACCCCAGGTCCACCCCCAACCCAGCAGTTGGTAATGTGGTAAATTGAAACTGAACTGAATTTAGAATGAGAAGACCTGGGCTCTGATTCTATAGCCAGTTGTTAACTGCAACCAATGTGACCTTGGGTAAGTCATTTATACTCTCTGTTCTTTAATTCTCTTCTCTGCACTATGAAGGAGCTGAATTCACTAATCACTATGGCTTCTTCCCAGATCTGAATCCTGTGATCCTTAGAATCTTTTTCAAAGAGTTCAGGTCAAACAGTTTTTGGTAACAAGACTAAAACTTCATTTTAATAGGAAAGTCAAATGTAACCATAGGCATTTTTATGATGGCAAATCTCCAATGACAAATCTTCCACTAATTTTGACCCTTAAAATCTAATTAGCATATATTTTGAGGACAATCATGTTTTAAGGTCGGGGTTGGATTGCATGATTGCAAAGATTTGGTACAAAATACAAATTTGTACAAAATTTTTAGATTTAAAAATCTAACATAGCTAACAACTTTAACAGTAATGGTCATTTAATTATTTCTTAATAAAGTGTTTCCAATAGGCACAAAAAACCACAGTGGCACAGTGGACAATGAGAATAAAAAGTGCTGGTGTTGCACCATAGAGATTTCAGTAAAAAATGGTAAATAAATAGCAGGCAAAGAAATAGTATTTCTCACTGCCCAAAACATGTGTTGAATTTAATAGCAATGAGAAATCAAGGTTTTTTTTTTCAATGATAATAAGCTTATTTTTCATTTACTAATGATCTCATTAGAAAATAATTATTAATTGAAAATGATACTGCATTCAATAGCTTAGTAGTCATAGAAAAACAACAAATCCATGATAATTTACAGACTAAATCTGATCTTCTTCCCTGGTTGTCAACTGCCAAATTAATTAATCCTTAAAAGATAGAAATAAATTTCAAATTCTTTTTTAACTGCACACACTGTAATCATAGGGGGGAAAAAGATAGCACTTCGAATATTCTGAAAAATGTTTGTACAAATTTTATTTGTAAATATCCTGAAATATAAATTCACTAATCCTGATCATCATCATTCTGACACCAAACATAAAAAGTGCATTACATTTTCAGGTGGCTTCTGATGGCTAAAAGAACTGGTACTAGAAAAGGTAGTGTTAAAAGAAGACAGTGTAAGGGAAGTGATTTTGCTCTTTCTTTTAAGAGTCTTAGCTCAATGAATCTAAAAAATGGACATTTTCAATATTTTAATAATTGCCAAGTCAAATTCATCACCACATACTGTCTCATTTGTTTTGTATTTTGTACAAACAGCACTCTCTGAATCTTTGCAATCATCCATTCCAGCCCTGACCTGCAGCATGTCTGTCCTCAAATATCCCTGACAAGTGATCATCCAGCCTCTTCTGGGCTATCTGGAGTGATAAGGAATTCACTACGTCACGAGGCAGTGCAATCTATTTTCAGACAATGATAAATATTAGGAAGTTCTTTATACTGATACGAAAATCTGTGTCCTTGTATCCCTGTAGAACACTGGTTTTACCCTCAAGAGGCAAACAAAATAAATCTATTTCCTTTTCCATGATAATTTTTGAAATATATGAATATGGTAACCATTCACTTCCCCTTCTTGGTAGTATGGAATGATTTTTAATAAAATTAACACTTATGGTTAGGTATAACACACACGTTCCTGGACTGTCATGCTTTCATTATAAATGATATTTCATATGAAGAGACAACTTAGACATTTATAAGTTAAGATATGCCTATTTCTATTTTGAGGTATCTAAGAAGAAATAATTAATGAAGAGGCAATCATTCCCAAATGACATTCCACTCACTTCTAGTCTGAAAATCCCACTTCACAGCAATCTGTACTATAATTACTGAATATAAGTGTTGATAATCTAGTTCTAGGCCTTAAGGTAAGTTATTTTTTAGGCATTTAAAAGCAAAAATTGGATGCCCTTGACTTAAGATTCGATATTAATGCAGGTTCCCTCCTATATGTAAAGAGAGATAAAAATAAGTGGTTCTGAAGCAAATCCACTGAAAAACTTTTTTCTATTTTACAGTCTATTGATCACAAAAGAATATTTTTTTCCCATAGTTTATGCTACCAATAATTGTTAACAATTGCTACATTACTAAAGAGTATTTCCCTAAACAAATACAGCAGAGAGCTGTTACAAGCTACCTTTCTTTACCGGACATCCTAACTCTGAGATTGCTTTTCAGGTTTTAAAGTCACTTTTCACTGATTAATGTCACCCCAGGACATAAAAATGACCTGCCCCGTACTTACCCAGGACACATTTTTACCCTTGGGTGTCTTTAGCATGGCAACATGCAGTGCTGAGATGACCAACAACTCCACCAGCATGGAAAATCAGATGGAGGTAGATTCCACACTTCTTTGTTACCCAAATGTAAAAAGTTTCCTGATCTGCCTGAGGCCAGCATTCTGAGCATCAAGAAAGACAGCTCTCTGAAATTCCATGGTTCATTTTAGCAATAACTAGACTCAGTAATCTGACTGCAGTCAGATCACCCCCGAAGACACCAAGCCAAGTTCGTCAGTTTCAGCAATGTATATATTCACTCTGTGCATCTGGCAAACCCAGAATCAACTCTTGTCTCAGGAAACAGACAAATGAAATCCACATGAAAACATCGAAAATCATTGAAGTGTTCATCTCTCAGCTGTGAAATCGCAATTCTCCATCACCCTCCAAAGCTTTAGTGAAAGGTGAGGGCTTACAATAATACTGAGAGATGGTCAGAGCAACTAGCAAGTGGAAGGCCTTGAAGTCTAGCTGCTGGTCACATCTATTTTAAGAGGCACCGGACTCCAGGACGGCTCCCGAGGGAGAAAAAAAGGGAAGATCTCAGTTTCAATAAATTATACATCCGCCCAGGTACAATGTGCACCTGTTGCTACCTTCTGCGCAGGCTCGCGGTGCGGGTGCTCCAGAGGCTGCAGTTTCAGAGACTCCAAGTGCACCTGTTGTTGATATAAGTCCTCAGTGGAAGGCTGGTAACCTAACAACCGAATACCGTTTGCTTTAGAAGATAGGGGAAAGAAAAAGCCCAGAAGGGACAGCAGAGGCAGGAAATCAGTGTGCCCGTTCGTGTTCCTTTGTTTCTGTGCCCTTCTGTCCTTTTACTTTTAGCTCCTGTCAATCTAGATTAACAAAGTAGATCCAGGCTAAATTTTGCTACTATCAGTAGTGATTAGAGTGAGTTGATTGAAATCGGATTATACAGGGAGTCCTATGCCTAATACTCAGCAGGCAAGACAGGGCTATCTGAAAAGCACTTCTGCTTCACCTTATAACACTGAAATATTCTGAAATGTCTACCTGGGGGTGGGGTGGGGTGGATGTTCTAGACTGTAGCACCAGGACCGAAATGTTTTTTGAAAGAGAAGGGAATCCTGGAATCAGAGACTCAGTGGAATTGGGAGGGATCAAGGGGCTATTTTCTCTAAAGCCTTCCTTTTACTGATGAGGAGATTGGGTCTCCAAGAAGCTAAGGAACTCGACAAAAGTCACAAACAAGTGCTTCCCTATCCCTGAAGATGAATTAACAGCAGTTCTGAATTGTCAGATTTCTTGAAAAAGAAATGTGCCAGGGTTTAAGATGCTGCAAATACTAATTATTTATAACCATCATGCAAGGAAGAAAAAACCCCCCCACAGTATTTTCCAGATATCAGATGCAGAATTACCACTTTGAGAAACAAAAATGAACCAGCTAACTATTCCAATCTCTGTAGTTAAATTTGGGCTATTCAACATTCTTACTATAGCTAGATAACATTATTTTAAACCTTCATTTGAAGTGATTTCCTCAAGAATGAAAGGAAAATTACAAGGTAATAGTCTGATATATTTATTTAAATTGAAATTACTTACACAGAGACCAACCATTAAAAAAGTTTAAATCTTTTCAATTTATCAGAAGACAAAAGGTCCTTTTCTGCCTTCATTCTTTCTCCTAAAAAATTTTGTTTTAGATATTCAGTTATGATTATTTAGTTGATAACTTGTCCTCAAACACTGGATGTCAAAGTAATCTGCGAATTTACTTCTGAAACCTTGATTCCTTTAAAAATAAAAGTGAATTCCTTATAATTTTTGCTTTTCAGGTTGGGCAGAAGGGTAGGTTTCAGAATTTGTAAAAACTTTGTCCTAAATTTTTCTTCTTTGATTCTTTCTCCAGAAAACTCTTGAGATTCTTCTGACTGAAATTGAGCTATAGGGATAGTGTAATACAGGAAAAGTGGAAAGCCTAAATCAAAAGATCTCTTCTTCAGCTGCTTCTTCCAGGATGAAGAAAGGGTGAGAAGTATTTCATCAAAAGCTTCATCAATAAAATATACATATTGTAACCTAATTTATATTACAGCATTAGCTATGCATGTCTTATCCACCATATTAGGGGACAAGCTCACTGGAGAAAGGAGCTATGGCTTATTTCACCTTTGCAAACTTTGCTGCCATTTAGTCCGGGGCCTTGCATATAGTATCTGTTGTTTTTTGTTAAATTCAATCATATTTTATTTTCAGTTCTGAATTCTTTACCTTCCTGTTCCCTTCCTCCCCCATTAAGAAAGCAAGAAATATAAAGCTCATTTCAAATATGTATGGTATTGCAAAACAAGTCCCCTCATTAGGAAGAAGGAGAGGGAGAGGGAGAGGGAGAGGGAGAGGAAGGAAGGAAGGAAGGAAGGAAGGAAGGAAGGAAGGAAGGAAGGAAGGAAAGAAGGAAGGAAGGAAGGAAGAAGGAAGGAACTGAAGAAAATAAGCTTTAGTCTGCACTCTGAATTCATTAGCTTTCGATCTCGAGATGGATAGCACTTTTCATCATGAGAGCTTTGGGACTGTGGTTGGTCATTCTGTTGATAAGAGTTGCTAAGTCTTTCAAAGTTGATTACCCAGCATTGTTGTATAAATTGTTCTCTTGTGTCTGCTCACTTCACACACAGTATCTGTTGAATATCTAGTATAAAGCTATGTTCCTTTCCAAAAAAAGAAAATCACTTTCTACTTTTTCTGTGTACGTGTTCTTTTCCCCAGCAGAATGTCAGCTCCTCCAGGGAGGGCGTTTTATTTTTGTCTTTCTATCTCTAGCATCTAGCACCCTGCTTGTTATATATATAGTAGGCTCTTAATACATGCGTGGTGGATTAATTCAATTGGAAACATCAGTGATTTGAACCATTTATCACCTAGACTTAATCTGTAATTCTGAGAAAGAGGACCTGTGTTCAGTACTCTGTAATGTCTGAGAGAATTAAACTTGAACCGTATTAGGTTAAGGGTGGTAATAATACACAGGGAGTAGCTCATTAGGAATCCCAGAACACTGTACTGGGAAAAGTGAATAGAAATTGGGAGCCCAGAGAATTACTAGAAGACTGTTTGTATCAGTATGTTGTTCAATCATTTTTTTCAATCTTGTCTGACTCTTTGTGACCCCATTTTGGAGTTTTCTTAGCAAAGATACTGGAGTGGCTTGCCATATCCTCCTCCAGCTCATTTTACAGATGAGGAAACTGAGGTAAACAGGATTAAGTGACTTGCTCAGGGTCACACAGCTAGTAAGTCAAATTTGAATCCGGGAAGATGGGTCTTCCTGATTTCAGATCTGGCACTTTATGCACTATGGCACCATCTAGCTGCCCCTTGTGTCAATACACAGTCCTCTAAAAGATGATCAGGTAGAGTTTCTACATTGTAGAAATTCTACATTGTAGGATCAATTGGTTGTAGTTAAAGAAGAAGCTAGTACACAGTATTAGCCTGTGGATTCAACTCATGCCAATGTATATTATGTACCTGTGATGTGTGCCACCCTGGAGGATTGAGATACAAAGACAAAATGTAATGTTTCCAGCCCTTAATGAGCTTACATTTGCCTGGGGATAATACAGCTCCTGGACCTTGGTTTCCTCATCTGTAAAATGGGAGGATTGGTCTAGATGACCTTTGAGGCACCTTCTAGGTACGATTCTATGATTCTGAGATGATGTACCCAGAAAATACAAAGTGAAAATCTTAGCTGGGCATCATTAAAATTCAACTCAACAATTCATGTTTGACACCTCTGATCTGCCCTGACCCTCCTCATTTGGCAGAGCACAGATTAGGAAGGATATCTGAAGTGATATACTCTAATCCTCACGTTTCACAGATGAAGAAACCAAAGGCAGGAAGGAGAAATTATTGGACCAAAGTCACACAAGCGCTTCCAAGAACAAACTTAGCTCATTATCACACCAAATTGATCCCATCAATCATGAATGTTCAATTAATGCTGATAATTTGTGAATTATAGCCCAGTTAATAATTTTAAGTAGCTTACCCAAATATTACTTATTCAGGTAATATTGTCTGTGATACCATGTTGTTGGAAGTCAAAAAGGCTTTTGAATCTGATGTTTTCATTTTTATTTTCTCATTTGGTCAAAATTTGTGGTTTTTATCAACACAGAAAGCAGTCTGGTGAGGAAATTCTCTCTCTACCCAAGGAGTTCAGCAGCCATTTTCCAATTTAACAACACAGAGATTTACTTACCATGGCCCTTTGAAGTTAACTTACTTGGCCAGGGTCACATAACCAGGACCTGAGCCTAAAACTCTCTTGCCTCTAGAGCTGGCTTTCTATCTACTATGCCTTGTTGTTTTCTTAGTGTTTTGATAAAACTATGGAAATCTATTTTGTTCAGTCACTTTTGGTTGTGTCCAACTCTTTGGGGCTCTGTTTGGGGTTTCTTGGCAAAGATACTAGAGTAGTTTGCCATTTCTTTTTCCAGTTCATTTTTATGGATGTGGAAACTGAGGCAAACCAAATTAAGGTGACCTGTCCAGGGTCACACAGCTAGTAAGTGTTTGAGGCCAGATTTGAACTCAGGAAGATGAGTTTTCCTGACTCCAGTCCCAGCACTGTATTCATGCTGCCACTTAAAAGTGGAAATAAATCTTCCTGTTACTATGTTATCAAAATTCAAAAGTCCAGTGGGAGGCTGGTTCTGTGAAGGGGTTGGCACAAAGTAAGAACACCAAGGGGATAGATTTGGTGTAATAGAGAGTGAGCTGTTTGTTGTTGGAAGCGCTTGTGTGACTTTGGTCCAATAATTCTCCTTCCTGGCCTTTGGTTTCCTCATCTGTGAAATGTGAGGATTAGAGTAGATCCCTTCAGATATCCTTCCTAATCTATGCTCTGCCAAATGAGGGGGGTCAGGGCAGATCAGAGGTGTCAAACATGCAATTCCACTCCCCAGTGTGGCCCGATGTAGATTAAAATGCAACTGGAAAATATTTTAAAGATACAATTTTAAAAAATCAGTACATTTTAAAACTAAATCAATAAGCATTTCACAGGGATCGGTGGGATCTATGGATGAGCGATCTTCATTTCCATTTGGGTTTCACAACCCTGGACTAGATCACCTCTAAGATTCCTCTTAGATCTCCATCTTATGATCCCTATGATATGGTGTAGCATAGATTTAAAATTGATCTCAAGACATTACAGTTTCAACGGAATCCCTATCTCTCCCCTTCACCTTTCATATTCACTATGGACACAGTATATCTACTCCTAGGCAAACACCATTGCTGCACTTACTGGGATGGCCAGATCTTCTACTAATGAGGGAGAACGATTTTACAACCAATAAATACAATTTGAGGGCATTACAGCACAGAGTCACCCATATGGATGGAACAAAGGTAAGACACTCTGTTGAATGCCGAGGGCTCAGTGTTGACCCTCTGTGTAATTGCTGGACTCACCATGGCAAATGGCTAGCAAGAAATAGCTGGCATTAGAAATACCAAGTAGGATTGATTTTAGTTCTTGTCATTATCCTAACCACTCAAATCACGGATTAGCTTATAGACACAAAAATAGCCTGTAATAATAGGCTATAATAACCCTTTGAACCACCACAGGTGGCTATAAACAAATAAGGTCAGTCCAAACATTCTCAATTAGGAGAGAAAAGGGAACATGTTTCTGAAATACTAGATTAAAGATAAATAGGAAACTATTAGGTATACTGTCGGGATTTTTTTTTTAATGCATTTAATTTTGGTAGGTAATGTAAAAGTGTGTTTGCTGGATTTATTCTTTTGATTTATGTTTATGATTCTATAAAATCAGATTCTTCTCTTTTGGACTAGCATTATATCATATATGAGGTATTTTATTAATAAATAATTTTTGCAGCCCCATGAAATCTATCCTATCTGCCTATAGCTGTTACCTTTACATACCTTTCACTGGATTATCTAATTAAAGCATAATGAATTCATTTATTCTAGAAAGATTTATTACAGTATCATAAAAAACATATTAAATACCTACTTCAAATAGCTAGGCTATGCTAGGGCCTGGGAGACATACAAAGTTTAGGTAAGACATTGCTTTTTCTTTTACTGGGCTTACAATCTAGTATCTAGAAGGGGCCTATGACACATACAAGTAATTATAATACACATTACATGATAAATGCATTGGAAAAAAATACACAAAAATATGTGTGACTGTGGGGTAAGGTCATTAGCAGTCTGAGTGATCTGGAAAGACTTCATGGAGAAGTTTCTGAATTCCAATTTAGCTGGAACATTGAGGGCAAAGAAGATTATAATGAGAGAGAATGTGGTAAAGAAAAGGGGGTACCAGATCACTGGTTCTTCCAGTAGAGCCTGTGAACTTTGAAAAAAAATGGGGTGTTTTTTTTCGATAAATGCATTTCCATACACAAAACTGGTTTCCTTTGTAATTCTGTATATTTAATTTTATGCCTTTATAACATTATCTGGGGAAGACATCTGTAGGCTTCTTTGTGTGGAACTCTGAATGCCAGGAAAGGAATCTGAACTCTACTTATGAGGCAAGAGGGATCCATAGAAGATTTTTGAGCACAGGAGTACATGACTATTGTTAAATTTAAGAAAAATAATTCCAGAATCTTCTCTCTACTTAATGGACCATGTAATCAAATATTTCTTAAGTAATGAAAACAAAAACATAATACCTACCTTCAAGGAATTCCCATTTTATTAGAGGAAACAACCTGAAAATGATGATATATATAGTGTAAATGGAAAGCATTTTCAGAGGGAAGGTACTGGTGAGGGAATGGAGAGTCCTCCTGCAGAAGATGGGGTATGGGTTGGAGCATGAAGGAAGCCATGTAATCTACAGTTTATCTATCCTCAAAGTCTCTACTGCTTCTTAAAGTTGAACTAAGAGGTATTATTAAATTATTATAGACTGATATACGCTATTCTGTTTGCCAGAACGACATTTTTATACAGAATCACGGAATTTGAGCCTTTAAAGGGATTTCTACTGCCAAGGAGTCCAACCCGGTTTTCTCATCTGTAAAAATGGAGATAATGGCACCTTCCTTCTTTTCCTCATAGTTTAGATGATCGAATCAGGAAATTTAAGAGAAATTATCCTGCAGCCTCTACAATGCAGCCTTGGCTAAAAAGTAGTAATGACTATAGTCTCGGAAAGGTTGGAATGCCTGGTCTGTGCTCTATGCCTGTATTATTGTTAATAATGATGATGATGATAAGCATTTATATAATGCTTTTTGGTTGGCCAAGTACTTTACAAATAACACATCAATGACTTTTTACATATACTTTATCATGGGAGAGGTGATTATTAACTAACCAATTGTTAATACTGGAGAGATCCAGACATTTTTCCCTTTCCCTCTTTTGGAAATTAGGTCAAAGCTTAGTTCTCTGAAAGGCAGGGATAATGATGATGATAAGATAAAATCTTGGGTGGAGACTTATCCAACTGGGAAGGCTTAGTTCTGCTCAAAAGGTAAAGAGATTCTAGTTTAGGTGAATTCCAGGTCATTGTGCTCTAGTCAGACAGGTCTGAATGGAGGTGGACCCCCTTTGTTGAAAAAATTAAGAGCTTCTTAAACTTTTTTCCACTTGCCCTTTAGCACTTCTTAAACTGTGGTTCTGACCCAACTAGATTGCCTTAGGCAGGGGTGATCTGGGTAGAGATAAATCTCTTTGTCCAATACTGAGTGATCAGACTCTTGTCCCTAAGCCCACCTCTCATTATAATATTCATTCTCTCCTCAATTATTAACCAATCAGAATTGATGCCACCTGTTGGGAACACCCACTCTTCCAAAGGTATATAAGTGTCAAGAGGCCTCCAGGAGGGGTCTTTGGTTTATGAGAGACAGCCAAATGACCATCTTTTTATTAATTATTTGCTAGCCATAATAAAAAAGACTACCTAGAAATTATGTGTCTCAAACTCTTCATTTGTCACAATAACATCAATAATTCACAGCACACTGTCATAGCATTGCACACAGCATTTTCCCCAGAAATCAATGGCACTTTCCTTATCTTCCCCATCATTTTAATCATCAAATCAGAAAATTTAAGGGAAAGTACCCTGAAACCTCTACAATGCGATATAAAGTATTATTATTATCATTATCATCATCATCATTATTATAGGCAACTAGGAATGGCAAACGACTTCAGTATCTTTGCCAAGAAAACCCCAGAATGAGGTCAGATACAACTGAAACTACTCAGCAACAACAAATTATTATTAAATACCGGCTGTCCCAAAAGTCATAGTGCAGCAAAACTTTAATAGCTTAAAACTTCACTAGACGTGCCTACAAGATAACTTTTTGTTATGTCTCGTAAGAGGCCACATGGCATAGTAGAGAGAAAGCAAGTCGCGGAACCAGGAAGACCCAGGTTCAAATCTTGCCTCTGACATATTCCCTGGGGAGGTCACAATATCTCAGTCCAACTGGTAAGTCTCTATGACTGTAAGTGGCAGAGAAGGACAATCTGAACTGGTAAATGCAGTATTCTCACCTAGAGAGTTCCTTACACCAGGGAAATAAATCATAGGCCTGGCCTCTAACCCAGTCCCTACTATGACCCATTCGAGAGCATTTGCCCATAATTACAGTTGACAATTGAATAGTACTTTATGACTAACAGGGCTTTCATGTATTTGATCTCATTTGTCTTTTAGAGAAGCACAGAAAGGTAGGAAATTTACCTAAGAGGCAAGAAATATTACCCAATTTTACAGATGGGGTTACTGGAATTGGAGAGGTCGAAGGAATTAGCCAAGTTGGCACAGAAGGTCAGTGGCTAAGCTGTGAGTCAAACTCATGTCTCCGGGCTTCAAGGTCAATAATGTCCTTTGATCTATATTTCAATGACCTGTGCCCAAATTTAGATGGCTTAGGACAATCTGCAAACAAGTTTCACATCCACATAGATGTGAAAGAAGACAGCAAATGCAAATGGACAAGCAAGATAAAAATAAAAGCACGAAGGGAATCCAAAAATCCCAAATTGGGAAACATGAAGTACTCTCGGACCCTTCCTGTGGAAATGTCAACAGTAGCAGAATGGGTCTGTACATCGTCAGGGAATTCTTTTGCTTGTTGTTCAGTTGTGTTCAGTTCTTCAAGACCCTATTTGGGGTTTTCTTAGCAAAAACACTGGAGTGGTTTGCTATTTCCTTCTCCAGCTCATTTTACAGATAAGGAAACTGGGGCAAACAGGGTTAAGTGACTTTCTTAAGGTCACACAGCTAGTAAACATCTGAGGCCAGATTCAAACTCAGGAAGATGAGTCTTCCTGATTCCAAGCCCAGTGCTCCAACCACTGCACCATCTAGCTGCTTCTTTTGTTTAATTCAAGTCATAGGATCATGAATGCAGGAGGGGACCTAAAAGCTATCTAGCCCACTAATAATTCTGAATAACTAAATATTTTTGTATTTGGAAAGGACCAAGGTGATTGATCTTTCTGTGAATGGGACCCAAATTTCTGCAAACTAGCCAAAGGAATCACAGGAAGTCAGGGCTGGAAAGGGCCACAGAGGCCCTGTAGTCCAACCAGGGTATAAATAACATTCTCTTTTCAGACATACCAACTAGTGAACATCCAGCTTTTCTTTGATGACCTCCAAGTAGAGGGAATCTACTACTAATTTTATGATGCTTTTCTTCTCCCCAAAGCCTAAATCTACCTTCTTGCAACCATCCCTCATGGCTTGCTCCTTGAGGACAAGTAGATATATTTATTCTCTCTCTTTACCTCATTGTCCTTCAAACAGTTAAAGGCATCCTTTCTATTGCAGTCTCTTCTCCAGATTAAACATCTCCGTTGCCTCCAACCTATCCTCAATTGACATGACCTCTGGGCCCTTTGCCATTCTGGATGCCCTCCTTCAAACATTCTCTGACTTTCCAATATCTTCACTAACACATGGCAGCAAAACATTGATTTGATTCAATCCAATCCAATGAATATTCATCAATTAACCACTACGTGTAAGGCACTGTGCCAGGCTCTAAAGACGATAAAACCAGACCCAGTTTATTTTCACAGAGCTTACACATGGATGTAAATTAAGACAAATGCAATACAAGTTAGAACATAATGACACAGGTGAGATTCAAATAGAGTATCATGAGAAAACTGAAGAGGTAGAGACCACTTCTACCTGAGAGGGAATCACAGAAAGCTTAACTCACAATAAGGTGCATAGGAAAGAACACTGCTTGTTGTTTTTTATTTTATTGTTTTTATTATTTATTAGAATAAGAATCCCTGATTCTTCCTCTGGACTGTAAGAGGGCAGGGACTGTTTTTTTTAATTTATCTTTTTAGCCCCCTCAAGTTCTCTGATGCTTATTAACTAAGACTAATCATTTCACCTCCTCAAGAGCAAAATGAGTGAGCTGGAACCTGTGGTCTCCGAGGTCCCTCCTAGCTCTTCAGCTATGATCCTAGGATTCAGAGAGATGGTGGTATGTGACCAGGGACACCAAGGAAGGAAGGGAGGGATTTCAGCAGGTGAAATGTGGAGAGGCCATTCTAAGCATGCGGTTCAGTAAAGGCAATGGTGCCTAGCTAGAAGAAAGCAGGTACAAAATTAGAAAACAATGAGAAATCCTATTTTTGAATCATAATTAGCATTTATATAGAGTTTTAAGGGTTGCAAAGCACTTTAGACGTGCACTTGTATTTGATCCCCACCTTTTTACATATGAGGAAACTGAGACTCAGAGAGTTAAAGGGATCTATCTGCAAAGGGTTACACAGTCATGTGTCTGAGGCACGATTTGAATTCAGATCTTCCTGACACTAAGACCAATAAGTCTCTCTACTCTCTACTTTCCACCATCTGTCACTTGATGGGAATTTTTCTGTGTGAAGAAAGAATAGAAGATTAGAAAGACAGGTAGGAAGTAAATAAGGTGGGGGAGGAGGGGAGGTGATGGGAGGAGGGTGCTACAGAGCTTGAGGAAAACTGGTGGCGAGCTGGGCCAGGAATCTGGAAACCTGAGTTCAGATCTGGTCCCAGACACTTACTAGCTGTGTGACCTTGGGCAAGTCACTTAACCTCTGTTTGCCTCAGTTTTCTCAACTGTAAAATGGGGATTTATAACAACACCTAACCTCTCAGGATTGTCGTGAGAACCAAAGGAGATAATATTTGTCATGTGATTAACACAGTGCCTGGCATACAGCAGACATGACATAAATGCTCATTCTCTCCCCCTTCCTTTATTCATCTATTGAACAGACTTCCGACAGATATAATTGTTCATTACAGCCATACTACAGAAGTAAATCCCCTTTAGTGTGAATAATGAATTCAATGAGGTGATCCTATCATTTGAATTATCACTGAATATTTCCACTGGGCTGGATTCCATAACCAAATTTTATGTAATTATAACTCTGAATAATACAAATTGGAATACATATGACTACTTCACTTATCACACTAATAGGAACCCAGTAGTATATGCAGATTACACTGCTAGAACTTTAGGGAGGTAAAAAGATAAATTCACAAACAGTCCCTGCCCTCAAAGGGCTTACAGTCTAGGAGATCAGCAAATCTTTCTTAGATTGTAAATTCTCATTGGACAAAATTCATACAAAAGTTGATAGGAGTTAATATACATACCAATGTACAAAAAAAGATAAATCCATAATAATGATGGTGACGGGAGTGGCCAAATGATCTTCAAACTTACATCCAAACAGAAAGTAGCCTACTAGTGTAGCCTAAAGATGATAAAGGACACAGATAATATTGTTAAATGGTGTACGTTTTTCTAAGCAAAGATCATTTTTAATAATGGTCAAAGTTACTCTTTCAGCTCCCATTGGTGATGGAGAAGACCCATGTTGTAAGGTTGGTTGAAATTCTTCCAGAAAAAAAGAACCATTTGTCTTCAGCAGTTTTGGACTGGCTTTCAAGAAGACAGCCAAATCAATTCAGATCTGATTAATTCGGCCAAACAAGTAAATTAAAATGTCCTTGAAGAAATGAAAAAAATCTATTTGAATGGATATATAGCTGAGGCTGATGAAAATTTCAATGTCTTTAATTTCACACACTTCTTAGCATAGGGAAAAACAGTATATTTTTGGAGAGAGCTGCCAAAATACACAATAAAAAAAGGACAAGGATAATTAGGACACCAGGCTCTTTTGTAGACATAGCAATTCTTAGCTTGATTTACAAACAAGCAAAACTTTAGAAAAGAAAAGCAAAGAAAAAGAGATTACTATATTTATTTCTGTCATATTTAACTCTTCTAAATTTTCACTCCTACCTTCCTAACCCAATACCCAGTCGTTTCTTGCTGAGATTACTGTAACTGCTCTCCACCTGGGCTCTTGAAGACTACAACAATAATTCAGCTGGGATGTAATGAAGCCAGAGTGAGGGTGATAGCACCATAAGCTGAAAGGAGGGGATACATGAGATTTACAAAGTATAACTGAAAGGACTTGGAGACTGATGGATGTGGGAAGATATAGAAAATTATTCAAAGGTCGTGAAAGTAGATGACAATGATGGTAGAAACAAGTAACCAAAGAATCAAGAGTATAAAGGGAGGGAAGGAAAGCCAGAACATAGAGAATGTAATAGGAAGAAGGGGTCCCAGAGCCTCTAGAGCAGCAGTTCTCAATCTGTGGGTTATGTTCAATTTGTAACAATGAAAATACATCTTGCATATCAGATAGATTGATAACAGTAGCAAAATTACAGTTATGAAGTAGCAAAGAAAATAATTTTATGGTTGGGGGTCACCACAACATGAAGAACTGTGTTAAAGGGTCATGGCATTAGGAAGGTTGAGAACCACTGCTCTAGAGCATGATGAGACTCAAGAGCAAGTTTAGACAGAAGCATGCAGTAGGAGACGTAAAAAGAAAAAATTCTGAGTAGAAAGAGAAATTCTAGAGTTCCCAGGTTGAGGCATTTCTGTGTGACATAACTAGCAAAATGCTATTAAATACTAAATAAAGACTTTTAATTGATGGATTGAATAAAGGACTATGCTTTGTTTTCATAATCTGGCTTTACACTAACCAGTCATCCTTTCTTACTTTCATCATTAGCTTTGCAGGTGAGGACAAGGAGAAGATGGTTTGCGAGCATAGTGGTTTGTGTTCTAGTAGAGAGAACATAAAAAATACAAATGCATCTTTGGAGAAGTCCATCCTGGAGGAGTAGGATACATCTTCCAGGGTCTGTATTGTATTGGTTTAAAATCTGAGGGCTTGTAATAAAAACATGAAGCTAGCTCTTATCTCCCATTCCTCCTCTTCACTCCATGGCATTCTAGGAGCGACTGTGGAAACTGTTGAGAGCTGTATTTAGGCTTGCTATGAGGAAAAGCTTCCTAAAGAATTTGAATTGTCCAAAAATCAAATGGAGAGAACAGCTTCATCCCCATTGGAGGTCTTCAAATGAATGATGGATAAGTACTTTGGGGGATGTTGTGGAGGGAATTGTTACTCAGGCATAGTTTATTATTATTTTTAATTAACAAGCATTTGTTTTCCCTCTCCCTTATACCTCCTCTCCTTCTAAAAAAGAGTTTGTAAGCCTTGTAATAAATATATGTAGTCAAGGAAGACACATTTCCATATTGGTCAGGTAGAGTTTAAGGGCCCTCTGAGGTCCTTTCAACTGAGAATTTGTGATTATGAGATAATTTTCCAATTTGTTATAATACTCTTTATATTTCTGCTTGAATAATATTTTGCAAGATTGATTCAACAAGAAAAAAATTGTATTCCCAGTACTGAAAGTATATACATTGAATACCCATAAGAAAAAAATAAATCATAAATCAACAAGTATTTATTGAATGTTCCTTTTAACTCTAAGACAATGCAGCAAAATATGTTTTAAAGCATGAGAAAAACATGGAAGTGCGCTCTCTCATAACCCAGTGTTTTGGGAAGTCTGCACTTTCTCATTATTCCATTATCCCATGTGTTTCCCTAAGGGTTTTGTTTGGCTTTCAATGGAAAGCCCTTTGAATGTTTCTGAATCTGAGTTTCCCATAGAAAGGAAGCTGGAAGTTGCCGTTGGCCATGTCTATGCAGGCCTGAAGAAGCAGTTGGTGCAGGGCCCCACGGGGAATCTACCTGCGATATATTAGTGCTCACAGGACTGGCTGCTGCTTGTGTGAGCAAACCCTAGCTGACTCATCCCTCTTCCCCCAGGGCAGCAGGTGGGACCAAGGCCCGGCTCTTAACAATTGCTCATCAACTTGAGCCTTCTGCCCTGGTCAGGATGGTTTCTTTGCTGTTTTCTGTACATGTCATGTTTATTCCTATCATTGCCCTGGTTCACAATGTTCCTTTCTCTAAAGTACCTTTTTCCCAGTCTCCCCAAATCCCAATTGTTCATAAAAGAATCTCATGAAATAAGATAACATAAATGAAGCACTTTGTAAACCATAGAGCTTTATTTAAATGGAAACATTCTTTCCTTGACTATTCCAATGCAAATTAATCTCTTCTCTAAACTAGTATTTTACTTATTACATAGCTGTATGATTTTTTAATCAGTCATTAAGCATTTATTAAGCACCTACTATTTACTAGGCACTGTTTTACGAGCTAGGGATACAGAGAAAGGCAAAAGACATTCCCTGCTCTCCAGGAGCTCATAATTTAATAGTGAAGACCAAAAATCCACACATATGTACAAACAAGCTACACAGGAAATAAATAGGGAATAATTAACAGAGGGAAGGCACTAGAATTAAGAGAGATTGGGAAAGGTTCCCATGGAAGGTCAAATTTTAGTATATGATATTGTACCAATTTATTGTTTGTTTCATGTGTTTAAAATACTTTCCCCCAAAAGGATCATAAGCTCTGTGAGAAAGGGTTCTATGTGCATTTACCAGTTGGCCTAACACAATGCTGTAGCTCTGTGCTGGGCACAGAGACACTTAACAAATCAAATCTGATTCATTTTCTTCTTACAAGTACCCAATTTACATCCCTCCAATACTGGGAATATAGAATTCTTTTGCTGAATAAATGTGGCTGATGTTTTGGAAGAAATCTGAAGACTCCACTAGGAAATTTGAAAAGCCCCACAAAATCACAGAATCTCAGGTAGAAGGAACTTTAGAGGTCATCTAATTTAACCTACACCTAAACAAAGAATTTGTTCTACAAATTCCCCCAAATGGTTCTCTAGTCTTAGTCAGAAGGGCAGCTAGGTGGTTCAATGAATAGAGGTCTGGGCCTGGAGTCGGGAAGACTTTTCTTCTTGAGTTCAAATCTGATCTAAGACACTTTACTAGCTGTGTGACCCTGAGCAAGTCACTTAACCCTGTTTGCCTCAGTTTCCTCATCTGTAAAATGTGCTAGAGAAGGAAATGCAAACCACTCCCATATCTTTTTCAAGAAAACTCCAAAAGAGATAACAAAGAATCAGACACAAGTGGAACAATTGAACAACAATAACATTCTTAGTTTGAAGACTTAACATGAAGAGGAACCTGTATTTTTGCACAGCTTTGATCTTCAGGAAGCTTTTTAGCCTCAAGGCTAAATTGATGCCAATGCAACTTACCTTATCACTCTCGGTTTTGCACTTACAGGTTAAAAAGAACAAATCTAACCTTGTATTCATGTTACAACCCTTCAGATAATTGAAGACAGTTCTCATATCTCCCGTAGGCTTTCTCTCCTCCAAAACAAATATCCCATGTTCCCTCAACCAATGATGAAAGACCCTGAGATTTGAGCCTACTGACATTGGTTGAAGGAACACTTGTTGAAGACCTGAATCCCAAGACCTTCTAGCATTCTGGGCTACTCTTCTCCATTATTAGCTCCCTAGTTTGTCAATGTCCATTCTAAAATGTGGTGCCAAAAATAGAATACAATATTCCAGGCATGGTCTTACTAGAGGATACACACTGTGTGTGACTCTACTGTTTCTTGTCTTGAACACCATACTTCTCCTAATTCACTCTGTTTACATTACCTTTCTTGGTTGCCATGTCACATATTGTCCATGAAAACCCTTAGATCTTTCATATCTAATGCTGTCCCCTATTGTACATTTATAAAGCTAATTAAAAAATAGAAACTCAAGACTTTACATTTGTCTTCAGTTGATTTTATCTCATTAAATTTGGTCCAACCTTCTAGCCCAGGGTGGGGAATCTTTGGCCTCAAGGACACATGTGGTTTCCCACCCTGGGACTCTTAGCTGCTGAAATCTTTTTGGAGCCAGGTTCTAACATCCTATATGTTAGAGAACCTACCCAGGTTTGTGTGCGTCTGTTCATCTGGTAACTGTAATACCCACACATTTATCAAATTCATTGATAATAATGACAAACAACATAAGGGTAAAGATAGATCCCTGTGGCACTCCATTGAAGACTTTCATTGATATTGACATTGTTCCATTAATGACTACTTTTTGGTTCTGGTCATTCATGCAGACTCAAATCAACACAATTCTACTATTACCTAGCCCCCCAAAGTAGACAAATGCCACTTTTGTTGTTTTCTCACAAATTTCCATTCATATAAAAATGTAGATTAAGTATGAGATCAGTCCCCATAAGAGAAGGAGAATTCTGTTATTCTATGGCCACAATACACATGAAAACACAATAGTTATTAGAGGATTCAGGCCAAAAAAGTCTAGATTAAGAGTATCTCTAAGAATGTGCTTTACGTTTTGTTGGTCTGAGGCTTACTAGAGTGGATTGAATGGCGGATTTGAGGTCAGGAGCTCATATCCTGACTTAGACACTTACGTAGTTAAGAGACCTGGGCAATGCTTAACTTTTTTCAGACTCAGTTTTTTCATTTGAGGAAAATAGGGATAATAATAACACCTATTCTACTAGACTGTTAAGAGGATTAGATGAAATAATATGTGTAAAGAGTTTTGCAAGCCTGAAAACGTCCTATAAAAATTAATTCTTACTTATCATTTTGGGACAAAAATGATGACATATTACATTTAAAAACTGAACTACTTAGCACTTGGCAAACTGGAAACTCTACACAGTGATATCCCCCAACAGAATCTCAGAAAATCAAAAAGGACCTTTATAGATTGTCTAGTACAAGCCCATTTTACAGATAAAAAAAAAAAACAAGTCCCAGGGATTTTATTATACATCATTATACAGCTAAAAGAAAAGCTAGGACCAGAACTCCCATGACCTAATTCGAGGTTCAATGTCCTTTCCATTACACCACACTTCCTTAACACAAATATTCAATCCGATAACCAAGTCAATTGAACAACAACATTAAGACAAATTTAAAAAGATCAGATTAAAGAGGAAAAAAATGAAATTGAAAATCTCCAATAATGTTAGTTTAGAAAGCAGAGCCAGAATCTCAGGTGTTCAATTATTTGCTTTTTCTGTAAGCACTCTCATTCAATTGGGATTGACAAAGTGCAGCTCTGCTTTAGCTGGGTGCCCTATGCCAGCCTGAAAGATGAGCTGTCCATTTCCCAGCATGCAATGGCCTGACAGAATAATACAGCAAGAAAGGATGCCGAAGTGGAACTGCTTTTTCATTTCCAAACAGGTGTTTACTATGGTAAACCAGTTATTTTTGTCTGATTTTAATGATTCTTAAATGCCCAAACAACATATTAGAAAGCCAAAAATAAGCATCTGCCACTGAAGATTATTCACACACTGTAGTCTATTAGCTAACAGAAGGAGAGAATTAGATTGTAGTTGGACTTTCAAGAGAGAAGTCTGACTAGCTGGTAACCATTTTTGCCTTTATCTCTGCTTGGGAATCCTCTTATGGCAATCAAGACAGAAAATAGGGGGTAAGAAAACTTAGGAGTTCAATCCAACTCAAACTCCAACTAGCTGAGTCTTTGTGGGCAATTGCTAATTTCTTTCTGCCTCAGTTTCTCCACCTGAGGAAAACATAGATAGCAATTGCACCTTCTTCACTATACTATATCTAATGGAGATTTTTGGTATATTTTACAAGAAATTTGAAAAAAATTCATTTTGATCCTAAAAAAAGGCTTGCTTAAAAGCCACCAAAAAAACCCAACCCCAAACACCCCCCCCAAAATAAAAAGCCCAGTGTGACCTTGGAAAAACATAGCTTTTGAATTAAGCTGAGTGTGTAAGTTCTCTTTGGAGCCACCTTAGACTAAACAACTGTTACAGCTCCATACTGCCATGAGCTCCATCCATCTTATAAAATTAAGCTGAGAAACATCTGGTACTTTATACATCTCCCTTGAACATAGTCATTGACATATTAGTTCAAGAACCCAGAGGCTCAAGGTAACAGCTGCTTAGATTAAATTAATTTCTACCTCCATATGAATTTTGATTTATTGAACTTTGCCATAAGTAGTTAATTCTATAGCTTTGAATTATGTCACAGGGCTACAAGCAATGCCAATTGCAAAATTCACTGCCGGCTGGCAGGCAGAAGGGACTTTCACCTTGTAGGCTAAACATATTATGCCAAATTTGGTTAGCAATTTCAAAACTTAACTATCACTAAACTAATATGGTTGAATTTTCTAGAATGTGAGGATTTTTTTCACTATTGACAATATTAGAAGTGAAAAGCATCAAAATTAAAACAAAAACTCATTTTAACTTGACAGGATCACACAGATCTGAGGATTGGGGTTCCTTGGAGGTCATTGTTCAACTCCTTCCTGTTACAGATGAGGAAACTCGAGGTTAAGAGAATTTCTATCACTTGTACAGGGTCACACAGCCACTATCAGAGGTAGGATTAGAACTCACATCTTTCTAACTCCAATTCCAGTGTTCTATCCACCATAACATTTTTTATTTTTGAGATAAACACAGGCTTATCCAAATGGATTCTGCTGCATTAAAAAAAACACAACATTTAAAGTTATTTAAAGTCAACCAGTTCAATGGTTTAGATGGATCCTAAATGTTTCCCAATGATTCTTCATGGCCAGCTGAGTAATTTACAGAAAAGCTTGTCTCTCTGCAGCTCATAACAGCTAAAACAGTCATTTATAATACAAAATAAAACTTACATGTCTATTTGCATAAGAGCAGACTACCTTTAAATTGGATCAAATAACCTATTCAATTACAGAGAAAGATTCTTAATCTAGGGCTTAAAAGAGAATGAAGTTAATTAAAAATGAATTTTTGAGTTAAAATAATTGAGTGTTTGTTATTCGCTAGATTAAATAATAGGTACTGTTGGTTAACATGAAGACTCAACAGCTAATCAGCATGGAATAATGAGAAACAAGATAGTATACTGGAAAAAAATCATCAGACTTGGTCAGAAGAATCCTGGATTCATTCAAATACCACTGATGACATTCAGTTAGTCACGTACGCTCTCTGGATCTCTGTTTCCAAATGGAGATAATAATATTTACTATTACCTCCCCCTCTGAGATTTTCTTATTTCACAAAATTTAAAACATCTCATAATTGTAAGCTGTCAAAATCAAGAGTTCAGAATTTAATAGCGCTAAAACCAAACTAAACCAAACCAAAACATCAAAGACCTTAGGGTAGGAGAAATTAAAAGAAAATTTTAATTTTTTGTAGCCCCTCAAAAGTCATTGCACCAAGGGTGAAAAAACCTACTTCTGTGTGCTTGAAGTGAGAACAGTGACTGCTTCTTAATTTTTGCAAATTTTTTTACAAAATAAAAATCACTTTCTAGGTTAGTCCAAGATTTAGAATCCAATCTTACAAGCATTTTTTAGTCTCTACTTTGTGCCATGTACTGGGGGTGCAAAAGTCAGAGGGCAAATAATCCTTGAGTTCTTAGAGCTATTTTACTGTATAATAGGCCCTCCAAGAGAGGTCAATAGATTTACAGTCAGAACACCTGAAGTCACAAAGGACTGGGTCTAAGTCCCACCCTGGACACTAGTCTTGTGACCTTGGGTAAATCATTTAACCTCTCTGGGCCTCAGTTTCATCTCAGAAATGGGGCTAATAACATTACTGCTTCATGGATTTGTGGTGAGGGACAAATGAGATCATATATGTAATGCCTTATAAATCATGAGACTCAATGTACAGTTATTTCCTGATTAGTACACATAAGGAATCCCTTAAAGGGGCCACATGTATTCAAATTTGTACTATTGGAAATTAAAATTAACCCAATGGAAATGTACAGTACAAACTTGAAGTAATGAGACCACTTCAGGGAGAATTTATTACTCCCACCAATCAGACTCTAGCTGAAAATACGAGATACAGTTCAAATCCTATCTGAGGATATCAGGTATTTCTGGATTCACAATTTATATTTATTTAGGAGTATTAGCAAATGTGTAGATTTTTGTATTTTATGATTTATTTCTGCCCTTTGCATCAGATGACCAGTAAAGACACAAAAGCTCCTTTTATGGGATTTTATTTTATATGATTTATAAAATTCAAATATTAGGAATCATTTTGAGAAATATCGGTCCATATCCCTGATAAAAACTGGTGGCCAAACATCTGCACTGATTTGAAATTTGATGGGTTGTGACCATAATTTAGGCCCCTCACGTAACATAAATAAATCAGTTTAATTTAGGTTTTACGAAAAGCAAAGGAAAAAAGGCTAACAAGCAAAAGCCATATGTTATAGTACCTAACATGAGAGTGAGAAGAGAGAATTTCATATAGTGGCAAAGTTGAGCTTAATAAAAGTTATGCTGTGTAGCAAGAGAACTTTATATAATAGTTTCTGAGTTCTCAGAAATTGGTATTAATTTCTCTCCATGGCTGTGGTGCTTCCTTTTTATTCAGGTTCATTATAGAGTAAACCTTTCATCTTGAAAAACCTATATATTAATAGGATCATATTCGGAGAAATAATTCGTAGGACTGCTTATTTAAGGTGACACATCGGCAGCTGTTTTTGACCTGGTACAGTGTACAGTACCAGCAATCCGGGAGTTAATTGAAGCCTATAAGGAGGATATCTAATTAGGAAAAATAATGTCGAGCAAGTCAGCATTATTGCCTCTTTCTTTAGATAGTCACAGAATACAGTTTTTCACACTGGGATTTCAGATGACTTTGCGACATGATAAAAAATTACATGTACATATTTCAGAAAGGCTAAAAAAAAGCCTAAGAGTGAACATGGAATAAATAATCAACACAACAAGAAAATTTTAAGAGAGGGAGAGGAGCTTAATTTGTTTAAGATGCTATAAGGGGAAAGGAATTATGATGACTGGTCCTGCCTTGTGTTCTCTTTACTCATGACCCTTGAATGCACCAGAAAAATAGTGTCCCAAGAAAGTATGCAGGAAAAGATGAGAATCAAAGAAATACATGAATGCTCCCTGAACCTAGCTGAAGACAAGGCTCCAATACCCAAATCGCAAATGTCTTTTTGGGTTTGGAGCAAAGAATTACAGCATTTTAAATGGTAATGAGCATATCATAATTTGGGTCCATAGACAAAAAGCCATATTGCTCATTTTAAGCTTATTGCTCAAATGAGATGACCTCTCACTTCCAAATGCCATATATCATCTATATTATATGCTATAACATGCCCATTTCCCATTTTATAAAGAATGATTGGGAGACCTGAAGAAAGGGATACCATAAACAGAGAACAACATTGCTCTATAAGAGGTAACCCATCAGTAGACTGCCTGTCTTTCCCTGGTTTGGGGGTTTTGGTTCTTTTTTTTTGGTCTCTTTCACAATCATCCCCCACGTTCTGACAATGAATCTTTATTGGAGATGGAACAAAGGATAAATGAAGCTGTGGGTGGAGAGGAAACAGAGAATGCTTGAACCCAAAGGAAATGTTGGGGCTATCCATCCTGATTCTTTTTTTTTTCTCTTCTAAATGAGGGAAGGCCTAGGGAGAGAAAGGGTTTTGCCCACATTTCTAAAGTAGTAACAGAGCCAACGCTAGAACCTACATCTTTTGACTGCTGGTCCAGCTCTTCATCAAGCTTTGCTGGTTTACATTGTACATCTGTTCTAAACCCTGTTCATTTCAAATTAGTCTACAATGATTTCATGATAAAATTGGGAATTTATGGGGCCATAAACTCAATAAGCATTAACAATGTGATTTTGGGGGGTCCATATCTGTGATTTTACTTGATATAGAGGACTCCCAACGAGGAAGGTCTCTCTACTAATGCAGATGGGTAACCGTTTGGCATTTTACAGTCTTAGAGGTTAAAGGATTGGACCAGGGTCACACAGCTAATATCAAGTTAGCTGTTCTTGGCCAAGTCTTTATATTTTTTTGGCTGATAAAAAAGTCTAATGAGATCTTATTCCTTAGCTTCCAGAAATAAGGAGATGATACTCCTTACAGAATAAGGAGTACACCGTATTCCCCCTTGCCCACAGCACGTCTGGAGCCTTGTGCTAATTTCAGGGCTCTCCATTTCAGGAAAGACATGGATATAAAGTGGAAAGGAATCAGAGTGTGGCAACCAATATGGTGAAGGGTCTTGTGTTTTTAACACAATGACTGGATGAAATAATTGAAAATGTTTACCCTGGAGAAGAGAAGATTTTAAAGTAGGGCATTGTGGGTATCTTCACTTCTTCAAAGAGTTGTCATTGGGATGAGGGATTACACTTATCCAGAGGACTAAATTAGGAATGATGAGTAAGAAGTTACAAAGCAAATTTCGTCTTGGTGTCAGGGAAAGTTTTTAAACCGTTGGAATCGGCTGTATCAAGAGGGACTGAATTCTTCCTAACTGGAGACCCACTTGTTGGGTATTTTCAATCAAGCAATCAAGGAAAACAACATCCCTGCCCTCAAGGAGCTCACAATCTAAAGGGGAGACAACAAGCAAATAAATATACACAAATTTCGGAAAGGAAATTCTCTTTAAGATATGGATTAGATTAAGTGGCCACTGGAGTTTCTTCTGACTCTAATATCTGATGATTCTGTAGGGCAAAGGTTTTCAATATGAGTCCTGTAAGCTTTCTTTAGAAAATTTTTGAAAGCTATATTTCAACATAATAGGTTTTCTTTTTAATCCTATATGCTTTATTTTATGCATTTAAGAACATCATTCTGGGAGGAGGTCCCAAAGCTTCACCAGACTGCCAAAAGAATCCATGACACACCAAAAAGATTAAAAACTCCTCCATTTCCCTACAGGGAATATGAGTTCTAGAAATGGTGGCACTTACAAACAATGAACATCAAATTCTGTATGTAACTTTTCTGAAGTTTATTTCCCCAAGAAGGTTAGTCACAACCAAGGAGTATAAAAGAGTGACGGACCCATCTATCAGTCAATAAATACTTAAGTCGCTACCATGTGCCATAAACTGTGCTATGTGCTGGAGAGACAAAGAAAAAGATGAAACAGCTTCACCATGTGGGGAGTTTAAATTGTACTGGGTGAGATGACACATAAATATGTCCAAAATAAATACAAGGCAATATATGAAGAGGCGGAGGTAGGGAAGCAAGGAAGGGAAGGAAGGAAGGAGGGGAAAAGGAGGGTGGGAAGCAGGAAAGAAGACAGGAAGGAAAGGAGAGAGGCAGGAAGAGAAAGAGGGAAAGAAAGGAGGTATGGAGGAAGGAGGGAGAGGGGAAGGGAGAGAGGAAGGAAAGGGGGAAGGAGAGAGAAAGGAAAGCAGGGAAAGAAAGCAGAAGAGAGAGAGGGAAAGAGAGGAAGTGAGAGAAGGGAGGGGGAGGGAAGGAGAGAAAGAAAGGAAGAAGGGAAAGAGGAAGGAAAAAAGGAGAGAAGGAAGGAACAAAAGAAAGAAGGGAGAAAAAATGTATACTTTTAAGCACCATTTTATGTGGAGCACTATGCTAAATGCAATGCAAGTTATTTATGTCATTTGATCTCACAACAACCCTGGGAGGTAGGGGCTATCATTTTTCCAATTATCTCTTCAAAATCACTTCATAGAGAGAATTAAAAGCAGCCCAGACAAAAAGGAATTCAAAACTCACTGTGGAAATCTATTAAATACTGGATGGTGTTTAGTCTGGGAGCCACACTCACAACATACATGCCTGCCAACATTGGAGTTGAGGAAATGGAGGCAAAGAGAGGTTAAGTGACTTGCCCAGGGTCACACAGCTAGTAAATATCTGAAGTTATATTTGAACTCAAGACTTTCTGACTCCAGATCCAGTGCTCTACCCACTGCACCCCCTATCCCCTTGCAGGTGGGGATCATGAAAGACTTCATAGAGAAGCCGGTTCTTGAATTAGATTGTGAGAAGTTAAGTAAGACACTTTTATGAGGCAAAGGTGAAGGAGAGGGAGTATTTCAGGCATGGAGGACCGACCATCCAATGAAAAGTCATGGAGGTGGAAGATGGGAAGGACAGCACTCTATGGGGTAACTCCAAAGTGTCAGTTAAATTTTCAGGTCTAACGCTTTCAAAAACCTTTTGGTTCACCCCGTATAATCAGTTCTGAAAGGAACACTGGGGCCAGATTGTGAATGACTGTAAAAGTCAAACAGAGGATGATTTGAGAGGCAATAATAGGGCAGCATTAGAGTTTATTAGGGGGAAGAATTTACTGGGGGGAAGGAGTGACACTTTCAATTTGGTGCTTTAGGAAAATTCCTCTAGCAGCTGTCTGGAGGATGGATTAGACTGAAGAGGCACCTGAAGGATGGAAAGCCAAAGAGCATGTTATTCTTTGATTCTACAAGTGTACCACGTAGCAATCAAATAATGTAAACTAATGAATCATTATTTGGCATTTGCATAGTTCTTTGAGGTTTGCAAAGTACATTCCATATCATTTATTCCTTACAACAGCCCTGTGAAGTAGATGCCAATACTAGCCCATTTTGCACTTGAGGCTGAGTGAAGTTAAGTGACTTGTCCAGGCACACAGTTACTAAATGTCTGAGGCATTTTACTAATGGTCAGTTGGCTTGATAGAATAGAGCCATGAATTAAAGAGGGCAATCAAAACTCTGCCAAAGGGTGCCATCATTTTGAAGGCACTGGAAGTGCTTCTGTTCTACCAGGTGGAAATGACTACTCTCAGAACTCATTTAACAGGAAAAAGACAAGGTTTACCACAGTCTCTCCTCTCTAGGACCTTATGGTCTGCTCCTTCTCTTCTCTATTACACGGCCTGAATCTCTCCAGTTCTGAGGTCTCCTCCACGCTCATTTGAAATTGTCTTATATTCAACCCACACTGAGCCTGATTTTCCCAATGACTAAATACCTCTTAGGGAATAAACAAGGTACTTTTGTGAACTGTGTTGAATTATTGAGACCAGGCAATAACAGTCAACACAACTCCTCATATTTGTAGATTTCTTTAAGGCCCACAAAGCACTTCCCCGATAATAACCCTGCGAAACAAACTTTACAAACCTTATTCTTACTTTATGAGTGAGGAGAACGAGGCTCTGAGATTTTACACAGGCCTGTCTGCAATCACCAAGGGAATAGGCCTCCCAGCAGCCATTGCCACAGGCATCGCTGACCCAGACCTAGCACAACCTCTTCCACACCATGTTCCCATGCCCTAAATTCCAAGCTTCTGAAAGTATCTTGCTTACTCTGAACATGAAGCTAAGCTTGCTTAGTGACTTTATTCCTGTTCTCTAGGTAATTAGGAAAGGTGTCTTCAATGACTTACTAAATTAATTTTTCCTTGAGAGAGAAGATCCTCTTGATAAACATGGAAGGAAGAGAGAGAACAAGTCTGAGCACCTTCTGATTTTCTTTCAAACAGAAAAGAATGGACAGAGGTCTCAATGTAATACTGTGTGTCATGGAAGAGACCAGACGGAGTATTCTGGCTCCATGGGAAGCTGATCTATTCAGTAGAAAGGTCAGCTGACAATTGAAGACTGTTAGCTTCATAATACAAGCCTACTCTGCCACCTGCTACCTGGACATGGGGTGGTTGGGGGAGGAGGCCTGTTGTTCCAAGGATTCTCTTTCTCTCTGGCACCCGATTCCACCCTCTCTTCCTTCATTCTCTGCACAGAAAGGGCCTTACCACCTGCTGGAAAGATTAAAGCCATATGATTGAATTTCCTCCATATCTCTCTGTGTTCTCCTTACCTAGCCTCTCCTCATCCCCTCCAATCTCAGAGACTGAGATGATGCCAAAGTTAACCCCTTCTCCTGGCTAGGAGGCAAAAGTTTCCACTGGTTTCTTACTGTTTACCTTGAAATAAATAAACAAATAGTGACTCGTCTTAGCATTCAAGACCCTACAGAATCTATTTACAATTTACCTTTCTAGACTGATGCCTATAACTCTCTCTTCTTCACACTCACAGACAGGGCATTGGTCCTGGAGTTTAGTCCTTGGGTACCGCCTTTTGACTGAGTCCAAGTTTTACAGGACAAATCCTTTTATTAAGGAGCTTTGTTCTATGAAGTTTAAATTTAGTCAAGGCCTACACTTAAGGACCTCGAGGGTCACGTGGCCACAGGTTCCCCACCCCTGCCCTGGACACTTATTAGCTGTCTGACTCTGAGCAGGTTACCTAATAGCTCCTTGCCTCAGTTTCCCCAGCTCTAAATAATAGCATAAATAATAGCACGGGGTTATTGTAAGAATTAAATGAAATGATATTCGTGAAGTGCTTAGCACATGCATACCCAACGCATAGTAGGTCCTTACTAAATCCTTGTTCCCTTCCTTTCTCCTTCTCAGTTATGTCCTTGATGCCATTTCCATTCATCTCCTCTTCGAATTTGCTCCACTCACTGTAATTTCAATCTCTTCATTTCAACTAGCTCCTTTTTTATTCCCATATCTTACTAAAAAAACCAAGCCCCTTCAAGTTATCAAGTCTATGTTCGCCCTCCTCTTGCTGCCATGCTTCTAGAAAGAGAAATTTACACTTTACTTCTTCACCCCCTATGACCCGTCTCTCTGGCACATTCAATCAGTGGTCAGGCAGGTTCTATAGTTTCTGTCCAAGCACTTCATCCCCTCCTTTCTGTCCCCACTGTAGACATTCCAAATTCCAGCCCTCTTCCCCTCTTGTTTGGATGGATACAACAGAAAAGCTGGTCCTTTTGCCTCTAGTCTCTCCCTTTCCCAATCCATGTTCTACGTGGCTGCCAAAGTAATTTTCCTAATGCACCCCTCTGATGATCGCTTCTCTATTCAGAAACCTTCATTGGTTTCTCACTGTTTATCTCTAAATAAATAGAAAAATAATAGACAGTCACGGCATTCAAAGCCCAACAAAGATAATTTATCTACAGCCTTATTTCCTACAACTTCCTCTTCACATCCATTTTTTTTGTCCTTTACCATTGCTGTGCCCTTACTCACCTTCATGTCCTTGTTCATCCCATTCTGAGCAATGAATCCCATGCCTGTCTCTGCCTAAGGAAATGCCTCTGTTCCTTTAAAACCCAACTCTACTGCTATCTTCTCTTTGCTTTCACCAGATGGAAGTGGACTCTCCCTCCCCAAATTTCTCCAGCAAATGACTGTAAGAGTGAGGACATGAGCCCAGGATTCCTGAGTTCCATATCCAGCACTCTTTCTATACTGGAATGGCTCATCTTTGTGTGCCTCAGCTTTCCCCATAGGGGTATAATTATCTGTAGGTGGATTTCAAGTCACTTCTAAGTCTGGTAAGTCTACTAACAACATAAAAAAAACCTAAACCCTATGAGGGCAATGCAAATTGCATGGACAGAATCATAATGTTGGTAAGATAGGGTAATAGGCAGTTAGGTAGCATAGTGGATAGAAAACTGGACCTGGAGTTAGGAATACTTGAGTTTAAATGTAAACCTCAGACACTTACTAGCTGTGTGACTCTGCACTTGACCCCAATTGCCTTCAAGGAAAGGAAAGAAGAAAGTAAAGAAGGAAGGGAAGAAGGAAAGGAAGGAAGAAAGGAAGAAATGAGGGAAGGTAGGAAGGGAAAAAGGAAGGAAGGAAGAAAAGAAGGAAGGAAGGAAAGAAGGAAGGAAGAAAGGAAGAAAGAAGGAAGGAAGAATATTGGTTCAACTGCTCTGTTTAGAGAGCAAATTGGCAACCATTCTCAAACTTCTAGACTTAGAGGGTTTGTTAGGGTACTAAGAGTTTAAGTGACTTGCCCAGGATCACCCAACCAGTCTATGTCAGAGGCAAAACTAGAAGCCAGGGCCTCCTGGTTTTAAGGTCAGTTTTCTATGCGGTACACCATACTGTCTCTCAGTTACAGCAGGCAGACTTTGAAAAAAATTTAAATAATACCTTGTAGAATGTATTAATTTATGAAATCTGGTGCTTCTGACAACAGACATATATGTAGTTTTAGCAAATTTAATGGTAAAGCCTCTTTAAGATACATTCTTATTCTAGAGATATAAGAATGACTTAGGAGCTTTAAAAACTAAAGTATTCTTTAAAAAGAGACATCAAAGGGCACCTTAAGATTTTTTAAATTAAAAGTAAGGATTTTAAAACTGCCAAAGATAAATGCTATTAAAAATCACAGCCAGCCCATGTTTTGGCAAGTCAGCACTGTCCTGCTTAAAACTGAGGCAGCTTGCCAAAAAAAAAAAAAAAAAAAAAAAAAAAAAAAAAGGAGTCTGACTCTGATCTGAAAAGACCCAAGGCTTAAATCCCATATTTCAGCTTCTAAAGACACTCAGGCCGAGCTGGAAAAGTTTAAGTGATTGAGTGTGAATGGTATAAATACATTTTACATCTTCCTTCCTTCCTTCCAACACATGTGAATTCTATCCCTTTACATTTTCCTACATAATCAGAAGCCCTACAAAGTCATCTGACCTCAGGAAGTTGTTTTTCAGGCCAGAGAAAATAATGGAACAGATGGAATTTATTCTTCTCTGTTTAGAGACAGTACTGAAAAATCTCATAGCAACATGTGGGAGCTGTGCAAGCACTCTGACCAGGACAGCAGCTTGGTCAACTTCCTGTGACCCAGCACTGGTAAGCAGAGTGCTCTCTTCTCCAGCACTTCAGAAGCTGGAGTACAATAATATTGGATAGGGGCGGCTAGGTGGTGTAGTGAATAGAGCATTGGCCCAGGAGTCAGGAGGACCTGAATTCAAATCCTGCCTCAGACATTTAACACAAAAACTAGTCGTGTGACCTTGTGCAAGTCACTTAACTCCAATTGCCCTACCTTCCCCCCTCCAAAAAGCAAAATAATGATAATAATAATAATAATAATAACATTGGATGTCTATCAATTAATTGTTACCTCACATGGCGATACAGTGGATGGCATATTGGAGTTGGGAAGATCAGATTTCAAATCCTGTCTCTGATATTTATTTGCTAAGTAATTCAACCTTTCTCAGGCTTATTTTCCTAATGGGGATAATACTAGTGTCTACCCCACACAAGCTGTTGTTAAGTTTGAATGAGGTATACATGAAGTGCTTTGCAAATTTGGAAGTGCTATGTAACTGGTGGCCATTTTTATTCTTGGTGTAGCTCGGTAGCCCAGTGGATAGAGCACAAGTCCTAAAGTCAGGAAGACTACTACTCTTTCTACATTCAAACCTGACCTCAGACACTAGCTGTGTGATCTTGGGCAAGTCACTCTAACGCTATTTGACTCAGCTTCCTTATCTACAAAATGATTTGGAGAATGAAATGGCAAACCACTTGGCAAAAATGTTCGCCAAGAAAATCCCAAATGCTATCAAGAGTCAGATATGATTGAAATGACTAAACAACAAATTGTTCTTATCACGATGCCAAGAAAACATTGAAAGGGAACGGAAATCAACAACAATTAAATTATATTTTGTACAATTTCAGGGTTAGCTGTATCTAATTATGTGCTAATTATTTTAAAAACTGAAAATGATACATGATAGGGTAACTCTAATAATAAAGAAGCTTTATTAACCAGTCTATCCCATTCTCTAATCATGCCAGAGTATGGAATTCATGGTAATCTCCTGACATGGTTGGACTACTTTAGAATCCATGATGCCCCAAAATGATGACAAGTTAGGCAGAACACTCAGTTATTATTGGTGTAATGGATAAAATACTGGATTAAAGCTCTAGTCCCATTTCTGCCATTGATTGGCTATGTGACAACTCAGGAAGTCATTTCATATGACATTTTATGGCCTATAAAATAGAATTCTATGATCTGTAAAATTAAGGCAGAGACCAGGACAGTCTCTCCAGTGTATCTCCCTTGCCCAATTTTATCAAAATTGGTTAGAACAAATTCAGCAAGCGTCAAAACTAGCTTAGGGAGCCACCTCTCCCATTCCCTTCACCCCACCCAGACCCTTCCCATCTACTCTTTAGTAGATGCTTCTTACTTAGCTCATTACTCTCATCATCATTGTCTACTTCCCCCACAATGGTACTTCCCTCTTGGGCAAAGTAAAGAAGTTATTTTGGCTCCTTACAGCACAAAACAACTGTGCTTCATGTGGAAACTTGGAATTTCAGAGTTGGAAAGTTTACATCTTACCCAATGAGTGGTCATCATCCACTCTTTGCTGGAAGAGTCACAATGAAAGGGAACCTATTACTACCAAAAGAAAAAAGATAGTTCTCCTTCCCAATAACTCTAATTAGTAGGAAGATTTGCTTTTTCAATTGGTTCACTCTGTAGCTTCTAGTTATCTCTCCCAATTTTGCCCTCTGGGGCTAAGCGCAAGTCTAACTGTTTTTTCAAGGGATACCCACCTCAAGATGGATGGATAGAAGGAAGGAGAGAAGAAATGAAGCATTTATTAAGCTACCTACTATGTGGTGATCACATGCGTTACTTCATTCAGTCTTAACAACAACTCTGTGGGGTAGATGCTAGTATTATCCCCATTTTACAGGTCAGGAAACTAAGGCTGAGTGAATTTAATTTCATCCTCATAGTATATGCTCATAGTATTAGCTCCATTTCACAGTGGAGCACCCTTCACTCTACCCTACCTCCCAGCCATGCAGAGCTATTTCCAGTCTTGTCCCACCCTCAGCTCCCTCCTTGATCATTTATAGGTAGCTGGGCTATCTTCAAATTTGTAAAGAAAAAGAGATTTAAATGCTAGTACCACATACAAACAGATAACTATGAAATATAGGAAATTTGAACCTGAGGTCATTCATTTGCAGTAACTGGAAAGGGATGAAAAATGTTGAGAGCAACTCATGGGTTCTCCTTGGGGAAGGGAAGGGAATAAGTATTTCGTATAGTGTCAACTATGCTCCAGGTATCTCACTAGGTGCTTTTAAAAATATTTCTCATTTGATCTCACAATAACTCTGTGAGGTAGGTGCTCATTTTATTCTATACTCACTTATTCTATACTCATTTCATAGTTGAAGAAGCTGAAGCAAACAGATGCTCTTGCCTAAGATGATGAAGCTAGTCAATGCTAGATTTTAACTCGGGTCTCCCTGACTTCAGGCCCCCTACTAATTCCTACCTTTCAGTTCTAAAGTTTGGAAAAGAGTGAGTGTGTGTAGGGACTCTGCCACCAAAATAAGAGACAGCTTAGAAAAAGGTGCTGAGTCTGGGGAAAGTCCAAATAATCTAACCAGACTCATCTAAGAGTTCTTGCTTTGGTGTTTGAGACTGCCATGTGCGCCACCATCTTGGAAACTCCTCAAGCAGCCCGCCAATAGCCAGAGCATGGTCATCTTACAAATACCATCTCTTCTGAATCTCATAAGCAGCCTGGAAGGTTGATAATACAATTACCCTGATTTTATAGGTGATGAAACCCAAACTCAAAGAACTTATCCAAAGTCACACAGGTATCTGATGAGAGATTTGAATTTAAATTGTTCTGATGGGAAAGTCACACACCCTAGCTTATTTTCCTCCAGAAGAAGGAAAGCAATTCCAGCTTGGTTCTGAATTAACAACCAGGAAGTAAAATTCAAATTCTTTAAATTAGATTACAAATCTATTTCTATTCTGTGAGGGATTAAGGTAGTAGCAGATAGGTTGCATAGTAGAGATCAGATGCTCTTAAAATAGAATAAACTTTATGGCTAATGAACCATGCTCAGAAATCTTTCTTAGACAAGTATATATATACATATTTTAAAATTTCTCTACTCCAACATGGGGGAGGGGAAAGTTTGAGATCTAATAGATTATTCTACATCTTTTATTCATGAATCAAGAAGTCATGATTATAATATAGTCACCCATTTCATTCTTACTTATTTACATACAGGTTCATGATAGAAAAGAGACCAAAAAAACTCCCTGACAGAAGGGAAAAAATTATAATTAGCCCTCTCTTTATGGGTTAACTCTTGTATCAGAACAAGCCAAAGGAACTTCCAGTAAAGAAAACACATAAAAACATAAATGAAACAATGAAGTCTTCATTTTAATGATGCTGATTTTTGTCTAAAATAACTTTATCAATTCCAGAGTAGTTTAATCAGTGTTCCTAATACTATATTCTTCATCATCAATAATTTCATGAAAATCAATTTAAATGTTACTTCTCTTTTTAAAAGAACAGGGGATACCGTAAGGCCCGTGGTCCTTAAACATCTTTATCTTTTGCCTCACCGCTAGCAATATTCCATACAGGTCAACTGTTGCATTCAAGAAGAATGTGACACTTCAGATGTTAGCAAGAGAAATGTTGAAAATAAAGGCTTTTCTCTTTAAAGTTTTTACTTGAGTTAAAGGAATGGGAAAAAAGATTTTCAATTTTGATCTAGCAGTATATTTTCCTCTCTCATCCTCCAACTTTATGATTTTTAACCACATGAGCCTTTTGACCTTATTTATTTCAGGATTTTCACATCCAAAGAATAGGTAATTTCATCTCAAATATATTTGGTGCCACAGAAGAACTCATCTGAGCCCTTTCACTGTTAATTGATGCCTTTTCCCTTTGGCTTTTTCTGTTTGTTTGTTTTTTTTCTAGTCAGTTTGATACAAACACAGAACAATCTGCCACTGCAGCTCAGCCAGACTGTACAAACGTCCTGCTCCCTTTCACAACACTGCCTGGAAATTAAGTGGCTGGAGAAGACGAGGAGGCTTATTAAAAAGAGAAAAAAAAAAACGTGCATTTCTCTATAGGCTACCTGCTGGTATGCTGCAAAACCACGTTTCAGTGAATGCCCAGCCACTCTAAACAGGGAGGCTGAAGGATCCGTGTTACCCTTTCTTACTGAATTTCATATTCAGACAGCCATTTTGCAATACACAGCCGATCCGTGAAATAAGGGGTTATTTCAATCTTCAATGGAAAAAGCCACAGAACGATTAAGCTGTTGTAAAATGCTGCTGTTAGCTGCACAGATGCATAATCTATCAAACGGCATCAAGTGCCTCTTGCTTAAATCTGTTCAAAATAAGAACTGGGATGCTGGTTGTCTTGGTGATTTTAAATTCTGACAACCTCTGACTGATTATTCGTGAGCTTAAATGATTTTTGCAGGCAATAATTCAATGAGAAAACAGAGCTATCCTAGCTGGGTTAAAAAAAATAATAAAATAAAAAGCAACTGGTTTGAACAGATAAGGATCTCTAAGGCAATAGATTTCCAGGGCAAGCTGAGTAGAAGTTATTCTATAGCTCATTAGCCAAGTCATCTGTCCCTGACAGTAAAAGAAAACATTTAAGGAACATTTCAGAAGCTCTTGTACCTGAGATGCCCTGAAAACTCATAGCACAGGGGATTGATTCTGCCCTGTTCTCAGTACAAGGATTAGAGCATCTGAAAGGGGCACCAGACAAATCCTCAGAATTCGCAGCTCCTAGGCACAATTCTAAAGCAATCAGAAACTTACATAGGAAACCCGTACTCGCCGCCGATGTCCCAACCCACAGCACTGCATGAAGAGGAGAGCAGAATGCAATCAGCATGAGGCTTCACCAACCTTCAGCATCTCTTGTCTTCTCATTTGAACCACTGTCCATCTCTTCCCTCCTTCCAGTCCCAGGTAAGAGGAATGAGCAAATCAACATTTAGCTTCTGGTTCCTAGGTACACATGTATATTTTAAACAGATCTTGTTGTCACACCAAAACTTTTTGGGTTTTGCCCCCTTTTTGCTCTCTGGGGAGGATCCAATCTCTTCTTCTCCTTCAGAGAGTTGTACACTTAGAGAATGTAGAAACAGTGTCATTTAGTCTCCTGTCATGACTATTGCTACTAGGTAATCACAGCTGTCCAAATAATTTGAGACCCTTGCCAACATGTTTACATCAACCATTCTCAGGAGATACTCAGCCATCAGAAAACCTTTGCCTTGTAGGGCACTCAAACAGTCTCATCTTTTCAAGGAAAGCCTGTCCTGGTGCTCTCCGATGTTCCTGCCTCGGCTAAAGCTCCTGCTGCTGTTCCCCTAGCAGAGCCTTCCTCGTGATACACAGCCTAGCAAGAGCATCCTTGATTCAGTGTTACCTCTGAACCACACGGTGGGCATAGCCGATCAGCTATTTATCCCTCCCCCACCAGTCTGAAAAAATTACGGAGTCTAGACTTTACTTCACTCTGGATTCCTGGGACTATAGAACCACCCTCCAAATTGTCAGATGCTTTGTCTTGTGCTAGTGTTTCCCGTGAATTGTGGGCAGGCTTGCTTCAGCGGTCTCAGTACCTGACTCACTCCCCCGCTGCGGCTACAGCTTTTGCTCACTGCCAATCACTCCCATCTTGACTGAAAACAGATACAAATTCAAGCCCCACAAAGCAAATTGTGGGAGAGTTCAATTTAGTTATTTAGATAACCTAGTACACATCTTTTAGATCCACTCATCTAAGATTCAGTGACATGGAGAAAGCCACAATCCGAGCATCAACAATTATGCCTTATTGATTAATCTATTAATCAAGAAGATTCAGAGATGAGTAGAATAGTTATATTTTTTAAAAGCATTGCTTATTTCAGGCCTGCTTAAAAGTGAGTGTCATTAGGGCCCTTGGGTGTATACTATAAGTTTCTGTTGAAACTACTCTCATGAGCAAATGATTCATTTAACCTTTTTCATATGTCATAGTATTGAACCAGATTTTCCCAGGGTCTAAGTTGACTCCCTGGGAATAGTAGGCATTTGGGGAGGCATGTTAACTCTTTCAAGTCAATACTCACAGCTTAACATTTTAGGCATTAGGCAAAATAATAATAATAATGATAATATTAGTAATAATAAAAATTTAAATTAAAATGAACTCCCTTAACATTGCCCTATTTTTTTTCTTAAAACCTGTTAGACTTAATAATAGGATCACAAATTTAGATTTTTAAGGGATCTTAGTGCAACAATTTTGTTTCACAGATGAGGAAACTGAGGCTCAGTCATTATGGGCTTCTCCCAAAGTCACACAATTTGAATTCAAGTCCTCTGACTTTGTGTTATGTGACAGGACAGGCTCTTAGAGAACAGCGGAGTATAGTGATGAGGATGTAGGCTCTAGTAATAAAGGGCCAAGATTCAAATCCTCGCTTTGCGACCACAGTCACTTATTTTCTTTCAGCCTCATTTTATTCATCTGTAAAATAATGGGTTGGATTAAGTGACGTTTATCATTCACTCTAGTTCAAGATGTTTTTCATTTTTCACTAAGTCAGTCTTCTCATTTTACAGAAGTAAAAACAGTCTTTGCTAGTTGAAGTTATCTGTCCAATGAAAGCCAGATGGTACAGTGGAAAAACCCACTAGTTTGGGCGTCAGAGGACATGAGGTCAAATCTTGCCTCTAACATTCAATACCTCTGTGGCCTTGAACACCTTACTATAAAATGAGGAGATTGGATTGGATGGCTTCTGCTTTCCCCTGTGGCTCTAAATCTGTGATACTGTGAGTACTGGTAATAGTGTGCATTGCTATCAGCATCTCCCATATATTTTCACTCTAAAGTCCTACTTCCATTGTAGTTTAATGGGGACCTTGGGTTTCTGGAGGCTTTGCTATAAGTACAAATTTGTCAGGTTCTAAGGATGGAAAGGTTTCACCATCATTGGAGGCAATGCCAGACTCAGATGGTGTCTGCCTTTCAAAGACCCACCTAGCTAAATCTGATAAACTTCATGAGTTGGCCATCAGGTTATGAACCTTTTCCTAGTCAGCAGCTCATAAAAACAATTTCTTAAAGTTAATCCCTACATTGGTACGAATAGCATTGTTACCACTGAAATGATGAATCTTCAATGTGCTGAAATTCCAATATGGAATTTCAATTCAAGTATTTGCAATACTTCTAAAAATAAAATTAGTCAATGAGTACATAGTACATACAGGAATGTTTATGTATAATATTCTATCAATGTGTATATGTACACATGGAGACAGATGAGTGTATACATAAGACACATAGGTATATGTGTATATACACATATTCATATGCAAATGCGTACCTATATACACAAATGTGTACACTATGTGTATACGCAATGCACATATATGTCCACATATATTTACTTTCACATGTATATAATGCAAGCATGCACCTATACAATGTAATATACACACATATGTATATACGTATGTATATCCACACACATATGGATACATACATATAATGTGATGTAGCATATAACATCATTTGTATATCCATATACGTGCATGTATATATCTACACAAACATATGTATATATGTATGATTGAACTTGTTATTTCATTGATATAACTCTCAGTGATGAAAATCTCTCTACTCATGCACGTGGATACTTGACATGCAAATTAGTCTTAGGTATTTGGGGACACTTAGGCATTAAATGATTTGTCCAGGGTCATATATGTCCAGTGCTAGGCTTGAACACAGGTTGGTTCTGAAGGTGACTTTCTACCCAGTAAACCACATTGCCTTACTCCAGTGCTCATCCATGTAGTCGCTATTTCAAAAATCTAAAATTGTAATTCTAGAATATTTCGATTTGACAAATATTTTTTATCACATGCAAGATACTGCTCAGGTACTAGAGTCACTAAGAAATGTGGAAGCTATAACATGAACATAGATGAGTAAAGATGAGGTCATTTGAAATGGAAGACGGCACTGTGAAGTAGAGGGTTCTGGACAGACTTTCCATAGAAGGTCTGTTGCAAGGATTGCTGTTACGATGAATTACTATGAAAACAGGCAAGTCTTAATAAGGGGGAGAATTGTGTTCTAGTTCTCATAGCTCTAAGAATGGAGTCTAAGGTCAAGACCTCTTCTCACACTGAACTTGTCATATATGTATTGCCAACTCAACAAGGATTTATTGAGCACTTATTGCATTCCAGGCATTGTGTTAAAGAAAATTGTACTGCATAAAGACAATCTCTGAACTTGTGATATATGTATTGCCAACTCAACAAGCATTTATTGAGCACTTACTGCATTCCAGGTATTGTATTAAAGAAAATTGTACTGCATAAAGACAATCTCAAACAGTCCTTGCACTTGAGGATGTCAGCCAACACACAGACAACTACATACAGATGTGATATATATAGGAGAAGTTGGAGATAATCTCAGATGGAAGGTACTAACATTACAAATGGCTGTGAAAGGCTTCTTTAAGAAGGTGAAGTTTTTCTTGAGATATGAAAGAAGTCAGGCAAGCCATGAAGGAGAGGTAAAGAGGCTGAGAATTCCAGGCATGAAAGACAGCCAGTAAAATGCCTGGAGTTGGGGGATGAACTATATTGTTCAAAGAACAGCAAGGAGGTCGATGTTACTGGATCACAAAGTACACGGCGGCTGTTGAAGTAAAGGGGAAGTATAATGTGTAAGAAGACTGGAAAAATTTGGGGGCCCATTGTATCTAATCCTGGAGGGGACAGGAAACCATTGGAATTTATTGAATAAGGAATGACATGGTCAGACCTACACTTTAAGAAAATCATTTTGATAGTTTAGTGGAAGACCAAATGGTATTGAGGAGAGACTTGAGGCATGGCATCTAATAGCAACTACTACAATAGTTCAAGCATGGGGGTCTGCATCAGGGGGTGGCAATGAATGTCAGAGGAGAAAACTGGGATAGAGAGATAGATGATAGATAGATTAGATAGATAGATAGATAGATAGATAGAGAGAGAGAGAGAGAGAGAGAGAGAGAGAGACAGATAATGTGATGTGATGTCGTGAAAGTAAAATCAATAGGACTTGGCACCTGAATGGTTGGGGGTGGTGGTGAGAGAGTAGGGAACTGAGGATGATGCTTAAGGTTTCAGCTTTGCTAACTGGAAGGGTGGTGGTGTTCTTGAGGACCACAGTGAACTTCAGAAGAAAAGGTTCTAGGAAAAAGATATGAAATTCAACTTTAGGCATAGAATTTAAGCTATCTATGGGACAGTTATAGATATCTAAAAAGTCATTTGGAGGTGGGAACAGGCAGAGAGAAAGGCTAGGGCTGGATAAGTTGATCAGAGAATCATCTGCATAGTGACAGCAATTGAATCCATAGTAGCTAATGACTTCAGCAAGTGAAATAGTATAGAGGGAAAAGAGAAGAAAAAAGAAAAGAAGACAAGAGGAGAGGGGAGAGAGGACAGGTGAAAGTGGAGAGGGGAAATGGGAGAGGGAAAAGGGGAGATTAGGAGAGGGGAGAGAGGAGAAGACCTGAATGAAGATTCAATAAAGTAAACTAAGAAGGAACAACCAGACAGGTAGGAGAACTAGGAGAAAGCCTCAAGGGGAAAAGAGTGGGTGACTGACTATCAAAGACTTCAGACAGATCAAGAAGTGTGAGGTTTGGGGCGGCTAGGTGGCGTAGTGAATAGAGCACTGACCCTAGAGTCAGGATGGACCTGAGTTCAAATCCAGCCTCAGACACTTGACACAAAAACTAGCCATGTGACTTTGGGCAAGTCACTTAAGCCCAATTGCCCTCCAAAAAAAAAAAAAAGAAGTATGAGGGTTGAGAAAAGGTCATTATATCTGACAGATCATTGGTACCTTTGGAGAGAGCAGTTTCATTAGGACAATGACTTCAGAAGTCAGATTGAAGGATTAAGAAGGGAGAGGAAAGGAAGTGGAGACATTGACTGGAGATAGCTTCCTTTAGCCACAAAGGGGAGGAGAGATATATGACAATAGCTAGTGGAGAGAGATGGAGTGTATTTGTGGACAGGACATAGAAGGAGATCCAAATTTCTTGAAAGAATAGAGACTGTAGAATGGGCAATGTCTTGGAGAAGACAGGATAGAATGGAATTACTTATGGGTAATTCCTTGGCAGGGAGAAGGGCTGCCTCTTCAGGTGAAACAAACATGAAGGTCTAAATGCTGAGGGAAGGCATCTGAATGTTGGGAGATGAGGAGGAGGGGGATGAGAGAGTTCTCTGTGAATGCCTTCAATTTTATCAGTATGAACCAAGGCTCTGAGCTGAGAGGGTAGAAGAGGGGAAGCCAGGGAAGGATTAAGAAGGGATGAAAAAGGTAGATAGGACCACTGTTGAATTAGGGTCACAGCAAATCAATTAGTAAAATATAAAAGGACTGTTTTCTCTCAGTGAGGATCCTGTTCCAATTATGTAATATAAATTTGTAGAGGATGTGTGGTTTTCTGATTTTCTCCAGCTTTGTGTTAATGACTGCCTATTCACATGCTTCATTGGTATCCATGCCATGTCAAGAAATCTAGAAGAAGACTGGATACCTAGAGAGAAGCAGAGAAGGTAGTGGGGGAGAAGTGAGAAATAGAAGGAGGATACCAGGACAAACTTCATATTAAAAAATCTTGCCCTGGGTCTGGCTCGATATTCTCCCTCCAGAATTATAAAACCCTCTGGTTCCTAGGGCCAAGACCTTGGGAGGGTTTCAGTTAGATTGACAGTCAGTATAGGCCTTTATGGGCTAACCCAAGAACCAACACGAGCTATATTGTTCCTGTAGAAGGATTTCTTGTTCTAAACTCAAACTTATGAATGAATTTCTGGAACTCAATATTCCATAGACTGCTATAAGTTGGGTACAATATTTACAATGCAAGCAATGATTTTACATGACTATGGCTTACAGAAAATTGGCTCCCCCAAAACCCCTTTCTTTGTTAATGATTTCCTATAAAATTCAACTTGGTATCTAAATCACTACTGTATGTTTTACTTCATTCAATACCCTGGAAAAGGTCAAAGGATTATTGGTGGGGGAGGGATTAGATAGTGAAGAAGCATTCAGGAAAAAAAATCATATTTATTTGAAAATGATAAACTAATTTCAAGTTATTATCAGATTTAAATTTCTGCTTAAAGGAAAAAAATCAGTCTATAAACTTATGATAGGGATTATATTCCAGGAAAATGAGATGCAAATTACCATGATCTATGTCAAATCTGATTTTTGTAGAAAAATACTTTTTAATAAGGGCTTATGATTCTAAAGACTTAATACTCAGTTTTTACAGACAGTATCACAAATACTAATCAACTTCAATTGACATACACATAAAGTAAATAGACTAAAGCTTACTGAAGTGTATCCTAACCAATTAAATAAACCGATATAGTAATCAATTACACAAATTTCATTTACTTTAATTTCATTTATTAGCCCTGGGAATGAGGTTAGGCAAGGCATGGAGAGATATTGGGAGGTGGGGAGGAAAAGGCCTAGAGTACATCCTCTGGAAGAGAAACCTGATTCAAAGAGACAAAGATAAATTAAGTATCTACTCTTACCCCTTCTCACTAGGCCTCACATTTGTGGAATTAACACATAATAACAAGATACCTTCCAACTGCCAGTGGACTTTAATTTAGAAAAGGATAACAGAAATGGAAAAAAAATTGTAATATAATCAAGAATAGAAAAATGTCATGAGGGTAAGATTTCCATGCCCCCTCTCCCGTGTGTGTGTGTGTGTGTGTGTGTGTGTGTGTGTGTGTGTGTATACACATATTGTTTTTTAATCAAGGGGAAGAGAAGGAAATAAAGAGTAGGAATAGTTGGAGAGGCAGCCTGGGTGAAAGCTGGCAGGAACCTTGGACATCCTGTAGAGCCATCACTCAGTGTAAGGATACGAAACTCTGTAACAGAGCAGGGAATTGAATCTAGATCCCTTAGAACTCAAATCGAGACACCTGAAAAAAACATCTGCGTTCCAGAGAGATCAGGGTTGGAGCTACAAATTTTGGGGTTCCAAAATAATTCCACAGCTTACCAACAGCATCCGCCTCGGCTGTTTCCAGCATCCTGGCTCCCATCTTGTAGGGAGCTGGCAAAAGAATTAACAAGTTAGTGAAGCTACTGTTGATGGTGGCTGGGGGACACTGGAGCCTGGAAGTGTGCAAAGAAATTTCTTCAGGGATTTGAATAGCCCAGGTTCTAACTGAGCACTACATCTTTTTGCATTTATAGAGTACTTGTAAGGTCTGCAAAGCACTTTACAGCACTTCATTTTTTCCTCATAATCACACTCAAAGGGAGTCGCTATTAGTATCATTCCCATTTTACAGATGAGTAAAGTGAAGTTAAAAGTTAAAGAGAAGTTAGATGACTTGCCCATTGTGTTAGTATGTGTCTGCAGTTGAATTTGAAGTCAGATCTTCTTGATTCTACTTCCAGTGTTCTATCCATAGGGCCAGTCTAAACTAAGAAGTACATTAAGAAGAGCCAAATGCTTTTATCTACCAATTAACAAACATATATGGGGTATATATTTATATGCAATGAATGTATTTAATCATGAAGGGGCTAAAGAGTTAAATATAGCCCCCTCTTCGAAGAGCTTCAGAAAATACATTAGGTGGTACAATGAATAGAGTCCTGGGGTTAAGGAGATTCAGAGTCAAATCCTGCCTCAGATACTTACTAGCTGCATGATTCAGGGCAAGTCACATAACCTCTGTGCCCTAGCTATTTCATCTGTAAAACAGGGATAATCATAATAATCATAATAACGATGATCTCCTACCTCAGAAGGTTGTGGTGATGATTTACATAAGTAAAGCATTTCACAAATCTTAAAGTGCTATATACTTATTGTTGCAAATACTTAGTAAAAAATGATTGAACTAATGAGTTTCAGTGGCATAAGACAAGGGGGCTCCTTAGGAAAACATCCTATAGATACCTGATTTTTAGAAACCTTTGCTGCCTCTAAGTATTTGCTCTAATACTTCAGACATTCTCCTTACGTCCCCAGTCTTTATCCATCCTCAAAACTAGGAGAGAAACCATGTGTAACAAGACCCATCAACTAAAAGTAAAACAAAAAAACCCCAGCTATTTGTCAATTCTGAGATGTATTCAAAATTAAAATCTTCTATTAGTATCTAATGATATGTGGGAGGTCATGTCAGAAAAATCCCTTTGGGAAATTACAAACTCAAAGAAATGCCATACTAGGGAGTATTTCTATCAGAATCTCAGATCTAGAGCTGGAAGGGACCCCAATAACCATCTGGTCCAGTGCCCTCATTTCTCAGATGAGAAATCTGAGGAGTAATGAGATGAATGGCTTGTCCAAAGTCAAGCATGTAATCAGTGTCAGAAGTGGGATCTGAAGCCAGCTTCTCTGACTTGGGAGCCGGCCCTGTTCCAATTGTAACCATGCAGCATTTTATCTGCATGTCCTCTCACCTGCTTTGGTTAATGTGATGCTTCTCATAGCCCTAGGCCATAGAAAGGGAAACCGTGATTTATTACTACTGGTTTCAGATGGCAAAACTGGACAATTTGTAAATAGGTCCTTTCAGGCTAATCTAATCTTTCTGCATAATAGAGCAAGGGGCCTAGTGAACTCTGAGGAAGCAAATCTTCTCCCTGTCCTTTGACAGGGTTTTGTATTAAATTCCATATAACATACTGATACAGAAATTGAGAAAATATATTTTTTAATAAATCATTCAATGAACTACATTCAGAGTCTTTCATTATACGGTTTTCAAAGCTTGCAGTGTACCTGGGATGGCTATGTCGGAGATAGCATAATGGTTAGGGCACTGGACTTCACAGTAAGAAAGCCTAGATTAAAATCACACATCGGACATTATCTGTGTGACTCTCGGTGGGTTCCTATATCCCCATGGGCCTCAGTTTCCTCATTTCTAAGATGAAGGGACTGAACTTCATGGTGTCTAAGATTTCTTCCAGTTCTTACTATACATTCCTATGTATAAGTTCAAACTGGCTTAACGAGAGGAGTCCTTGGACTTTTCAACTGCCTTAGAAAGTGGTTGTGTTTCCAGTGGTGTGGTATGAGTGATGGATATATGGCAGAATTATGGGGCCAGTTCACAGGTGTAGCAGCTGACTAATTAGAACAGGGCTGGAAAGAGGCTTGATCAGATAAACTGAAGGCAGCTAATTTAAGATGAAGAGTGAGTCAGGGAATCAATATGGGGCAGATCTCAGTATTCCTCATTGAATTGGGCAAGTGAAGCAAATTGGAGTCACAGATGGACTCCAGTCCTGCTTTGGCTGAATTGACAGAATGAACTAGAGGGAATGAGAGAAGCCGAGAGGATTAATGAAGCAGGGGCTTGCTGAGGGTCAGGACAGGACCTCTCAGGAGTGCCAATGGAAGCTTCTAGTGAATCGCCTACCTTTTATTAGCCCTAGGAAAGGGCAGCCTAGCCTTACAGCATCCTCAAAACCCAGGTACCAGCCTGGACCCTTCCATCAGCTTTGGTTTATGAATCCTTTGAGTCAGTCAAGAGAGTGACTACTATATATGTACTTTGCGCTGTCTGTGGAGGCAAAATAAAATAACTTTCCGTAAATCTGTAATGCCTTTTTTCTGTCTAATTTATCTCCCTGGAACAGGGTCAAAGGATTTAAAAAGGGATGGTGGTTCAGGACCTTCATAGGACGTACCTTCTACTGAGTTTGTTGTTCTTAGCTTAAGAGAGAGAATCTGGCATTTGCATTAATATCAGACGTCCTTCACAGTCGGCTGGCACGGTATTTTTTCTTAAATTTTTAGAGAAGTTTATTGATGCCTATTATTTTATATGACAGGCATTCTTGGATACATTGCTTCCCACTGATTCAGTTCAGCAAGTAATATTAAGCTATTACTTGTCGGGCACTGTGCTAGAGACCAGAGATACAAAAACAGAAACAAAAATTATTCCTGATATTAAGAAGCTTATATTTTATGCCATCACCCTTCCTCCCCTCTCCTTTCCTTTTCACCTCCCACAAATGAACCTTTTCTTGTAAACAGTTAAGCAAATTCAATCCAACAAAGGCATTATTTGATTGCCCTAAATTCAAGCAAGACCAGGTCAACTTGGTCATAAAAAGTCTTGGCTATGGTAGCTATATTCAGAAACAAATAGAATTGAGAGGTACTAAGGAACATGGCAATATTGAAGATGGAGAATAATTTCCTCTATGTAATGATAGCTACAAATCACAATGGAGAACCATCTGGACAGTAGTCAGCAGCGAGATGCTTTTTGTAAAAATGGAAAACTGACAGGGAAACGTACCAAGAAAAATAAATCACCAAAGAAAATTGATTGTGGCCATTTTACTTAGTATATGTTAGATACTTTTCCAAGTCCAGGCTCCTTAATTCAAGAAGGACATGGAGATTTTGGAAAGACTTCAAGAAAATAAAAAGACACTTAAAGAGTTGAGTAATCGCATGAGGAAGAAAATTTATTTAATAAATTATTTGTCCTGGAAAGGAGAATGGCAAGCTTTAGTATAGCTATACTGGTACATAAGATATAGTCTTGTGGGAAAATAATAAGGAAATTCAGGTTTCTATATAAGAAAGTTCCAGAGAGTAATATCCTAGAAAGGATTAATAGCTATGGAATTTGTGGTCTCTCTTAAAACAATTTAGCCTCACTTGGTAAGGTTAGTTTAAGAGGGAGGCAGCATGAGAGCAAAGAAATATTAACCAATTGGCTTCTTTATTAGTCTCATTCAATTAAAAAATTTTTTTTCCACAGAAAATGAGAGTCTGAGGCCAAGTAGCACAACCCATACATGAACAGGGATTCCCTCTACAACCTCCTTGCCTCCATCTTTATGAGGAAATAAAGGTCCTTTTCACAGTGAGCTCCATATTTCTACTCTACAATTTAAAGTTCCCTTTGTTTTCACCAGTTCTCTTCTTTGCTACCGTTTTGAGAAAGAAGTGACTCTTTCCATAACTATGCTTACCTCCCCCATCCATCTTTTCTTGTCCCTTCTGGAAACAAGCTCTTTTGAGAATTCCCTGCCTCTTTGCTCAGCCTCAGTATTTCCCAATGGACCAGTACTTTTCCAAACCTTACAAACATGATAAGATCTCCACATTCTTAATTAATGTGACCATCTTATCCCTCAACATATCATCCTCCCGTTTATGGACAAGCTTCTAAAAAGTATTACACTTGCTACCTTTGCTTTCTTTCACACCCTCCCACCCCTTGCACCTTGGCTTCCAACTCCACAACTGAATTAAAACTGCTCTCTCAGAAACTTTCCAAGGATGTCTTACTTACTAAATCCTTTTCTCATCTTTTCATCTTTCTCCTTGATCCATGCACAGCTTTTCTCAGTGTTGACCACTCTCTTCCTTGGTATTCTTTCCCCTTCTCTAAATTCTCCTACTCTGTATCAGATCATTCCTTTTTAGTCTCCTCTGTGGTTAATCATACATCTCCCACTCCCTTGGAGTAGAATGTGAGCTCTTGGAAGGTCAGGACCATACTCTTGCCATTCTTTGCAGACCAGTATTTAGCACAATGCCTGGCATGTAATAAGAGTGTAACAAATGCTTGCTGGTTGACTGACTATAGAAATCCCCAAAAAGTTCCCTTCTGGGTCCTCTTTTTTTTCCTGCTATGTTCTTTACTCACCTCATCTGCTCCCATAGGTTCCATTACTGTCTCTATGTAGATGGTTTCCAAATCTAGATATCCATTATAATATTTTTCTTTTTTGCTTTTTGGAGGGCAATTGGGGTTAAGTGACTTGCCCAAAGTCACATGGCTAGTAAGTGTGTCAAGTGTCTGAGGCTGGATTTGAACTCATGTCCTCCTGACTCCAGGGCCAGTGCTCTATTCACTGTGCCACCTAGCTGCCCCCATTGTAACATTTCTACTAAACATCAGTGCCATATTGTCACTTTCTGATTAGCTTCATGTAGACCACAGACTCTTAAATATAGAGCTGAAAGAGATCTCATTGTCCAACCCTCTCATTTTACATGTGACCCAAGGCTTCCTGACTCAACCTCTATACCATCTCTTATATCCACCCCCCATCTATTCAGTCATTCCCCCAATCCAGTCCCTTCTTACCAGTAAAGACACATGATTACTCTTTGAACTAGCTTATCCCCACCACCTGCCTCATGCCAGCAAATCCTCAGTTCACTGATCCCAAATGTGAGGATAAAATTTCTCTCTGAAATGTGAACCCAGAGTCGAGTAATGATTTTCATGAACTTGGATCCAGACAACTCTACTTGGATTCCACTATGCAAAGCGCGGAGATGAGCAGTAGCCGATACCCTGCCTTTATGAAGTATACAGTATGAGGGGGAGAGGGAGAAAGGGAGGAAGTGGACAAATACTCATAAAGTAAGTGTCTAGAAAAGGTCACCGTAGTTGTATACGAATCAAAGAACACTCCCAGGGGGAGAGGAGGTAGCCACTGAGTTTAATCTGTAAAGAAGAAAAAATCTCAACAAAAAGACATGAAGGGAAAATTATTCTAGATATAGGGGATGCTGTGCCCAAATATATGAAGGTAGGTGGGAGGGGAGATAAGACTGGGGAACGGCTAGTAGTACAAGTTACACGAAACAGTGAGCACATTAAGAGTGCCGTGGAGATATATTTTCTTTTTAAATTCTATTTTATTCTTAATTTATGGATTAAAATAAGCATTCAATAACACAGTATAATAAAAAAGATTGTATATGAAGTCGCAAATCTATTATATACAACTTGCTATTCCTTTTATAACGTTATCATATACATTTCTTTTTTTTTTTCTTCCCCTATATTTTGAAACATCCAAGGTGCTGAAGTGGTTTGCTTGATTAAGATTGTTCTGTGATAAGGGAGAGCTTCTAATCATGGGAGAGGGGGTGAGTTGGTAGATAGTGATAGAGATGCAAAAAAAATTTTTAAAAAGAAATGTAACTAGAGCTTATTAACTCATCATTCATTAAACTATGAAGACCACTAATTGGTAACTAATTAATAAAAAATGATAAAATATTTTTAATATACAGAAAAGGGTCAGAAGGGGACAAAACAAGGCAAAATCATCACTATCATGTTAAATTTAATATTGCACTTTGAAAAAACTATGCAACTGAACTATATAGCTTCATAATTTTTTTTATTCTTTATTACTTGAATTGCTAATGTTCATCAGCAATTAAAGTCTATATTAAGAAAAAAACCTTTTTGTTTTTTAAAGGGGACTATTGTGAAACAAGGCTGGAAAGGGTGGTTGGTGCCTGAGTATGAAGAGTTTTGAATGCCACAAGAGTTTTTATCTAATTTGATGGGCAATGGGAGGGGCTCCAAAAGATTTTGTATAGTGGTATGATTTGCATACTCTGATAACCCTGCGAAAGATGCTTTGGAAAAAGGGTAGAGACAAAGAGTAGAAGAACTGCTAATAACCCATTATAATAGATTAGGTAAGAGGTAAGGGCCTAATCTGGAGCAATGGTGGTAGAATACGAAGGTGGAAAGGAGGGGGCAGATGTCAGAGATATTTGGAGGCAGTACAGCAACTGATACGGGGGAGTCAAAGGTGTCCTTGAGGTTTTGAAGCTGAGTAACTGGGAAGAGGAGGATGCTATTCATAGAGGCTCTGAGGAGGGGACAGGTAGGCATTGAGGGAAAGATGGAGAAATTTAATCTTCCCCACGTGGCATTTAACAGAGAATTCTGTTGTCTAGTGTAATAGCGCTCCCCGGGATGGTACCTATAGGCCAAATCAGTCTCCAATATACTGGAAATCATTGTCATCAATTTCACTTATATAAAGTGGATAATAGGCAGCCACGGTAGAGCGGATAGAGCTGACCTTAAGACCAGAGAGAGCTAGGTTCAGGGCCTGCCTTTGATACACACTGGCTTCATGACCAAATCATTGAATGTTTCATATTCTTAGACACTCTCTAAGACTATAAATTGCAGAGAAGGTGCAGGTCTACACTGGTAGAGGGAGCTGGCTCATGTGGGAGTTCCTGATATCAGGGAAATCATGGTCCCACTGCCTATCCCTATTACAGTCTGAAAGAACTTTCACATACATTGTCATTTGATACCCACAACCACTCCCTGGGGTAGCTAGGAATATGGATTATTATTCCCATATTGCTGATAAGGAAACTGAGCTTCAGAGAAGCTATAATTTTTCTCCATTCACATAGATAGTAAGTGGTGGAGCTAAGGTTTAAAGGAGGGTCTTCTGAGTCATCTTTCCCTAACATGGAGAATACTTGTTGAAGAGAACAAGAATAAGTGGAATACAATAATCTGGGTGGGGGGAGACTCTGAAAGATCTCCCTTGACTAGTTTCATACAGAGAATTAGTCTTCTTATCTTTAAAAGCAGAAAAAGGAAGGCTTGATGACAGGTGGAAGACAGGTGAGAAATTTTTGTTGTTGAGTTGTTTTTCATTTACTTCTGACTCTTTATGACCCCATTTGGGGTTTTCTTGGCAAATATACTAAAGTGATTTGCCATTTCCTTCTGCAGCTCATTTTACAGATGAGGAAACTGAGGCAAACAGGATTCAGTGACTTGACCAGGGTCATAGAGCTAGTAAGTGTCTGAGGCTGGATTTGAACTCAGGTCTTCCTGACTCCAGGCCCAGAGCTCTATCTACTGCTCTCCCTTGCTGTCCTAGGTGAGGAATATGCTACCTCAAAAGAGTAGACCTTTTCCCTTATTCATTCTTCTTTATCAGTTCATAACAGTTAGCTATTATATTATGAAATGAAGAAAGTTTCCTAGGTTTAAGGCACTGGCCTATGAGCTCCCCTTCTGAGATCTAGCTAATTCCTCACTGCTATCAATAGTTTTCTCCATGAAATATCTCAGGTTCCTCTAGATCAAGGGCATCAAACTCAGACAGAAATAGGGGCCCTTAAACCATTCATAACCATCCTGCAGGCCACATATTGCCTTAATTTTAAAATGCGATTTTACCTATGTTTGATTGCATTTTTACTTATTCTGTTCACTATTTCCTAATTCTATTAGCACTTGGTTGGGGCCACACTTGGGAGTGCTTCGGGGCTGCATGTGACAGATTTGACACCTCTGCTTTAAAGTTTACCTCAAACTTAATTGGCCCTCTACTGAATTCCAAAAGCCAAGCTTAAACACAAGGCCTTTTACTTCTATTTGTCCTACATGGACTATTAGGAAAAACACCAGGGTCTACAACCAAAGTTCTAGAATATTCCAGGAAAGGTACAAGATGGAAGGAATTAGAGGCCACATCTGAACAAGGCTGAGGTGGTCAGTCTACCCAAAAGTTTCACACTCCCACTCTCAGGGAAACTGAGACAAAGAGCTAACTCCTCCCCCCAATCTTTCCTTCTCCTCATCCCTATTCAGGGAATAATTAGGGGAGGGGATTTCAGACAATCCCTTGTAATTTCCTTAAAGAATATTATTCCTTACTCCGGGCAGCAGCACAGAGGATGAGGTGGGGAGCTTTTAAAAAATTAGATTCTTGAGTGAGAAGAGAACCATAAACTTGTCAATGACATCATTCAAAAATCTGAATTGTTCCCCGAAGCTATAGTTCACTGTTTCCCATCAATAGCCGAGTGGGCAAGGATATCTGGGTCACTGCAAAAGGAGATCAGAGAAGTTCCTTGGGGTTCCCAGACTCCTGGCCAGCCAGCACTGAATGCCTTTTGAGCTTACCTTCCCAGAGCCACCCTAAATGCTCTCTCCCAGTCTCCATCCAAACATGAGGACCCGGACTGATGGCTAAAAACAACAGGAATATTCCTGTCTGAAAACTTTCCAGCAGAGCCACTTTGACCAGAAGACAGGGAGTGCAAAGAAATAAATGAGGCAATTATTAACAACCAAGCCAATAACGATAAGCTGGCAATGTGGTCTCTTGACATAAAGTGACATCAGGTCACTCTAACCTCCACTTACCTTCTTCCCATCTCCTTCTGTCCCCTCCCCCACCCTCCAGGGGAAGGCTTCTTTGGAAGGAAGAATGAGAATGTCCATTAGCAGCCTGCAATCTTGTTCTCTAGCTGAAACAGAGACAATAGGCCCTCTCAGTCAGGTTAATCTGCTCCTACAGGAATAAACATCACTGTGACTCTACTGCCAGCAGTTCTCTCTGGGGACACTTAAGACCACAACACAAACTAGATTCAGGGGTGGTGAACCTGGAGCCTCAAGGCCACATGTGGCCTTCTAGGTCCTTGGGTGCCACCTTTTAACCGAGTCCAAGTTCAAAAGAACAGCTCGGAGGTGGCTAGGTGGCACAGTGAATAGATTACAGTTCCTGGAGTCAGGAAGACCTGAGTTCAAATCCAGCCTCAGACACTTAATACTTATTAGCTGTGTGACCTTGGGCAAGTCACTTAACCCCTTACCCTGCCTTCCCCCCTCCAAAAAACCAAAACAAAACAAACAAAAAAGAACAATCATTTTACTGAGGGAATTTGTTCTGTGATATTTGGATTCAGTCAAAGGGCTGCACTTGAGGACCTAGAAGGTCACAGGTTCCCCACCCTTGTAAGATGAATTTATGGCCCTAAAACAGTGAGATGGTCTCTGCTCAGAAATGGAATAAATTTCCCTTTTTAAGGATTCCAGGGAACCCTTCCCCTATCCTTAAAACAGTCCACATTCTCAACAGAAAGAGTTCTGAATTTTAATTCCTGGTTATACCAATTATTACTTGAGTGACCCTGAGGAAATCATTGAACTTTTCTAGGTCACGGTTTCCTCATCTGCCAAATGAGGGGCTTGGTCTAGACTGAGAGCTTCCTTGTAACCCTAAATGTATGAGTCAATCTGTGAGTCAATCTGGTAAGACGGGAGAATCAAAATGACAGTCATAAATAAGAAGAAGGTTCTCTTCAGAAAACTGGGAACCGGATAATGACACCAAAACTCCCAGATAAGGGGACAAAGTAGAGTTTAGTAGTTGTGGTTTTCCTGGGTGATACTTTGGATCACATTCCTTTTGAATGTATATATATAGTTACAGTAATTTTCTCATATGTATTTATTCTAGACATGCACCAGGCTCACTTGTGCTCCTGAGAATCTCCTATATATCCGGACAATCTATTTAATTATTTTTATTTGATTGGATTGAATCTATTTTATTTTTATTGCAGATTTTAGATTTTATGTTACGCCTGTTAATGGATTTTGTCATTCTTGGGAAAGTCATTACTGAGAAATTTTGAATTCTTATTAAGAATTTCTGGGAAACCAGAGCTTTTAGGAAATATGTGAATTAGGAAGGAAATCTACCATTTTTTTGTTGAACAAATTCCCCCCGTCCCTCCTTTCACTGGTAAGCCACAAACCACTGGGTCTCCCCTGGCTGGCCCCTTAGATAATAGGACAGAGGGTTAGTTAAGGCCATCTCCCCTGGAGACAGCTGAGGACTGACTGGGAGGAGGGGGGAGTTAGGTCTTATTCCCTATATACACAAGGAATAAGGAAATGAGATAAATACTTAAAATGGTGCCTACTATGTGCCAGGCACTATGCCAAGCAGAATTAAAAACAGCAACAAGAACAACAAGTATCTTATTTGATAGTCACAACAACCTTGCAAGGTAGGTGCTACTATTATACTCACTTTACAACTGAGGAAACTGAGGCAAACAGGGTTAAGTGACTTCAGTCACACAATGTCTGAGGCTAGATTTGAACTCAGATCTTCCTGACTCCAACCCCAGCATTCTATCCACTGCATGACCTAGCTTCCTCTAGCTCACAGGATCATAGATTTTCCCATTTTACTACCATTTCATAGGATTATAGATTTCAAGCTGGAAGAGACCTTGAAAGGTCATCGTGCCCAGACCTGTCATTTTTGGGAATGAGGAAAACAATTGTATGAGAGGTCAAGTGACTTTTCAAAAGTCATACAGCTAGTAATTGTCTGATGTAGAATTTGAACTCATAGCTTTCTGATTCCAACACTCTACCACCCATGGCTTTTGTGAAATCTGTCTCACTCTTCCAGTGTCATCCAACTGTAAGCCATATCTATGCTCTGTTTGTTTACTAAATAAATGCTGCAGCAAGATAATGTACTTGAGTATATTTAAAACATTGAACCCTGGATTCCTAATGAAACAAAACACTTATACAATTACAGATGGCAAAAGGAAAATTATGTGTGAAAGAGACCTCAGAGATTTTTAAATAGTTATAACCCCACCAGTATGACCCAAGAACTACAAAACACTGCTTTGAGCTCCAGCACCTCCTGCTGAAGGGTAATGTATAGATGAAGGAAGGTGATGGTCTGGCTGTGTTCTGCTAGGGTCACACCATGGCGGGAGTATTGTGTTCAGTTATTTAAGGTGCTATTTTAATAAACCCATACAGAGGCAAGTGACCAGATTGATAGCAAGGGAACTGGGTATTTGAGGATATACATACATACACATACATGTATATATATCT
>CM053597.1:44159335-44181500 GCA_028646575.1 Pseudocheirus occidentalis | reverse complement strand
GTGCTTTGCTGCTTCTACGCCGCCATCTTGGTTCATTACTGAGACTTTAAAATTATTTTATACTGGAACTTACTGAGGCCTAGGTTTTATGCCACAATGACCAAGTATCTCATGGGAAAGATGATAGAACAACAGGAGAAATAGTCATAGGAATCAAGATAATTGCTACAATCTTTATATGGTTGTTTTCATTTTCCATTGGGCTCTTGGACTATCTGATAAACGGTTGTGTAATAACCAGTTACAATTCACTGGCTAGTTAGGACTATTACATCATCATCAATGCATGTCAGGATCAGAGGACTGAAAGCAACCTTAGAGATTACTTAAGGTAACTGAGGCAGAAACGAAGACCTAGACAGAAGTAAAAAAAAAATGATTAGCTCAAGATTACACAGTTCGTAAGTAGCAGGAAGATAAACTTAGAATGGTAGTGGCCTGAAAGGTCATATAAATAAGGTCATCCCCCTTATTTTATGTGATTTGTCATGTGGGCTATGTGTCCAAGAGCATACAGATGACGAATAGAATGAGGACTCAAACTCAGGTTCCATATCTCCTACCTCTGGCAGGAAAGTTCATTGCTCTTTGTACTGTATCATGATTCTTCTCAGAGCTGGAATTCAAACCCAGATCCTGTGGTTTCACAGACTCTTTCCCTATGCCACACTGCCGGGCTTACTTCATTTGTTCCAAATCTACTGCATTATCACACAATTATCACATTTCTCATATTCTGTGATATCATTTTCTACTGTATAGCAAAACAAAAACCATATGGTCGCTATTTTGTTTTGTACAGTATCTGGGTCATTTTTTGTTGTTTTTGAAAACTTCCTGATTAGGAAATGATAACCTCCTTGTGAAGGATTAGAAAAATCACGTTTTTTTTCCAGGTGAATGCCTCAAATGGAACACCTACCTGCTGAGAACTTGTCTCTTTCCATATGTAGACTCGGGTCTTCTGTATAATATCCCAGCCAACTACTGTCCTTTACTTGGGAATTATTTCCACTATCCCTGTAGGGGTCTGGGGAGTTGAAATGGCCAAGATCATCTCAGGGGTCCATTACCAGGTACATCAGGCACAATTCCAGTGCATCTCAAAAATCTGCTAACCTCAAATAGATCCTCTAAAGGTTGCTTCTCATACCAATTCCCATTGCTATGGCAACACTGTGGTGTGTTCGTACTAACTTCAAAACTTGGTGCAGACTAGGCAGTAGTCCTGATTCATATGATTACTCAGGAGAGCAGACCCAGAGTTCTCAGCCTTTACATTAGCTCATGTTTGCACCCTTCTCCAAACTACTCCCAAGCTCTTATCTTAACCCCAAGATTGACATCTGTGAAAGAAAAAAGGAGCAAGAAGAACAATTATAGAAAGACAGAACACCATCTTCTTATGGTCATATCCATTAGATGGGAAGCACTTTGGCATAGTGATACCAAGTTAACCTTGGAGTCAAGAAAACACAGCACAGATCCTGCCTCTGACACTTATTTGCTGTGTCTCTGTGGGTAAAACTTTAAATTTTCAGAGCCTTCAGGCAACTCTCCAGGGCAATTGTAGATGTGATTTCCATTTGTATCAGGTGAAGGGAGTTTCCAAAAAGGAATGTGCGTGTGTGTGTGTGTGTGTGTGCCTGTCGTCTGTCTGTGTATCTGTGTGTGTGCCCCTCTCCCATAGGTATGGTTGAAAAAAATATTAAATCTAGAAAGCAACCATCCACAAGTTAGTCATTTCTGAGTTCATATAGGATCTAAAGATCTCAAATTATTGACAAATGATAGTTTACACTCATATAACTTCGTAGCTTTCAAAGTCTTTTCATGATCTCATTTGAGCCTAATGACAAACCCATGAGATAAGCAGAGTGGGCAAGATTATATCCAATTTCCAAATACGGAAAGTCAGGTCTAAAGAAATGCAATGACTCATACAAAGTCATAGGCATTATGTGGCAGAGCTGGGTATAGAACTAAGTCCTTCTGACTTGATTTACTCCACTGTTCCTGTCACTAATCCCTCCTGCCTAGCTCTTTAGCCTCTATTCCATATATCTTAATGACCTCTATTTGATTCTTCAAATAACTTTATAAGAAGTGACTTTATTAGATTATTGTGGGAGACTGAACTTTAAGACAGACCAACAGCAAACATTTTTGAACACTCTTTACCTATTAGGTTGCTGAGATAAAAAGAAATTTCAGAGTATATTCCTTGTCCTCAATACAGTTAGGGAGACAATACTTACCTAGTGTCCCAAAAGTCTTAGTAAAGTTTTAAGCTTTTAAAGTTTGAAAAAACATCTGTTTTTAATTTTTTTTGCAGGGGGGGAGGGAAGGCAATTAGGGTTAAGTGACTTGTCCAAGCTCACAGGATTTGAACTCAGGTCCTCCTGATTCCAGGGCTGGTGCTCTATTCATTGCCACCTAAACACCCCCAAACCCTACTTTTAAAAAAGCTATTGAAACCTACAACTATACTAAGACTTTTAGGATGCTCTGTACATTGTACGCTATGCAATTTGGTTAAAATAAGATACCTTAAGGATGAGAAATTAGCTTCAATACTTTTAAACCGTGATTTTTCCCTTTTTTGTTTGCTTTTTAAAAAATCCCTGCATTTGAATGTAAACTCCTTGTTAACAGTGATTGTTTCATTCATTGCATTTGTATCCTCCATGTCTAGCTGAGTTCTGGACACCTTTAGATGCTTAATGAATCCTTGTTGATTTATTAATGTTTGATGTTTTCCCATATGAGGGGCAGCATCAGGTAATCAATGAATAGAGATGATTTCAGATTGAAGAAAGCTTGGATTCAAATTTTACCTTTGTCACTTATTGGCTGTATGACCCTGGGCAATTCTTTAACATTATCAGTTGCAGAGCAGGTGCCAACCTGCACCATTGAAAGAAGTTCCTCACTCAGAGCAGAGGGACTTCATAATAACCCGGGGAGATTTACATAACTGATGCTGAGTGAGGAGAGTAGAACCAGGAGAACTTTGTATACAATTACAGACATATCATATGTTATGACTAACTTTGATAGACTGGGCTCCTCTCAGCAATGCAAGGCTAGAAGACAACTCCAAAAGACTCATGATGGAAAGGGATATCCACATCCAGAGAAAGAGCTACAGAGTCTTGTCTAAATGCAGATGGAAGCAAGCTGCTTGCTTTCTCTTTTGTATTTGTGTTGTCCCTTCTTTCTCATTGTTCAGTCCATTGGTTATAATTCTTCTTTACAACTTGACTAATGTTTAATGAGAATGTATTTGTAGAACCTATATCTGATTGCAAGCTACCATGGGTAGAGAGGGAGAAGGAGGGGGAGAAAATTTGGAACTCAAGGAATTGTGGAACTGAATGTTGTAAACTAAAAATAAATAATTTTTTTGAAAAAGAAATTCCTCACTCACTAAGAGTTGTACATATTGATTGAATCACAGCTTTCTCTCTCTTCTCTTCCCCTTTCCCTTTCTCCTTCTCTCCTCCTCCTCCACTCTCTGTCTGTCTGTCTGTCTCTGTCTCTATCTCTCTGGGTCTCTGTGTCTGTCTGTCTCTCCCCTACCCATAGTGATTAGTACCAAAATCCCACAGAAGACCAGGAGATAGGTTATATATTCAGGTTAGGGAATGGTATAAAGAAGAGATGAAAACTAAGTAGTGTGGGGAAAACTAAGAGAAACCAACATAGGGCAGTAAGAATGGTGAAAACATTAACAGTTAAGCCCTAGAGGTTTCTGATGGAAAAAAGTAAGAGTATTTAAGGTGCAGAAGACAAGTGCTACCATTGCAACAAAGGCCTTTTTCAGTGTATGTAGGTAGGACCATGGAGATATCTTTATGGCCACTTATTTGGGATGACAGATATGTAGTTTCCAATTAAGAACATTCCCTGAGGTGGCTAGGTGGCACAGTGAATAGAGCACCAGCCCTGGAATCAGGAGGACGTGAGTTCAAATCCGGATTCAGACACCTAACACTAGCTGTGTGACCTTGGGCAAGTTGCTCAACCCCAACTGTCCTCCAAAAAACAAAAAACAACAAAAATAGAAAATTTCCTTAGGACAAAGAGCAGGAGAAAGAGATGCGCAAATACAAACTCATATCCTCAGCTTTTGTGAATTAATACAACAAATCTATTAGTGAAGGAAAATGGTTGCCACCATCAAAAGAAAACATTCTTAAATATGTGAAGATGTGAAGAATTAAGGTAATTAAAGAATGATAGAGTGACTATCAGGGTGTTCCCTGTATAAAATTACAAGGCTACAGCAAATGAAGACTTGCAAATAATTAACTGAAACTTTTACAGTAATAAAATGAATATAATTTTATATGTTTCATATTATCCTATGATTCTAGCACAACAGAACAGTCCTATCGCTGCATTTTTGGGGAAAGGCTCCAAATCCGTGATCTCGCTGCATGCAAATAAATTTGTATGGAGATCCTTTCTGCCAATGCCAATCAGAGCTTCTTTTGGAACTTAAAAAGTTTTGGAGAGGCTCCCAGGGCATTGAGGAGTTAAGTGACTTGCCCAGGATTATGTGCTGTGACATTTAAAAAGTTCAAGCGATATAGTTTCTGGGTAATTAATCACTTTATTAATAATGCTAGCATATTATTAATAAAAATATGGTCATCTGGTTGTCTTTCTTGGACCAAAACAAACCATGGAATCCCCTCAATGTTTATATACCCTTGGAAAAGTGAGTGTTCTAGAGGGTGGAAATCAACTCTGGTTAATAATTAATGAGAGAATGAATATTATAATGAGAGATGAACCTATTCTAATGAAGGGCTGGGGATGTGACTTTGATCATATCATTTACTTAGAAATCACTCCCCAACCCTGAGCAATCTAATTGAAGAAGGTATCTCCACCCAAACCTGAGTAAACCCTGTGGGCAGGGATTCACCTAGACAAGATAGTCTAGGAGGTATAAAGTTATGGCAGAGGTTAGTAATATTCATCAAAGGCTGGGCTTTGAACAAGGAAATAGGAGAGAAAAAAAAGCCTGGATCTTCCCCATAATTAGCTATTAATAATCACTTCTCTCAGTATAAAGGGTAATATTTAAACCCAGATCTTCCACGGTATAGTGAGAACATTGAAATTAGAGTCAGAAGATGCCTGTTCAAAATCTCCTTTGGTCACTTACTGTCATCACTTAACCTCCTTAACTAGGCCTCAGTTTCCCTCATCTGTAGAATTGGAGGTAAGTCTGAGGGTAGGACTTGATGACCTTGAACTTTTCTTCCTTCCAGCTCTAATAACTAAGACTCCCTAGCCAATCAATATACTTTGCTGTCTTTCATATGACTATTTAACAAATACTATCTACTGATTTTAATTGGATTTAATTTTCTTTGTTCTGCACCATAACAGACTTTGCTTTGATTCAAAGAAGAATGATAATAAAGGATGTCTTAGCTGAATTCATCTCAGTTTTAATCCAGGAATCAGCTGCTGGATACTAGGTCTTCTGGGGCAGCATTCATTTGAGCCTCCAGGCTCTTGTGGTAAGGGCACACAATGAGCGTTGTTGCTACTGTAATGCTATTGTAATAGGAGCTTGGGAGAGAGGATCTGAATCTCACTAGCCAAAAGATTCCTTCTGCAGCCCCACTCTTTGCATATAAATTGGTCAGCTGTGGCTATAGTTTCTCTTGCTATACTATGAAGGGTTGGTTGATAGTGACCTGTTGACTTTATGGCACCAAATGTTCCTTCCTATTAAAACATTTTATTCTAAATGCTGATTTAACACATGTATGATTCTCACCTGTTGTTCATAAATAGTGTCTTTCTTCTTTTTCTCTCCACATCCTTTGACTTCAACCCATTTGGGTTTGGAGCTCACAGCAGTATAACCAAATAAGGACAAAGTAATTAGCTGTAAATATTGTTTGGGGGGGGCTTTTTTCCATTTTCTCATACATCTTGAGGGGCAAATTGCCTTTTGGTTAAAGGAAGCATATCCGTACCATGTGAACAATGCTAACAAAACTCATTGGGGGGGGGAGGATTGGCAGTCATTGTCATCTAATTTTCAAAATGAAAAAAACATGAAATTCAACTCTAATTTTTAAAATTCTGTCATTTCTAACACCAAAAAGCACCAAGAAAAATGAGTACTTAGGAATAAGTTTAGGATTGTGGATTTTGTCATTGGAACTTCAAAAACATAAACTCAAATCTAAATATTAATCTACTTTAGATCATGAAGGATTTCTTAATCAACAAATCAGGTACGCTTTTAAAAAATATGTCATTTCTCTTGACATTTACAGAATTAACTATTGATGATTCCCATGCTTTATTTATTTAGAAAACTTGTCCTTCCTGTATTTCTATGATTCCACAATCTCCTCCTGCCTCTCTGGTAAATTTCTGTCTATTTCATTAGCTGTCCTTCCTATCTTCCAAATGTGAGAATTCCTTAAGACAGTCCTTAGTACTCTTTTCTCTCTGTACTCTCTTCCTTGGCAATAAGGAAAAATTGGCAACTATTTGTTTTTTTACAATGGTTATTATTGGCTTGGAATAGATAATTCCCAAATCTGTTGTCTTGAGTTTTCAACTCTCACCTGACCTGCACACTTGAACTTACATTGCCTACTGGATATCTCCTGGTTGTTTCACTCACAATTCACACTCAACATGATCAAACCTAAACTCACCTCATCATCCAAACTTTCTTGAGTTCTCATTTTCTGTCAATGATATCAATATCTTCTCCGTCAGGAAACCTCAGAGTAATCTTAAACTCCTTTCATTCATTCACAACGAATATCCGTTATCTACCAAATCTTTCTGACAATCCACAAGGCTCATGTTTAATCTGTTCTAGGACCTCATTACCACTTATTTGGACTATTGCAATAGCCTCCTTATTGGATTCCATGGATTCTTCTTTTCTCATTCCTTCCATTCCCTGCTTACCCATTGGGCTCAGAAACACCTTCCTAAGCACAGCTCTGATCATAAAATCCCCTTTCTCAAAAGCCTTTGATGGCTTTCCATTACCCATGAAATAAAACCAAGATTCCTTAACATACCTTTCAAAAGTTCTTTCCATAAGCTTTTCACCTGCCATCCCAGACTTACCTACTATTACTTTCATCCACACACTTTACATTTCAGACAAACTGAACAACTCCATATTTTCCAAATTCATTCTACTTGTATTTTTGCTCTTGCTGGTGCCTCCATGTACAATTATTTCTCCCCCACACCTCTGACCATCAGAATCCCAACTGTCTTTCAAGTCCAACTCTTTTTAAGTCTTCCCTCAGTCAAAAATATTTTCTCTCTGTACCCTATGAATGATCCAGCTCCTGTAAGGCACTATTCCTGTAAGAAAATTATAAGAAATTTTAAATCTTGTTTTGTATATTTTATGTAGCTCCTTGTCATTTTCCCCCCAAAATGGTCAACTCTTTATAAGTAGATAGACTATAATCTCCTTTAGGGTAGACATTATTTCATTTTTGTCTGTATTCCCAGTATTTAGCATAATGCCTGCCACGAAGAAGGAACCTATTAAATGTCTCTTAAATGAAATTAAATTCTTCATTTCTCTGCAATGGTTAGTAGGGTTCCTTTCATGTTGTAAACGCTCAAAACGTGTTGAATGAACAAAGACAACTTACCACTGACATCAATTACTATGAAATGAATTCATTCTCTGGTTGAAACTGACCAGTAAGGCCAATTTTAAAACTCTTTCACCTTACTTATTTAATAAGCCCATTACACTCTACTGTGCCTGTTAGTACACTTATGTGTTCTTTGCATTTTTTTAAAAATCTGCTAATATTTTAAAATGAACAAATCCAAAAGGAAAGATTTACTCTCTTAAATACTTCTGCATGTGAATTGTTGTATTTAATTATATTATTATTATTATTACCTTCTAAATAGGAAAAGTGAAGCACATAGTCAATAAATCAAAATTTTATGTAAGTTGGAAATGATATCAGTAAGGATATTTAACACAGCACACTTATTGCTCTCCTCGCCTACTAGAATCAAGCAAAGCATTAAATTAACCTCTAAATCAAATGGAAAAGCCATCCCAAACTCTGACCTTCAAAAGTAGGCTGCATACTTCTCTCAGAACAATTGTATAATTAACAAAAGACATCCAGTTAAGTTTTTTTTGTGTGATTCAAAAGCAGTAATAACAGACTAGACTCTACTTCTAGATTTCTTTAAGTTTCCAGCATTTCTTTCTTTCTTTTTCCTTTTCTTTTTTTTGCTAACAAGATACTAACATAATAAAGGCAAATACTAAGACTCTGTTCTCCCACATTCCTCTGACAAGCTCTCTTTGCTACTCTTAGCTCCCTCCACCTGCGGATATAATGATATATAGCTCAATGGTGATAATAGCTCAGATTTATAGGGCATTCGATTTTACTCAAAACTGTTTGCTTCACAACAACCTGATGAGGCCAAAAGTATTACCCCTATTGCACAAATGAGGAAGTTGAGGATCAGGGAGGTTGTGATTTGTTCACCTAAGAAATGGTCCAGCCATGAACTTCCCATCCATGTCTTCTGAACCCAGATTCAGTTTTCCATTATGGTGTTGCTTTTCAAGGATATCTGCAATGCTGTACTGTGTTTCAGTGTGAAATTCAAACATTTTAAAATATATGTGCCTTCTTTGACTTTTTAGTCATATTTTTATGTCATATTTTCATTTTAGAAAATTACAAAAATGCAACAGTCTTACATTCTACATCAGAAGACACAGCTTCTCACAGTAACAAAAGATAGTGTTATCCTTTCCAAATGTACATTAAGATTTAGAAAATATAACCATACCTTTCCCTCTTACCCTGAATTAGGATCTTGCTACATATTTCATGGGAAAAATCTAATTCCAAGAATAGCAAATGTAAAAAAAAAAAAAACAAAGGAAATCATGCTTCTCTCAATTGCAATAATGGGCTGATTTTCTCTCTAGCCTTACTTCTTCCCAACCCCTCAGTAGTAATAGAATTCTACCTTGCTAATAAATCTAACAGTGATTGGAACCCTCAGGGACCAGAACTTCTTGGTTATCTCAATATCCTTTTGTGGAAACTCTGGAAAATAAGCCATATCCTACAAATAGTCTATCTGCCTTAGTGCTTCAAGAGTGCCTTATATGTACTAGTAGCTCAAATATTTGTTAAAAGAATGAGCACTTACTGCTGTGTTCTAAATTAGTAAAAATCTGCATGAAAACCCTAGAACCAAGTACACAAAAAGAAAACAAAATGTGCTTGATTTATTGAGGTTTGGATCTGTAACAGGGAACATAGATGACACCAATAAAAAATCAAGTACAGATAAAAAATCAAGTGCAAAAGAGAGTTGTTTTTTAAATGAAGATAAGCCTGGAAATGATGCCATCACCACTACCACAAAAAAGGAAAATGGTAGAAAACTCAATCGAACATTTTTAAAATGGAAGAAAACAGCAACAACAACAACAATAAGGATTTCAGATAGGGACACAAATGGGAATTCTGTTATTATCTTATTAAATTTAACATAAAAATTATACAATACAACTTCACACATTCATGTATGATATTTTGGTTTTTCTTCACATAATACAGTGTATGGATTTGTTGATGGTTGTTTATGATTAAAAGGATATTTTTTAAAAAATGTAATCAAAATGAAAAAGCTTTTTTCTTTCTTTTTAATAGATTTTCTTGCTGTATTTTGGTTTTTATAATTGAGATACCCCCCCGTGTCCCCAGAAAAACCGTACCCATAACTAAGAATTTTTTAAAAAGAAAAAAGAGGAAGAAAAAGAAACCAATAAAACTGATCAGCATACTGAGAAAATTTACTATTACATGCAATATTCCACATCTATGGACCTTGACTATGTAAAGGGGTGAGGGAAGATGTCTAATCATTTATTTCACCTGCTATTCAAAAATTCCTCTTGGGTCATGGAAAGAGCTTATGAGATCTTCAGTCTCTCCATCTACTGAGGTAGCTGTGAGCTTCCTCAAAATTTGACTTTTTCCATCCATTGAGAATTATTTCTTGAAGGGAATATCTATTATCTCCCAGGGGAGACAGAAGGTCTTATAGGAGATAGACCTCCTTGAAATACAAGATAGGGTATTGAGAGAATTCCTGTCATGGGCATTAATCTCCACAGTAAAGTCTGAAGCATGGTGGAGACTGCTGAGAGAAAGTGAGTGAAGGTGGAGTTAAGGACTGGAGGAAGGTAGAAAAATTTTGAAACCACTCCTATAGTGAATGTGTTCATCTGTCTATGATTGTCTGACTTTTTCTGTGTTCTGTCTACTCTAAACTCCTATGGACAGTACCACACAGCAATATACCAACTCTGCTTACAGCAACCCCATTTTTCTTGGGCCCCAAATCAGGACACATGGCCTGACAAAGAACATGTCTTTTTTCAGAAATAGTATACTTCCTTTCCTGAGATTAGGATTCTCTTGGAAAACATGGGACCCAGTGTAACCACAGGTAGCCTTTTATGGAACCCTGTCTGTGGGTTCACTCTGCCCATGAACCTAAGTGGGCAGATGATATCCCCTTGCTATAGTACAAGAGGCACTCTCATGCATCTCAATGGTCCTTCCTCATCCCTCAAATTAAGTTTCTCCAATTCACAAATTGGATTCATTTTAAGACACAAAGAACTATAATGTAGGGGTTGGACTGCATGTCCTTAATAGGTCATTTCCATCTCTAACTTCTGAAAAACACCATGCTGTTTCGAGTGGGATGAGCAACTGTTCTGGGAAGGCCTGAAAAAACAATTTTCACTGGAAGACACCCAAGTGTTTTTTGTAATCCTGGAGCCAGCTGAACCCAATATAATACACATAAGGCTGAATTCACCACATGATCTGCAAATGGATCTTTTCATTTTATTAGGTTTTGATAGAAAAAAACGGACTTTTTTCCTCTAAAGAGAAATTGATATAGTATCAGGATACCAAGGATACTTTTCCTACTTACTGCAATTTAAAAGAACCTATTAGATATCCTAAAACATACATTAAGCTAAACCTTGTGATTTCTTAACTGATCAGAGAAAAATCCAAACATTTGTTTACTCATGAACATGATCAGAGATTCTTTGGTTTCCCAGTTCATTGTTACATATTGCGGCAGCTCAAACATTAATAGAAAATAATTAGAATTTTGCAAACTGCTCATACCTACAGAATGTTTGGCAAAAACATTCATGACATATACCACAAAGAGATACAGAATTCTTTTGTTTAGCTCTCACTGACCCCTATCCCATTCTTTTCCTTGACCGCTTAAAACCCTCTCCTCTTTCTTTAAATCCCCTACTCTACCATTAAGCTATCTGCTCAGCAAAGCACTCTACTTACAATTAAATAAGTTTGAGACTCCAAAATGAGCTTTCTTATTACTTCTTCTCTACACTAAAACTTTGCCATATTGTCAACAATTCTCTTCTCTCCAATTTCAGAAGATAGGATGGCCGACCTTCTTGGAAATGCTAATTCCAAGTTGTGACCATGATTTCATTCCCTCTCAACTCCTTCATCACCTTATCTTCATCCATCCATCGTTTCTAGTCTATCTTTCATCTTTAATCCCCCCTTTTCTACTATTTCTTTCTCCTATATTTCATGTCTTCCCTATTCTAAAAATAAAACAAATTGCTAACTCACAATCCCCATTCTCCTTGAGCAATATTTAATGCCGTGGATCATCCCTTCCTTCTTGAAAATTACTCTTTGTTTGGTTTCCATGACACTTCTTTTTTTTTTTGGACCATCTTGCTTTTTGGATCCTTGTTAACTCGTTTCTTTCACGGTGCCCTCTTCTTGTTTATTCCGTGTAAGTTTGTGCATTCTCCGGGACTCTGTCTTTAGTCCTCTTTTGTTCCCTCCCCTTTCTCCCTGGACAATTTTGTCGACTCCCAAGGCTTCCGTCATCTCATCTGCACACGTGAAGTCAAAATCTCCATCCCTGTCTCTGAGCTCGTCTCATATTTCAACGCCTTGTGGACGTCTCCATCTAAAGGTCTTCTTCCAACTCATTCTCATTATGTCTAAAATTTAACTTCTCCTCCTCCAAAAAAAGTCTTCTCCTCCTCCTCATTTTTCTGTTTGTTTTAATGGAAGCAACATTCTTCTCCGAGTCACCAAGACTTGAAACCTTAGCAGCATCTTCATTTTTCTTCCTCAGAGTCAATCGCCAAGTCATGGCGATCTGTCATTCACAAAGACTTTACAATGTGTAAAGTCCTGATATTGACATTGTGCTAAGTCCTGATACAATGAAAGGCAAAAATAGTTTCTGCCCCTAAAATATAATGGGGTAACTGAGTTCAAATCCGGCCTCAGACACTTAATAAAAAAACAACAACAACAACAACAACTATCTGTGTGACCCTGGGCAAGTCACTTAACCCCAATTGTCCTACCTTCCCCCACAAAAAAAAAGCAAAAAAAATATAATAGGGTGGAAGGGGAAATATATAAATAGGTAGATCCAAGATGCATACAAAGTAGATGTAAATTAATCTTCAAGTGGAAGACTGCCATACCAATCATCTTTGGCAATTCATTTCCTTTTTTTTCTTGGATTATTAAAACGGTCACCCAATTGGACCTATTGTCTCCCATTTACTCTCACTGATGACAAAGTAATTTTTACTAATGCATAGGTCTAAATTAATTGACCCTCCCCTTCTTGACTCCCAACTGCTTACCAAATGAAAGCCCACCTCAGTCATCTTGGCAATTAGGCAGTCCACAAATTGCCCTCATCTCCCATAATTTTTTCCTTTCTTTGTAATCACAAAGTCTAGCCATATACAGCACATATAAATGCTTGATTGATTCACTGATTGATTTAATCAGTGCCAAACTGATTTAATCGGGCCAAAACAACTACACACCAGAAGAGGATTTTCTATTCTCTTCAGTCAACTTCTTGTTAAAGTCCTACTTATCCTTCAAGATGCCACTTCCTCCAAATTATCCACTGAGAAATAATTGCTTCTCTCCTAAATTTCTTTGCCAATCTTTTTAACCTTCTTAATGATATTCTAATTGGCATTGTAGTTATATATGTCTCTCTACACCGCTAGTGGCAGATTGTGAGGTCCATGAGCATCTACCCACATAGGCATAGTAAATACTTAATAAATGTGTGTTTATTTATATATTGTTGATTCATTCTAATTTTGTCCTTTGGGGCTTGGAGGATTTTATCACAAAGGGTGAGTTTTTGAATTGAAGAAACAGACAGGCAGCTTGTACATTGCCATAACATATACTCCCAGGCAGATGAACAAAACCACAGACACACTCATCTCCCACTTGTGGTTTTGGTCCAGGCAGGGAAAAGACAGAATCTAGTACGATTTTTTCACCCAATAGTAGGAGATGGTTCAGTAGGGTTTGAGGAAGGTCCTGATTGTCTGAGATTTTTGTTTGTTTGGATCAATGAAATTGGCATAGTCCTGAATTTCAAAAGCCATTGCAGAGTTCAGGGGCTTGGTCATGCCACTCTCTATACCCCACCCCCATACTGCAGACCCAGACTTGAGGACAATATTAAAGCACCCACAGAAGGATGTCCTTAAAGAGCCATGGTCTGTGTGGCAAAGAAGGTTTAATAAAACACAAGAGAGAGTCTGGAAATAAAAGAAAAAAATCCAAAACAATGACCAGAGTAGCAAAGTTTTCCAATAAACATCCCAACTAAGTCAGAATCATTTAGTATAAAACATCAGCAGGTGCTGAATTTTCAGTATCCCAATGAAATAAAACATACATGAAAAAATAAGCGCCTAGCCCTGGGCCTAACATGAATTTAGAGGAGCTCGTTTCAGGGAAAGCTGCACAGAACTATTTCTATATTATGTCTTTCATCACTAAGTCACTGCTACAATTTTGAAGTGTTAATTGAGTCAGTCCAAAAGATAAAACAAACAAGCATAACCAGAAGATGTGACTAAAACAAAATCAACACTATCCAAGTTACAATATTGAAAATGTTTTCTTCACACATTGTCTTCCCCTATCTACTGGGCCTGTGGCAATTCCCTCCCCTCAACTTCCTTTCCACCCTTTAATTAAATCTGCTATTCCTCAAGCACCAGCATTCAAAGTGAATAAGAAATTACTTCTTACTCAATTTTGTTTTTCTAGTCAAGTATTATTGCAACATTATAGTTTTCAATGATCTTCATTGCAAGTTTGTGGTATTTCAATGGCATTATTGGTTAAATTGGCTTCTAGAGGTTAGCCTGGGAATTTACCACTATTTGTAGATTTAGAAGCCAGAGGCCCTGAGAAGAAAATCATAAAGCAAGAAGAGCTGGGTGCAACTGTAGGTATGGAGGAAGGTCTGCACTGCCCTTGGGAAAGCAGACTGTACTGTCTGGAAGCTATCTATTCCTTGGTCTGCTCTTCCTGTGTCCTGACATCCTAGAGACCCTACTGTAGGACTGAGGAGTATCTCTAACTATGATCTCAAATGGATTTAAAAAAGAATTTTTTTGGCCTGGACTTGGGATTTCAGTGGCATCCAAGGCAAAAAGAAAAATATTCTGGATCTTATTTTGTTAAAATTGCCGAGGGGCACTGAGAGATTAAGTGATCCACCCAGGATCTCATAGCCAGGATGTAACAGAGGCGTTCATTTAAGAAAAAAAAAGCAAGAGAAGGGAGTCTGTAAACTATAGACCAGTGAATTTGACTGTTATTCCCGGCAAAACTGTAAAACACATTATTAAAGCATTGGTTTGTGAATGTTTAGAAGGAAAGCAATGATTCCAAAAAGCTAGCACGATTTCATCAAGATGGAATCTAAAAACTATCCTTGTAATTCACATATAATTTCTACTGCTAATAACATGAATGATATTCAGTTGACAAACCCTAAACTCTTTCCAGTGATGTTAGCATACCTTAAGACCCACATGCTACTATATATAAAGCATAAATATATTTGGTCAGATATCTGATTTCAATGATGTAGGGAACTTGCAATGAAAAAACTCCCTCTAGAAGCACAATCTGCCATCTTTTCTGCAACTTATAGGTTTCCCGAGTTGCCCAGGACATTGAGAGATCAAGCGACTTGCTCCAGGTCCCATAGCCAGTATGAGTCCGAAGCAGGACTTGAACTCAGATCACTATCTGCATACTGGAGATCAGTGGTGATATTGACAAAAACAGTTTGATGATTATGTAACAATGTGTGATATGCTTTAAATACATTATTCCACTTGATCTTTATAATAATTCTATGAGATAGATGGCATAAATATATCATTTCATTTTGTAGAAGACAAGAAACTGAGAAATTGAATAATTTGCCCAAGGTCACACAGAAGAAGGAAGGCAGAAGTCCATCCCTTTTAATCATGAGGCATTCCTCATTCACGCTATGCTGTTGTTGAGCTCCTGCAGAAAGGAAAGAGTCTTTGATTCTTACTTTTCCCTCACCACCTCGGGTGGTCTTCAAAGCAAAAATTATATGAGTGCATATATCCAAAGCTTACAGTAGATTTAAGGTCAAAGATCCCAATCAGTGTGAACGAGGAATCATCCGAAGTGGTTCCATGTATCTGAATTTGCACTATTCAAAGTTATAATTGTGTAAAATACAATAATAGTTCTAGCCTAATGAAATATACAGTGTGAATTTGGTAGCCGGCTTCATTCTTGACAGTCATTGGGACCTGCCTGTGAGATAAAGACTTCTCAGCTTAGGAGGTGAAACAAGAAAAACATGTAAACTAAATGTGCACTGCAAGATGTCAGTTTATGCACAACTTATCACTTTATCAATTAAATATTTATCCCTGAGACATGGCCTGTGTGCCACTTATCAAAAGAAAAGAGTCATACGCACTTCTTTGGAGGGCACAGGATCATTTTATATTGGATCACAGACCTAGATCTAGAAGGAATGGCAGATGCCGTCTTCTAGACCAATCCTTTAATTCTGCAGAAGAGGAACTGGGGCGGGAGGGGGGGGGGTGTTGAGTGGGGTGGTAAGCAATATTAGATGAGCTGTGCAACGTTACGCAGTCAATAATTGAAGGAAGCAGATTTTAACTCAGGTAATCTGCTTCCAAGGGTAGAGCTTTTTCTTTCTTTTTCTTTTTCTATTTCTTTTTCTTTTTTGGAGGAGGGCAGGGCAGGGCAGTTGGGGTTCAGTGACTTGCCCAAGGTCACACAGCTAGTAAGTGTTAAGTGTCTGAGGTTGGATTTGAACTAAGGTTCTCCTGATTCTTGAGCCAGTGCTCTATTTGATGTGCCACCTAGCTGCCCCAAGGGCTTTTTGTCCACTGTGTGACTTTGTTTCTCTGATACCTCTTACCTTAATTAAACACACAAACACAAATACACAGACACACAAGCACACACACACACACACCTCTTTACTGGGCAGGGCTATTGCAAGAAAAAGAACACTGCAAACTCTGATTTTCTATATAAATGCGAGAAGTGGTTATTTTAGACCTACTTCATTCTTGCAGCCTTTATTTGAAGATGAAAGGAAAAGGTTCTTACCTAAAAAAAAAATAGGGCTCTTGTCCAGTAACAATAAAATAAAAGAATTTGGGGTCAATTTGACACTACTTTAAAAGAAAATAAAATGGAATGGGATATTTGACATTAAACACAATCCCCCTGTAAAATCCTCCATAACAGAATGAAAAGAGCTGTGAAAAGAAGGCTGTTGTTTGATTTGGTCGAGACATAACTGCTTTGCTTCCTGAAGAGCTTACTCAGCACTGAACAAAAAATTTCTGAAAGATTTATGGAACTCTTCTCTGATATGGAACTGGCCCTAAGAAGAGTTGTTACATCATACAAGAGTTCTGCCATATTGAACACAGAGGGGGAAAACATGGTTGCTGCATTTTTCAATTACAGATTTTATATCATGACAATATTTACTGCTAATTGCAGGCTTGGTCTTGTACATAAGATTTATGAGTGATCTCTACTTCGATCTTTATTTACCAAACATTAAAAAATGCATGCAGAAATGTTTGTGCACGTACACATAGAATTCAATTCAAATATTTTTTTGAAATTGATCTATTCAAATAAATATTTGTTAAGGGAGGGTCTACTATGTGCAAAGCATGTGCTGTGTACAGGGGTTACAACATTTCTGCCCTACAAGAGCTTAAATAGGCATAATGCAAGATAAAATGTGATTTAGGTAAAGGAGAAGTCCATCATGCTCCAGGAAAGTTTGAGGAGGTGGGGGTTGGGGAAGAGAATTAAAGAGGGGGCGACTTCTGACCTGAACCTGGAATAAAGAGCATTCTTAACAGAGAAAGATGAAGGAAGAGTTTACTGTGCATTCCAGGCATAGGGGATAAATGTGCATAAATTCATGGAGGTAGGAGATGGAAAGATAAGACACCAGAATAGCTAGTATGTATAAAAGAAAAAGATAGGGACTATGCTTGCGATTTCACTGGTACAGCAAAGTCCCAATTAGTGCAAATAATGAAGTCCGCTGGAGTGGTCACATGTATTTGAATTTACAGTATCTCAAGTTATAATTATATAAAGGTGATTGGTTATAGCCCAATGGAAATATGGAATGTGAATCCCAATAATGAGACCACTTCAAGGGATTCACTGATATCACTCAGTGGAAACCACTAGAATAGGGAGCTTCCTCTACCACAGATCCCATCTCTGAAACTAATTCTTAGAGAGTTGCCAGAGCTTTGAAGTGACTTGTCTGGGGTCACACAGCCCTAATGTGTCAGAGGTGGCACTTGGACCCAAATCAGCTTTAAGATCAGCTCTTTATCAATGATGCCATGTTGCCTCCATTATGAAATAAGGCTGAAAGAATGGCCTGGAACACCCACTTCTAATACGCTATGAGTAGTCTCGACTAATGGATACTCTTATAAAGGTACAGAGCAAAGTATGATATTCATATAATAATAGATAGATGTCATTTAAGTGTTTTAAGGTTTACAGAGCCCTTTACAAATTTTTGCCTCACGATAATTCCTGTTCATGTGAAATGAATTGGCAAAAGCAATTTTCATCTTAACCAAATCAGAGCATTGTTTTGGTGAACAGGAATTGGAACTATTTCATGTGGAAGGGATCTTGCCAATCCTAGAGATCCAACCTCCTTCTACATGCCGAAATCCCTGCTACAATGTCCCTGACAGGTTATTCAGTTTCCACTTGAACACTCTCAGTGATAGGGAGATCATTACTCTGAGATAGCCTATTCTATTATCGATCAATTCTAATGATCATACCTTGAACTGAAATATTTCTTCCTATAATGAATCAATCAGAAAGCATCCACACATCAACTACATGCCAGGTACTATGATAGGTGTTGAGATACCAATGCAAAGAATGAAACAATTCCTACCCACAAACATATTAAATTCTAATGAGGAAGATGAGGATATGTTCTAATGAGAAATTACAAGTACGAACATACATGTATGCAGAATATGATAGTTTTTATTGTTATTCAGTTATGTCTGACTCTTTGCGATCCTATTTGGGGTCTTCTTGGGAAAGATACTGGACTGGTTTGACATTCTCTCCTCTAGTTCATTTTACAGAAACTGAGGGCAATGGGTTAAGTGACTTGCCCAAGGTCACACAGCTAGTAAGCATCTGAGGCCAGATTTGAACTCAGAAAGGAGTCTTCCTGATTGCAGGTCTGACGCTCTATGCACCATGCCACCTAGCTGCCCAAATATAGCAGTAAATATAAGCACTAAATCCATGCCTGTTGAGTGACTGAGATGACTGGTCCCAGTTTGGCTCTTTGGAGTTACACAAAATAAGGCCTCCTCTATCAGTGATTCTAGGCTTATTAGCCTAATTGTGGTCTACCATCTTCCCACTTGGGGGTGTTACCACCAAATTGAAGAATGCCATCTTAGACTCCCTTGCTATTATATACAGAAGATCATGCTGCTTTGTAATATAGGGGATATAACCCTTGACAAATGGACAGTCTAATTGTTTTAAGTCTAAAGTGATAACTTTCTTATCTGCTACAAGAGAAAAATGTTAAGGCATCCTGTTTTATTACAATCTTGATTTTTTTCTTTGTTATTCCAAATTCTGACATCTGTCAAAAATTTCAGTGACTGACATCATGTCTAACTAAACAGCAGTTCAGTGCACCGTGTTCTCTGCAGACCTAACCAAAGTGTTTAACCTTCATTTGCTTTCTACTCATTCATTTTTCATTGAGCTTTTCATACTTTGACATGGATAAATGCAAAACACTATAATGAAAGCCATCAAATATCACTTCATTCATGGGAGTTTGTCAAATAGTCAATGAGTTACCTGTAAAGAAAATTAGCCCCATTTAACATAGAAGTACAGAGAGTAAATGCAGTGATTTTGGAGGTCTGAGAGTAGATCAAGGGGCAGCTAAAAACAATTAACTGTGTGGGAAATGTTTAGTGTAACAAAAATCTGGAGATGGCATATTTAGCTTAGAATTGTAAGAGGACTTCTAAGCAACAATCTTCAAGGATAAGATGAGATAAAGTCAGATTTTGGAGAGCAGCTGCTCTCTGTTTTTGATAAAGAGAGGAGAAAAAAAGAGGCTTGATTATCTTAGGAGGGATTTCCAGTTGTTAAGAGGAAAGTGTTGAGTGTGATCAGAGATGATTACAATGAGTGTGTCATTTTCACCAATGATTATTTAGAAAATCATATTGCAATATCTGACTACAGTATGGCCAACTCCATCTCCCTTCCAGACTGCTAACTCTATGTAATGTTGTATTTCAGGGTGCTATGGAGAACAAAAAATCATTTGTGTATATCTTCAGTAGTCAAGGTAACCTGGGGAAGCTAAGGACTGAGAAGAAATCTTCATGGGTCTCTGGAAGTTGTCCAATCTTGGATCTTCTAGACAAAAGATTGTCCACCAAAGAGTGTAAAGTAAAGAGAGTCAAAGGACTCCCGCCATCGGGGTCATAAAGAGGACAGAAAGCTAATGAAGGAGACAGAATAAGAGTAGTTAGAAGCAGGAGACGAACCAGGTATATGTGGCAAATCTGAACCCCGAGAAGAGAGACTACCCAGTAGGAGAAAGGGGTCAATAATGTCAAAAACTGTATAGGATAAAATAAGGTAAGAAGTGGGGAGGCAAGAATTGAGGGAAACTTAGGATTTCATAAGAAGTTATGGTGATGCTTGATAATTTCAGTAGAGTTGGTAGGGAATAGAGAAATAACAGGAAAATAAAGTTAGAGATTTTTAACTGGAAGGTGTCCAGAGGCCATAGAGTCCAGTCCTCTCATTTAAAAGATGATGAAACTGAGGCCCAGGGCATTCAAATGACTTGTCTAAAGGTCTTGCGTGGAGAAGGAAATGGCAACCCACTCTGGTATCTTTGCCAAGAAACCTCCAAGTGGGGTCACAGAGAACCAGCCATGACTGAAATAACTCAGCAGCAACAACAACAAAGTCTCACAAATAGTGCCAGAAAGGAATTTGAACACAGGTCCTTTGACCAAAAAGTCATCAGTCTTTCTACTCTACCATGCCAATTTGCTCAAGAAGGTTAGAAATGACAGGGAGAAGAAAGACAGGATGAGATCTGACAACAGTTTTCCATTTGGAAGAAAATTTAGTACCTTTTCCTGTAATTTCACCATAACCATTATCATTAAAAGTCCTAGTGGCATGCTTCTCTACCCAATGCACTGTGCTAGGCCTTAAGTAGAAGGAACTAAATATACATGGGCTCCTTCTTAGTAACTTAAAATTTAAAAGGAAGCATCAGGGATACTGAGGACATACATTAAACTAAATAATAATAATGGCTAGAATTAAAAGCAACGAGAATAATACATAAATCGAATGGAAAAAATGCATTCCTCCAGGTCAGGGTTCAATCCCATGGGAGACAGTTAACTTTGATATGTTAGATGGCTATTAAATCAATAATATTGATTACTGTATCTCCTTCTTGTTGTATTCTATTGATCATAAAGGGAACTAGGTGGATGGAACAGCAAAAAATATATATTGCAATGAATGAAGAGACAACTCTGAATATTTTACTACTAATGAATCAAAAGCATTTCTATAATTATATAAATAAACTTTCTCACAATAGTAGATAAAAATAATATTTTATAGAATTTTTCTGATATTGAAGTTAGAATGCAACCAGTTGACTGTTTCCAAAGGATTGTGTTGATTTTTTAAAAATACTATATTTATGTTCTTATCACAGTCTATCATAAACAGACCTCTTAGAATTATATCCGATACATCAAATACAACAGGTACCTGAATGGAATTTATTTTTCAAAAAGTACTTCTCAATGAAAGTTCCTCAATATGGTCCTTAATGTTGGTGATGATATTGCTTAAGACACAAGCCTATAAATGACATCTTGTTAGATATTTATGACTCATCAGAGAACAAAACAATTGGCTTCCACAGTCCTTGCCCTTATAAATTTGTGACATCAAACATCAAAGGATCCAAGAGTCTGGACAAATCTTGCCCCTTTACAAAAGTAACCATATATATAAAAGAGGTGTTCTGATCTAATTCATGGCATTCCCTTGTGCTGTTGCTTTCTGGTAGTTGGCAGGAGTTGTTAAATGGAGTCACTGATTACTCATCTGTATTGTAATTAAAATTCATAAATTTTTAGCCATAATTTAAGGAACTCAACCACTTCTGAGATTTATTATGGAAAAAAATGAAAGCACCATTATTTTAATATAGCAGCACATATTTCCACATGTTAGTAAGAATTTTAAATTATACTGATTTTTGCAGCATTTTGTATTTTCATCTCTACACCCTGGTTTTCTCTGGTAAGGAATGGAGGGCTTTGATCATTTCTAAAGTCCCCTCCAGCTATGATTCTATGATACTGGGGCAGTCCTATTTTAATTAAAGTAAGTACACTTTTAACATGACTTTGAAAAAGGAATATCATTGGTTAGGTCATAAACTGTGATTTTGGTTCATAGATAATATATCCATATAAACTGATAAATATAAATATAAATCTAATAATTATACTATATAGTTATACTATTTCATATAATTATGTTTAGTATGCTAATATAATTCTTTACAATATATAATG
>CM053597.1:44110616-44158835 GCA_028646575.1 Pseudocheirus occidentalis | reverse complement strand
AAAAAAAAAAAAGAAACCACATTTAATTCTACTTGACCATCAAGCAATGGAGTCAACTATTCACTAAATGACAGCTCTGAGAGCTTAAAACTGTTGGTACAAAAACAGTCAGAACAGGGAGTAGACCTGTCATTTACTGAAATGGAGACTACCCAAATGAGAAAGCTCCCTTTAGCAAAACAAGGCAATACCTTATCTCCAACTCTAGTCTTAAAGACTTGACTAAAGACATGAAATGACCTTTCCTGGGTCCCATAGTCACTAAAGGTAAGAGTTAGGACTTGAAAACAGGTCTTCTTACCTTTGAAGACAGTTCTTTCTATGTATTATTCTCCAATGTTGGACCTAACCTGAAGCCAGGGCTATAAATGTTACTCATCATCTTCTCCACCCTACAGATTATCCAAGTACAGAAACCCACATGAAGACGAACTCGGTCAGACACCAAGAAGAACTGATTTCCAAAGCGACTCAAGTTTAAGCTCACTCAGGACAGGTGGGGCAGTAAAAGGGAAAGTGATACTGGCCAAGCTTTCTGCCAGCTTCTCCATCCAGAGGTAACAGTTGAATAAAGCCATTTATTATTTTTTTTCCATTTGTTCAATGTCATTCCTCTGGTACCACTTGCATTTTTGTTCAGGTTTTGCACATCTGGATCTCTAAGCAGGCAATAATGTCCATGATGTTCCAGGGAAAGTGGAAATTACTCAAAACATGAATTTATTTAAATAAAGTAGGAACTAGATATGGGGTCTAGCTTTAAGACAATGGGAACATACAGTATTTTTCTACATGGTTAAAAAAGAGAAAAGCGTACCCTTGAAACAGCAAAGCAAATACACCTACAACTAACTTTTCCTTCAATATTCCTCTAATACCATGAAGACCACCTCTTCTGCTCTCGTATGATGTCCTAGTTTAAGATTCCTCAACAACAACAACAACAACAAGATGTCACTATGCTAATATGAATATTTTATATAATATTAATAATACAATATGCTATGTATTCATATACATAATCCATATAATATGCTACACATATTTATATAAATTGCTCATTTCTTGTAGCTAAGTATCTCTGATCCAATACCATAATCAGTTTTGGTTTCTACACTAAAACTCCAATCTAGCTTCCAAGTAGGCATTTTAGAAGGTAGGAGAAATGCATCATTTTTCCAGGGTGTCATGATAGCCTTGGAGTCCAGAAATATGGATTCTAATCCTACCCCTGACATTAGAGCCTGTGTAATAATAGGCAAGTCACTTAATGTCTCTTACCTCAGTTTCCTAATCTGCTAAAGGAGGGACTTGTGCTGGTTGATACTTAATCCCTTTCAGCTGTGATCCTATACGGTGTTCTTATTTTTATTTTATTTTTTTGGAGGCAGTTGGGGTTAAGTGACTTGCCCAGGGTCACAGAGTTAGTGATTGTCTGAGACCAAGTTTGAACTCCTCCAGACTCCCAGGTCGGTGTTCCATTCACAACTCCACTTAGCTAACCCTGTGCTCTAATTTTTAAAATTATCATTGAGTTAAAAAAAAAAAGATTGATGATGCATTAATTCTAGGTTGGCTTGTTGATGAAATCAAACCCTCACTGATAACCACAAATATTGCAAATGACTTTCACTGAAATGGTCCTTCTCCTTCCAGCCTAAAAGCAGACCAAGCATCTGTAGCCATTCCTCAAGATGAAATGCTTCCTCCTAACCAGGTCCCTTTAACTGAGATGTCATGTACACGTGAATATCAATACTAAAACGGAAATTTAGAAAAAATACATGCAATCAGACCCAAACAGCACTTGCCAGACCTTGATGAACATAAACTCAGAGTCTTATTTCAAGGAATTCCAATTAATGGTAACTAAGAAATTGCTACAGGAAAGCCCTTGCTGAATTAACCAAATTAACATGAGGACCAAAGAGACCACCAAGGGTGATGAGACAGTCTCACAAGGCTTTCCAAATTTTAAAGACTATATAATGCTGTGGTTTTGCTATGTGTGTGTACGCACGTAAACAAATATCACAGACTCATTGAAGCCTAACAATATCTGGGCAGTTCAGTTAAGGGAGCTATGGATTTAACTTTCTCTAAGTGTGTCTCTATACCACAGTATATATTATATTTCATATTGTATATATTTTACTTACATATATTTATATGTTTGTTTATATTGTATAATTGTTTTGTAAATGGAGTGTATAATGTATTATATTTTCTATTTTCAGATGTGCGCATTTTATTTAAAAATACCTCCACAAAGCGTATCATCATGATGCCATTTTTGCAGTCGAGAATTTGTATCATCTCTATTGTTAGAACCTTCAAACCTGTGTAAATGAGACCACCCAGGAATTCAGGGCTCCTATATAGACAAGTAGGTAGTACAGTGGATAGAATACTGGTCTTGGAATCAGGAAGACTCACTTTCATGAAATCTGACCTCAGATTTACTAGCTGTGTAACCCTGGGAAGGTCACTTAACCTTATTTGCCTCAGTTTCCTCATTTGTCAAATGAGCTGGTGAAAGAAATGGCAAACCACTCCAGGATCTTAGCTAAAGAGGTCACAAAGAGTCAGATACAACTGAAAACAACTGAACAATGACAACAACAAATAGGCTTTAAAACTAGGATATAGCATTACCTTTAAGAAAGAAGACTCCCTGTTTTTTGGGATTAGGTGCCAGGTCTCATGAATGTAAATGGAGTAATATTAGAAAGGCCCAATGCACAGTGCAGAGTTAGCTGTCCTCAAAGCCAGGAAGACTGGGTTTAATGTCAGCCTCTGACATATACTGGCTTGCCTCCTAACCTCTAAGTGCCCTAGGCCAGTGGTATCAAGCTCATATAGAAACTGGGACCACGAATATATATATATTTTTGCTTTTTGGAGGGCAATTGGGGTTAAGTGACTTGCCCAAGGTCACACGACTAGTAAGTGTGTTCAGTGTCTGAGGCCGGATTTGCACTCAGGTCCTCCTGACTCCAGGGCCGGTGCTCTATTCACTGTACTACCCACCCATCTCCGGGACTGCGAATATTTACATAAGGATCCCTGACCACCACAGAGGTTGATTTAGTTTTCAAATGCAATATTATCTATGTTTTATTATATTTTAATTTTGTTAAATATTATGATAAATGTTTTATTTCCCAATTACATTTTAATATGGTTCTGGGAGACCTCTGGATTGCCCTGGATCATATACAATCCTTAGGACATATTTCTGATACAATTCTCTAAAAATGTAAATTCCTGAGAAGATATGAACCTGCACTGGTAGAGGGAATGATCTCACCTGGGAGTTTCCTATTCCAAGGAAGTCACAGGCTCAGTCCCTACCCCTATCCTTATCCCTGTTAGTATTTTTTTAAATTTAATCTATTTTATTTCTAATTCATGAAATGAAGCAAGTATTTCCATAACACAATAATAAAAAGATGATTGCACATGAAACTGCAAATCTATTAAGTATAATGGGCTATTCCTTTTAAATACATAATAAATTTATCATATAAATTTCTTTTTTTTCTTTCCCCTCCCCTAAAGGAAAAACTAGAGATCAGAGAGGCTGAGCAAAATGTCTATCAACACCAACACTTCTGTCTGCTCTATACTCACCATAGCGAAATGGTAAAGAGCTATAGGAATCTCTAAGTTATGCAAAACTACATGCTAAGACCACGGCTTGAGAAACAGGAGGAAAAAAAGGATAGCATTTTTAAAGACATTCTCTAAAACAATGGTTGATTAGCTCAAATGATGTTTTTTGTTACTGTCAATTCTGCATTTTGCAAATACTGTCAGAAAACTCTCCATTTTCCTGATAGTTCTGTAACTTGTCAAGCGGTGCTGTTAGAATGAAGAATAACTAGAAAAAATAAAGAGAAATATGTCTTTATCTTGGAAAGCTATAGAAATACTGTAAAGCTCTCCAAGGAAGGAACCTCACTTTTCCTCCATTACTACACTACAGGTCAATGCTACAGGACCCCTTATGAATGAGGTTAATTTATGATGCTACCGAGTCCCACATGTACGTGGGGTATATTAAAGTCCATGCTATAAGAAGATTAAGTGTAATGAACTCCTATCTCTGATATAACTAGATCAAGATTTTTACCTTTTGTATTTTTTTCCTTCTTCCTGGATCCTCCAATAGGCTGGCTCTCCTAATATGTAGCTGTCGTTAGATTATATAATTTTTGCCTTTCCTATTTCAGCTTACCCTTCAGTTCTGGGCACAAAACGCCAAAGGTACTATTGACATACATACAGACACAAAGCTGAACTATATTATGGCAAAGCAAATGTAAGTAATGACTATGCCAGGAAATATACAAATTCAACAACTGTTGAACTTTATTCTTAAAGATGAGAGATGTTAGTATGTTGTATTTAGCCTTCCCCTCACAGAGATCACATGATTAAGTGGGGAAAAGAGCCTATCCTTTTCTTAGGTTTTTTTCGTTTCTCATTACAAGTCCATAGTGGGAAGAGAATTTTAAAGGATCAATCAAGAGCCAACTGGTTGTAGGTATGAAAACCGTTACATAGAAATCTCTGACTTGATACCAGCTAGCGAAGAGAACAGGATATCTATTAATCATGTCTTCCCATTTTTGACACTGTCTCATAAGATGGAGAATGCTCAGAGCTCATTCTTCAACAAGAAGGTCTTAGTAACAATTCTCTCCTGAGGAATTTCTACACAGGGAATTGTAAAGGCTTATATCAGTATTTCTTTAAAATCACATCAGTGTCAAATTCCTCTCTCTATCCTGACAAGGAAAAATGATTAAAAAAAAAAAACCTAGCCAACATATTTTCAGCCACAGTGAGACACGCTCTATGCACCTTAATCCCTACATAGTGAAGTCATTTTGGTCTTCTTTGAGAATGAAGGATGACAACCAACCAACCAACCAACCAATATTTTCAAAATGCTTTTAAAAAAAAGACAAAAGAGGCACCTTACCTGACGGACAAAACTATTGGAGGTAGTATCAGATGAGGTGCTTCCATCCGATCCTTTAAATCTGTTTTTTCTTCTGGCTCCTTTTCCATAAGCCTGTGCAAACAAAACAAGGAGGAACAGTGTGAGAGCTTTAAATAGGATTGTTATGTTAATACCTACACGATGTCAAACTAACGTTTTTACTAAGGACAAATCTGTTACACGTGGATAAAATTGGTAAATTACTATCAATAGAACCCACTGCCCCATCAAACTTTTTATTTCAGAATAGTGTATTATGCTCAGGGAGGGAAAGTTTCCCATTAAAACACCTTCTCATTCATTCACATGCATTTCTGTTCACTCTACGTGATAAGACAACAGATCCAATGAATACCAGAACCACCAATCCAAAATCGGCCATTTCGAGCTCTGAGCAACTAGTAAGTCATTTGCGGTCTTTGGCACTCCATTCACATAACAAGACGATCCATGTATTGTCCATCATCGTTGTGACATGATCCACTCAGCGTCCGTGCGCTAAATTACCCCTCTGCCATCCCCATGTGCTGGGATTCCTTGTTTTTTCATGTGATGACAAAGAAAGAATGTTCCAATTACATAACAGATGACCAACCACAAGCTGTGCAAACTTAGGCAAATCTCTTAACCTCTCTGGACCTCGGTTTCCTTGTTTGAGAAATGGATCTGACAGCCTCTAAGGTACCTAGGTAACTTTCAGCCCTAAATCTATGATCCTATGATCCTATTCCAGCATCTCTCTCATTCACCAAACTGTCTCCATTCATTGTAACTAAATACTGCCACTAATTACTTTTTTCTGTCAATTTTTCTAGCTTATTTATTATATTTTACTTTCTTTTTTTCCCTTACTTTCTCACACCAGCATATCCCTCTGCCTCTGTGGTCTTTTCACCCTGGAAGATCCCTGCACTCTTGTGGCCCCTTTGTTTCTCTGGTGAGTCTTCCCAGAACCTCCACTTCTAGAAAGGGTCCAGGACATCCATTATTCCTTTCCTGAATCCACTTCTGACTCTCTGGATGTTGGCACCATGCCCAGCTTGGGTACCCCCATCACACCTCCTCATACTTTTCAGTTTCTTTTTTCAATATTGTCTTCCACCATTAGAATGTAAGTTCCTTAAGGGGAGGGGATTATCTTTCCTTTTACTTGTATTCTCTCTCTAGAACTGAGTACAAGTGTCAGTCCCACAGTAAATGGTTAATAATGTTTGTTGACCTAACTTGAACAATTAAGATTTCGATTGTGTATATAAATAATAAAGTGACAAAGATGATGTCACATCCCTATATTGTTACAGGACATTTAGAGACGTATTTTTAAATTGTCTTTTCAAGGTAAAGAAAAAAAGTGCTTTTATTCATCAGAATTGTCCTAGACAATGGCTCACATTACAGAAGGTGAAGTCCTGCTCTCCCGTCACCCCTTCCCCCTTCACCTTTACTCGATCTACAGATTCAACTGGTTAGAGATAATTATACAAATATACTGATTCTAGGTTTGGTAAAAAAAAAGATTTTTGGATAAATCCCACAATATGACTGGAAAGACTTGACTCATGTAACTTCAATCAGAAAAAATTACAGAAACAATTTTAAATCACTATATTCAGGTTCTGAAAATACTAACCTAAAATATTTCACAGAAGCATATGACTCTCATTAAAATTTAAGTATCAGATAAACTCTAATATACATAGTATTTACACAAGTTGGAATTTATTACAAAGTATAGGCAGTATTTTGAGTAATCTGGGTTAATTTGTAATCACTATAATTGTGGAACAGCCTTCAAACAAAAGGTATTTCCTAAGTAAGTTCATTCTTTTTCAAGTAGTCAAGAGATCTGTATGAAATACATGTGCCTTACCACCACCGAATTGATTCTTTCTTCAAAAAGGAAAGGCAATCAACTCAGGGCCTTTTACCCAGTACACACATTTTTTATGTAAATGTCATTTAGTAAACAACTGAAAAATTATTTTGTTTCAACAACTTTCTTTTCCAATTAAAGGATTGATTGCAAATGTCTTGCAAGGCTTAAGAAACTTTAAGAGGCATTCAAAAGTTTCCCAATAGTATAAAAATATTAAATAATTCCATGCGGTAAAAAATAACCATTACTTTATGTAGCATGAGTTCTACATAATTGAGGAATCCCAGGTTCAGTGCAGGCTATTGGGACTAATCATGGTTACATAAACATGGCTCAACCTCCTCATAGACACAGGCCATTGATTTAGAGCTGGAGGATCATCTAATATAATCCTCTTATTTTTCAGTTGTGGAAACTGAGGCATCCTGTTCATTCTCTACTAACAAAGCAGGAACCACAAATAAAATGGAAAAGCATTTGAGACAAAGTAGTCAAATAACATAAGTCAAACAATAAAATGACTTTTGGTCACCTATATGTGGAAAGGAAACAATCTCCAAAAAAGAATCTTGCAGACAAAGAATTAGAAGGAATGATTTCCTTTCTTTTATTAAACTGATCTGACCAACATGCCTGGTGACTAATCATGTATTTTCAGCTCTTTTGTTAAACAGAATGGCTTATACGCAAACATTACTCAATAAAGTTCTCCTTCCTCCCTCTTTCCCTCTCTCCCTCCTACCTTCTCTCTCTCCCTTCCTCCCTCCCTTCCTTCCTCCCTTCTTCCTTCCTTCTTTCCTTCCTTCCTTCCTTCCTTCTTTCCTTCCTTCCTTCCTTCCTTCTTTCCTTCCTTCCTTCCTTCTTTCCTCCCTTCATTCCCACAGCCCTCACAATCACTTGATTTAGGAAAAATTAATTCCTTTCAATTCCATCACATTCCTGCCAGCTAGTACCTGAGCCATGGAAATTATCTTAAAGTTTTGTGAACCCACAAAGAGTCCCTTATCTATAGTGCAAGGGGAAGAGGGAAGGTAATTAGACTGAATTCTAACTGCTAGCAAAGATCTCTGTCCTGCTTAAACTAATTTTTCAAGTCCCCAATATTTCCCCCCCTTTTAAAGATTAAATTGGTGTCAAATATATCACTCATCTTTATGAGCATCAAAAGTACTCTTTTGAACACAAGGAACAATTGAAGGCAACTTACTTTCAGGTGTCATTCCAGTGCCTCAGTAGTTAAAGGATAGAGAAGTTACATTAAAATTCCAACTCTGGGGGTGACTAGGTGGCATAGTAAATAGAGCACCAGTCCTGGAGTCAGGAGGACCAGAGCTCAAATTTGGCCTCAGACATTTAACACTTACTAGCCATGTGACCTTGGGCAAATCACTTACCCCCAATTGCCCTGCATTGCCCCTCCAAAAATAAATCCAACCCTGGGGGTGGAGGAGCCAAGATGATGGAGAATAGGGAGGGATTCACCTGAGCTCTCCCAAATTCCCCTCTAAATAACTTTAAAGAATGCCTCAAAACAAAAAGAAAAGAATGAAAATTTTTCAGCACAAGGCAACTTAGAAGATCATCAGGAAAGGTCTGTTGCATGGTGGTGAGAGTGGAGCATACTCCAGTACAGGCTGCATCAAAGCAGTTCTCAGCAAACCAGCAGCAATCTTAGGGGGCAACTGAATCAGTGGCTGCAGTGACTGTTTCTGGAGTTCTCAGCCCACAGACAGTAAGGGGGTTGATAAATGGTTAGAAGATTACAGGGGTTCCTTTTCTGGCAGTGGGGTATAAGACTGATGCATTACTCATATTCAGATCCAGATCACAGTCCTAGGGCAAAGAAGAGCACTAGCATACCAGATCTTTTGGCCACAGGGGAGTGAGGACTCTGGTCAGAGTTCCAGGGCAGAAAAGAAAGTATTTATGGTTGCTCACAGATCAGAGCACAGGCCAAGAGAGTAATAAACACACCTTTCCTTAGATCATACCACCTTGAAAAGAACAAAAGTTTAAAATCCCCCAAAACTAGCTCTGAAAGCAGCTGTACCAAAAACAAAACAAAACAAAAAACCTGAAGCTTGGGACAGTATGCTCAAGGGAGCAGAGTCCAACTTTAATATAAAGCTAAAAGTCAAGAAATAGGCTGGGGAAATGAGTAAACACCACCAACAACAAAAGATCCTGACCATAGAAGTTATTAAGGAGACAGAGAAGATCAAAACACACACTCAGAAGTAGGCAACAAAATCAAAACCATTCTATCCAAAAATCTCAAAAAATTGTTTTGGGATCTCTTTTAGGAGATTGGTGGATTCTTTCCATTTCTATTTTACCCTCTGGTTCCAGACTATCTGGACAGTTTTACTTGATATTTCTTGAAGATGTGGTTGCTCACAGATCAGAACACAGGCCAACAGAGTAATAAACACACATTTCTTAGGTCATACCACCTTGAAAAAACTGAAAGCTTATAATCCCCTAAAACTAACTCTGAAAACAGATGCACAAAAAACCCCTCAAACCCTGAAGCTTGGGATAGTGTGTCCTCCAACCAGGGAACAGAGCCCAAATTTAATATAAAGCCAAAAGTCAAGAAATAGGGTGGGAAAATGATCAAACAACAACAAAAGATCCTGACCATTTGTACCTTCTTGAAAGAGCTCAAAAAAAGATTTTAAAAATCAATTAAGAGAGACAGAGGACAAAATGGGGAATGAAAAGACGACGAAAGAAAATAATTTAAGAAGAGTCAACAACTTGGTAAAGGAGGCATTAAAAAGAAGAATTGGCCAAAAGGAAGAAAGATGTACAAAAATTCACTGAAGAAAAAAACTCACTAAAAGAAGAATTGCCCAAATGGAAAAGAAGATACAAACATTCACTGAAAAACACAATACTTTAAAAACTAGAATTGAACAAGTGGAAGTTAATGACTCCATGAGACATCAAAAAGCAGTAAAATGAAATCAAAAGAATGAAAAAAAGACAAAAAAGTGAAATATATCATTGGAAAAACAACTGACCTGGAAAATAGATCAAGGAGAGATAATTTAGGAATTAGTAGACTACCTGAAAACCATGATTTAAAAAAGAGCCTGGACAACATCTCTTTCAAGAATTGTCAAGTGAAACTGCCCAGATAGTCTAGAACCAGAAGGTAAAATAGAAATGGAAAGAATCCACCAATCACATCCTGAAAGAGCTCCCAAAACAAAAACCTCCAGGAATATTATGGTGAAATTCCAGAGCTCCCAAGTCAAGGAGAAAAATATGGGAAGTGGCCAGAAAGAAAGAAGTCAAATATCATGGAGCAACAGTCAAGATAACACAAGAATTAGGAGCTTCTATATGAAAGGATCAGAGGGCTTAGATCCAGAGGACAAAGGAGTTAGAATTACAACCAAGAATTACCTACCTAGCAACACTGAGCATAATCCTTCAGGGGAAAGAATGGACATTCAAAGAAAAATAGGACTTTCAAACACTCCTGATGAAAAGACCAGAGCTGAATAAAAAATCCGACTTTGAAATATAAGATTCAAAAGAAGCATAAAAAGATATACAGGAAAGAGAAATTATAAGGAAATCAATAAGGTCAAGGTATTTATATTCCTATACAGGAAGATGATTCTGTAACTCCAAAGAACTTTCTCATTATTAGGGTTGTTAGAAGGAGTATACATAGACAAGAGGGCACAGGTGTGAGTTGAATATGATGAGTTGATTATCTAAAAAATAAAAATTAAGGGGTGAGAAAGAGGAATGCACTGGGAGAAGCTGAAAGGGAGAGTAGAATGGGGCAAATAATTTCACATAAAAGAAGTGTGAAAGACCTTTTTACAGTGGAAAGGGAGATGGGGGAGGTGAGCAGAAGACCTTGAACCTTACTCTCATTGGAATTGGCTCAAAGAGGGAGTAACTTCCATACTCAGTTTCAGGTATAGAAATCTGTCTTACCCTATAGGCAAGTAGGAGGGGAAGGGGATAAGAGAAGGAATAGGGCTGTTAGAAGAGAGAGTAGATTGGTAGAGGCAGTAAGAAGCAGAACATTTTTGAGGATGGACAGGGTGAAAGGAGAGAGAGTGTATAAGATAAGGATGGAGGAAAATACACAGTAATCGTAACTGTGAAAAAAATTTTATAGCAAGTATTTCTGATAAAGGTCTCATTTCTCAAATATATAGAAAACTGAGTCAAATCTATAAAAATAAGAGCCATTCCTCAATTGATAAATGGTCAAAGGATATGAACAGGTGGTTTTCAAAGTAAAGCTATCTATAGTTGTATAAAAATTGCTCTAAACCACTAGTCATCAGGGAAATGAACATTAAAATGACTCTGAGGTACCACCAATCACCTATCAGGTTTGCTAATATGAGAGAAAAGGAAAATGACAAGTGTTGAAGAGGATGTGGGGACATTGAGACACTAATACATTATTAGTGGAGGTATCAACTGATTCAATCATTGTGTACAGCAACTTGGAACTATGTCAAAGGGTTATAAAACTGCATACTGTTTGACCTAGCAATACCACTGTCTGTATCCCAAAGAGGTGAAAGAAAGGGAAATGAACTTATATGTGCAAAAATATTAAAGCAGGCCCCTTAGTGGTGACAAAGAATTGGAAATTGAGGGGGGGATGTCTATCAATTGGGGAAGGACTGACCACATTATGGCATATGATTCTGATGGGATGTTATAAAAAAAAATGTTAAGCACAATGCTCTCAGAAAAGCCTGGACTTATATGAACTGATACAAAGTGAAGTAAGCATAACGAGAACAGTATACACAGTAACAACAATATTTACCATGATTAGCTGTGAATGACTTAGCTAACCTCAGCAATACAATGATCCAAGACAATTCTGAAGGACTTATTACGAAAAATACCATAAATCTCCAGAGAAAGAACTTATAGAATCGGTATGTGTACTTTTTTTTCTTTCTCCATTTTCCTGGTTTTTCTTTTTAGTCTATGTTTTCTTTCACAATATGACTAATATGGAAATATGTTTTGCATGACTGCACATGTATAACCTATATCAAATTGCTTGCCTTCTCAATTGGGGGGGTGAAGGAAGGAGAAAGAGAATTTTACACTCAGATTTAAAACAATGTTAAAATTGTTTTTACATTTAGTTAGGGGAAAATATCAAATAAAATTTTAAAGTATAAAATGAAAAATTCCAACCTTGTTGCTTGCCCAGGGTATAAAAAAAAAAAACCACCTCATTCTTTCTATGCCTTACAGTTTCCTTGCTTAATTTTCTCTGTGGTTTCATGAAACTGTATGTGAAGAAGCTAGGATGTATGAAGTATCTAGGCAAATCCCCTTTGTGGCTAAACTGGTACTCTCCTCTTAAGCTAGCTAGGTGCCTTCAGAAGCTGTTCCCTTGAATCTTAACCAATTATTCATTGAATAATTGCTTCACAGGATGCCTGAATGCAGAAGAAAATATTAAAGCTTGGAGGAACTCTACACACCACCTAGTCTAATCCAATCCCCCCATTTTACAGAGGAAAAGTGGGTATTCTCAAGGTCATAGTAATAGGCAGCTAAGTGGTATGAGGAATGGAGAGCTGGGCATAGAGTCAGGAAGACTCGAGTTCAAATACAGCCTTAGACCCTTACTAGCTTGGTGACTGGGCAAGTTATTTAACCCCTGTTTGCCTCAGTTTCCCCCATTATAAGGATAAGACCAATGTTTGCCTCAAAGTTTTTGGGAAGATCAAATGTGATATTTGTGAAGCACTTAGCATATATAAATGTTCATTCTCTTCCTAGTCCTTTCCCTCTGCTTCCATAGATAATGGTGAGAATATCTGGATTTTTTGCCTTTCAGGTCATTATCATTCTACTCAACCACCTCTCTTGGTACAAACATACCAGAGATATTGCTGCTATAAAAATTATTATTACAATACAGCATATACATTGGGAAAATATGACTTGTTGAAGGAGACATAGCTGGGTATATTAACTAGGGCAGAGAGTACACCAGTTCTATTTGAATTGGTGAGAGACAGTATGATCTAGGGGTTAGAGAGGATTAAAGACCCTTCCTGAACATACATAAGATAAGGGTTCAAGTTCTTATAACCCACATTGGCTATGTGACCATAGTCACATAGTCATTTATTCCTTCAGTCTATGCCACCTTTGCCCTCAGAAGCTCTGAAAGATAGGTGCAAAACAAATCCTTATCTACCTAAGTAAAGAGATTTTCCTCACTAGAATTTTCACACACCAATGAAATAGAAATAAACAATAATAACACAATTCAATAGGTGAGTTCATATTCAACTACACCTTTTTCTTCAAAATCTCAACACTTTCTGAAATTATTTTGATAATTTGTTTGAATATACTGACAACATTATTTATTTTCCTGTGTAGCTGCATTTAAATATAGAATTATGGCAATTCTCTAGGTATCTCATATTAAGAATAAAAGGCCAAAGTAAATTATACTTTGACTTTGTTAGACACGACTGAACCCAATACTGTTTTTTCTTTTAAGGAATTTCTATTTTAAAATTGACTGCCTTTCAGTCATAAAAAATTTCTTGCAAGGAAAAAGAATACCTCCACAAAACCCCCCATATTTATCCATATTTATGTTCAATGTCAATAAATCAATAAACATTTATTAAGCACCTATTATATGCCAGGCTCTATGCTAAGTACTGGGGATAAAAAAAAGGGGCAAAAGACAGTCCCTGCCCTGCAGGAGTTTGCAATCTAATTAATAATGTCATAAGAGGGGTGGCTAGGTGGCGCAGTGAATAGAGCACTGGCCCTGGAGTTAGGAGGACCTGAGTTCAAATCCGGCCTCAGACACTTAACACAAAAAGCAGCTGTGTGACCTTGGGCAAGTCGCTTAACCCCAATTGCCCTCCAAAAAAAAAAAGAAAAAAGAAAAAAACATCATAAGAACACTTTTATATTAGGAAATTTTGAATTGGAAGAACAACCCAATGCATGTTTAGAATCAAATCTACCTTACTTACATGTTAACCTATTCAGAGATTACTCAGTCTCTAAAGCCTGAAAATGAGGCTTTTTTTCTTTCATATGGATGTCAGCTAAAGAAAAAAAAAAGACATCAAGACCAACTATCATATAACTAGAAAGGGAGGAGAAAATTTAACATTCTAGTTATGATTCCCTTTACTTCAGATAAAAGGTACATAATTTTCCAAAATTAGATACTTCAAATGGGACTATTTTTTTCTGAGCATTTTAAACAGTAGCTTCTTGGAAGTATGAAGCTCCTTAAAAGCTGATACTGTTGCCATAGACAAATAAAAATACACATGCTTATGTTTAAATTCTTTTGCTTCCTTCCTAAAATACCAAGCAAGGTATGGAAGGCTTCTCTGAAATCTACCAAGATTTAAGAATTTGTCCTCTAAAATATATACCAATCACTAAAAATACAGAATGACTCGACAGACTGCAATGTCAAGACCGTTAAATCCTTAAAACAAAATTAATTTTAATTCTTAAAAAACTGTACCAAACACTAATTTATAGATGATAAGGAGTGTGCTGAAAACAAATAAAAAGGGCATATTCTTGGGCATGCACAAACTTCCTCATATTTTTATACCTTTTTCTATGTAAACTTTTGGTTTTGCTTGATAATTTGGTTTTTATACTACTTTCTTTTCCTAATATATTAATCCCTCTTCCCCACTCAGCATCCATCTTTTGGAATACAAATAAAAAAGAGATAAAAAATAAATCAATTAAAGAAAACTAACCAATACATTAAGTAATTCTAACAATATATGCAATATTCCACTTTTATAGCCCTTGACCTCTAATGAAAGGAGAGGGTAGTTTCTTTCTTATTCTGAACTTAAAATATTCCAAAAATGAGCATGAAAACTGTTTCTATTTCATACAGTTTGCTTTAAGTATATATGTATATATATTCACATGTATATACAGATACATGTGATTACATGCATATATGTATGTACATATATATATATATTATTTTTTTCACACATTACTTTCAAAGCTGTCTATTCCTCTTTTTGGATTATCAAAGATGTTTCAAAAGTCCTCCTTTGAGGAGGGGTCCTCACTAGTGCTAACATTCCCTCTTGTCCTCCTACTTTTTTTTTTGATTTTTTTGGAGGGGAGAATGCTGGGCAATTGGGGTTAAGTGACTTGCCCAAGGTCACACATCTAATTTTGTGTTAAGTGTCTAAGGCTGGATTTGAACTCAGGTACTCCTGACTCCAGGGCAGGTACTCTATTCACTGAGCCACCTAGCTGCCCCCCCACCTCTTAAAAAAGAAAGGATATGGGCTTACAACCCTTAAAAAGAAACCCTTGCAGCACATAAATATAATAAAACAAAAACAATTCTACACATCCGTGTACAAAAATATGTCTCTGTGCCATAAGTCCATCACCTATCTTCTCAAGAGGAAGGTAACAATCTGAAGATGTGGCTAGTCATTGCTTTGGATAACACTAAGGCTTTCAGAGTTTTTATCTGAAATGTTGTCGTTGAACAAATTGTTTTTGTTCTATTCATTTCATTCTGCAATATTTCCTACTTGCCAAGATTCTCCAAAATCATCTTTCATCATTTCCTTTTCTAGGATTCTCTTAAATCTTATATTTGCATTTCAAAATTCCTACTCAGTTCTAGTCTTTCACCAAAAAAGCTTAAAAATCCTCTATTCCATTAAAGGTCATTTTTCCCCTAAAGAATCATACCAAGCTTTTGAGTATAAGTTTATCTTGGTTGTAAGCCCATATCCTTTGTCTCTTCAAATATTGCATTTCAAGATCTTCTTTCATTTAAAGTGAAGGTTTCCAGGTCTTCTGTGAATCTAACTATGAACTCTTTTTTTTTTTTGAAGGGGGGAGTACTTGCAGTACTTCTTTCATATGGAGGCTCTGAATTTTAACTACGACATTGCTGGACTTCTGAAGATTCTTGCAAAAGATTCTTAGTGGATTCTTCAAATTTTCACTTAGCCCTCTGGTTTTAATAGATCTTGGCAGTTTTCATTTATGAGTTCTTGAGATATATTGTGCAAACTTTAAAGAAAAAACATTTTTCAAGGAGTCCAAAAATTCTTAAGTGATCTGTCCTTGACTTATTTTTTTAAGTTAGTCATTTCTTTTTTTTGCTTTTTGAAGGGCAATTGGGGTTAAGTGACTTGTCCAAAGTCACATGGCTAGTAAATGTGTTAAGTGTCTGAGCACAGATTTGAACTCAGGTCCTCCTGACTCCAGGGCGGGTACACTCTATGCACTGGACCACCTAGACACCCCAATTAGTCATTTCAAAAAAAATATCATATAGCTTTCATCTTCTATTTTTAATCTTTATTGTTGTTCTAATATTTCTTGATGTCTCTTAGAATCATTGATTTCTGTTTGATCTAATTTAATTTTTAAGAAGTCTATTACTTGAATAAGGTTGGCTGCTTTCTATTCTGAACTATCTATTCTACTTACAATTCTTCCTTTCAGAGCTTTTGTTTTATTTTATTTTTTATCTCTTGCTTCACTTCTTCTATGTGGCAGCTATGTGACAGTGAATAGAGGGCTAGACTTATAATCTAGAAGATTTTAATTCAAATCCAGCCTCAGACTCTTAGCAGCTGTGTGATACTGGGCAATCCACTTAACCTCTCTATGTCTCAGTTTCCTGAACTGTAAGATGGGGATAATGATAGCACCTGCCCCTAGGGTTGTTGGGATGATCAAATGATCAAATATCTGTTAATTGCTTAGCACAGGGTGTGGCACATATTAGGCAATTAATAAATGCTTATTCCTTCCCTGCCCCTCTCCCATGTAGTCTTAGTGAAAAAATCATTTTTTTCTTTCTCCTGTGTCTTTGCTTAATATTATTACATTATTACTCTTTTCCAGGTTGAACTTTATCCTTCTCTCCAGACTTACTACATGAACTGGTGTTTTGTCTTGGGGCCAGTCTCTGCTTTCTTCTGTGCTTTTGGATGAAGTGATCAACCCTGCATGGTCACCAGTTAGGTCACCTGGATTCCTACATTGATCTCAACATCCTGGGCTTTGCCCCCTACTCATACCTTTAGGTTTAGAATACTGGATTCTCAGAGTCCCCTATATCATGTTAGGACCCAGAAGCCCTGGGAAAATCTGTAATGATTGTTGCCACACCCACACTGGTAACTGCCTCACCTATAGAATCCCAGGTTCTTTACTGTGGGTTTTCAAACTCAGGGAAACTTTCTTAGCTAGTTCTCTGCTCTTGTTGCCTCCAGACTGACCCTTCAGGCTGCATGTTTCTCTGATCATGTGGGTAGGCTGAAAACTTGTCACTGCCATTCTGGCACTGGTGGTAGCTCCCTTTTCCATGGCCTGGAGGATAACTGATTTTCTATATAGTTCTGGGATGGAAGAAGTCACTTAGCAGCATTGCTCATTTGAATCTCTAGATCATTATTCAGCCTGGCAAGACTTTTAGGTTTATGCTAGAGGTGGTGTTAAGGAACTAATTTCCTGTCTCTTCTCAGACATCCATCTTGACCAGAAGCCAGAAGTCACCACTTGCTCACTGTATTCTCTTCTTTGCACCAGTGTTGACCAGAGCATAGTTCTCCAGACCTGAGTTTAGGAATATATAAATTGAGTCTAAATATGTTACTTTAAAAATGAAATGAAACTTTCAGATACATGATCAAATAACCCCCCAATCATTCGCTCATATGTAGATCGTTTTTATACTTTTAAATCAAACCCAGACATTTGTGGGTTTGTTTCTTTCTACTGGTTTGTTTCAGTTTGGTTTGGTTTTAATTTCTCAGTGTCATCTAAGAGGTAAATTATGCTATATTGAGTAAAGAAGATTTTATAGAAGCCACCAAGTGCAATGCAGATGTAGTGACAGCTCCAACCAGGAGCAACCAGAAAACTACTGCTGGTTCTTTCCAATGAATTTTTTTGCTGATGCTATTCAAGATATTTCTCCCTTGAGGCTGGATCCCTAAAATGTGGTTGAAAAGTACCTGACAAGCTCAGCTGGAGGGAGAAGATTAGAATTTGTTGCTTGAAGCAAAATAACCAGGCACTTGGTAACTGCCTGTTCCTTACCACGTGTGATTCTGGACAAGTGGAAGGTGTTACAGCCTCCCTGGGACTCAAACTGATGACTTGCTGTTTGTCTCCCATTATGCCTACCCTTCTTTTCCCACTACCATCACCCTTTTAGTCAAATAACACTTAATGAGTACAAGGATCTGCTTATTCAGTTGAACACAAGATTTCTGATCCCACAATGTCCACAATTAAGTGGCTCAGCAGCAAGACTGAGTCACATCAGAAGTCCCACAAAATCTGTTCAACAAGCCTGGCTTCTGAGCTAACAAATACAACCTGTTTAAACCAAACTTCTGACTTCTCAGTTTCTTTTATCAGATAGTCCTCAAAGGAGAAATTTTATTTTTAGTTTGGTTATAGTTGTTTGTGTGGGGGGTGGGGTTAGTAGCGATATTAAAGGAAGGTACCCCAGTCTTGTAAATACTTCCTCCCCTCTTCTTAAGGTTTGAACTTCACTTCCTCCAATCTCTATCTGTAGATGACCCTGCCTTCTTACACTGAGAAGACTGAGGACATCTCTTATGAATTCTCTCATGTCCCACTTCTCTTCCCATAAAAAACATTCTTTATGTTACGTATTTGTCCATCCTCTTTTCTTTATCTCCATCAAAATAAAGAACCTCTTCCACTGTGCCCTTGAACTTAATCATTCTAGTGTCTGGTATCGATCATTTTCCTACACATTCCTGCTCCTGCTCCCCCTTGCCCCTACCTAATCAATCCATTGGTTCCTTCCCATTTGCCTAACAAGCAACCTCACATTCCCTCTATCTTACAACAAATGAATACATAACAAAAATATTTCTTGGCTTCACAATCCCCTCCACATGTGTATATTTCTCTTCTTGCTGACAAATTTTCAGAAAGAATCATCCGTGTTTTCTCAAGTCATGTTAAGTCACCCAGCATTTATCAAGTACCTACTATGTGCCAGGGACTGCTGGGGATACAAAGGAAGACAAAACAGAACAAAACAGGCTCTCACGTCAAGGGCCTCACAGTCTAGTGGAGGACCCAACATGCAAATGGCTATGTACAAACAAGATGCTTGCAGGATAAATTGGAGCTAATCAACAGAGGGAAGGGTGATCGAGCGTCAAAAGTGGCAGAAAGATCAAGAGGGATGAAGATTACGGAAAGGTCATTAGATTTGACAATGAAGAGGTCATTGGCAACTTTGGAGAGAGCAGTTTCAGTTGAATCATGTGGTCAGAAGCAGAGAGGTGATAACTTTCCCAAGGCGCTGAGTCATGAGAACCAAGAAGTGATACCTATACAGAAATAACTCTATATATGGGTAGTATGGAAGGGTGTATCAAGTGAGGTTTTATGAGGGTGGAGGAGACAAGGACATGCTTGTAGGCGGTAGGGAAGAAACCAATATATGGAGAGAGATGGAAGACAAGTGAGAGAGAAGAGATGATGGGGGGGCAATCTACTGGAGAAGGGCCACGTCTTCATGTGAGACAGAGGTGAGGGAGGAAGTAATAGCAGAAGATATCTTAATGATGTAAAATGGAGAAGAAGGGAGAAGACAGAACTCTTGTCAAAAGGCCTCAATTATTTTGGTGACATATGAAGCAATATCCTCACTTAAGAGAGTGGGGGGAGTGAAGCCATGGAAATTTTAAAAGAGATGAAAAAGTTTGGAAAAATCCACTGTGTTAAGTGGGATAACAAATCAATCACGGAAGTACAAAAAAGATTGCCTAGCTGTAGCATTGTTATGTAATATAATTTATAGTGAGTTCAAATCTGGCTTTAGATATTTGCTCACTGAAGGGTTGAATAATATGTTGGGCAAATCACTTCACCTTGCTCTGACTCAGTTACCTCATCTGTAAAATGGAGATAATACTAGCATCTATTTCCCCAGGCTGTTGTTAGGATAGAAGAAAATTTTCTTTATAAAACACTTGGCAAACCTTAAAGCACTTTATAAATAAGGCATCATCATCATTGTTGTTATTACTATTATGACATTTGACGTGTTTTCATGATTTTCTCCAGCTTCCTTCGGCAGCACATGACTAGGATCAAAGACGTCAGCTGGAAAGCTGAAGCTTGTCAGGGCAAGAATAATGATAGGATAAGGGAACAAGGTACTTGAGAAAAGAAGACGAAGTAAAGGTGGACTGGTGCGCCAAGGGATCAAGATATGGAAGGAAGGAGAATTAGACAGTGAAGAGGTGATGGCCCAGGAAAGACTGGAGGGCAGAGACATTGAACTTTCTACCTCTGCTTCATCATCGATCACTGCTCTACAAACTGCCAACCCACTACCCTTAACAATTTGGCTCTATGTCCACAAACTCTTCTGAAATTGTCTCGGATCTACAAGGACCTTTGGTCTGGCAAACCCAAAGCAATTTTCTCCACTCTTCTTCTCAGGATTTGTTGCTGTAAGCCTTCCTCACCCACCTCCCTCAATATTCTCCTCTACTACATGTCACTGAGCTCTCCCAGTTCTACCATGGATCAGAGCACTCCTTGGACTTGTTTATTGGATCATAATCTCTCTACATTCTCTGTCCTTCCTGGGCTAATCGACTTCCACAGCCTCAATGATGACCTCTCTGGTAACTCCCCTATCTCTTTCCCTGAGCTCACCATCACCTAACTGATGACAACAAAGGCCAGGCTGCTGACAAGCGTACAACACTCTAAGGTTTACAAAGTGCTGTTCCTTACATTATTTCATTTGAAAGGTTACAATGCAAATTCATTATTCTGGCACTTAAGCTACACAATCTGGATCCAACCAACTTCCCCAGGTTTATACTGGTTACCTCCCCTTCATTATGCATTCAGTATTAGACTGATATGCATATCATTCCTGGAATATACACTCATGCTGTTCTCTTCCACCATCTCTGCACAAATGCATGCAGATCCATGCTCAGGAATGGCACTCCTGTGGCATATTTGCTAAGATCCTTCCTTCTCCAACGCCCAGCTCAGTTGCTCCCTCCCCTATGAAGCCTTCCCTAACCCCCTCTCTTATATTCCATAACTTTTGCCTAACCTGCTCTAGCATCTCCCAGGGGAAGAGACTCCCTCAAGTAATGCAACTTACAGTCTTAGTGGCCTAGAGTGCAGGTATTAAACAGGAAATTCATGTGGTCCACAACACTCCCAAGCACAGCCTGAGTGAAATTAAAATGTAAATGGGAAGTATTTAACAAAATAAATTAAAACATAAAAAACTAAGAGACTATTATATTTTAAGTTCAAAATAGAATAAATAATTTTTAAAAATATTAAGTCAGTACTAGGTCTGCAGAGATCCTAATGGACAATCTAGTGGCACCAATTTTTATGTGAGCCTAGAACACTGAGACATTAAGAGGCCATCCCAAGGCCACCTAGTTAGCAACCTTGAACCCAGAGAAACCTGGCTCTCTAGCCACTAGATTCTGTTTTTATCCAGAGTAAATAAAAAGTAATTTGGAATGGGGGAAGGAGGAAAGCACAAACAATTGGGAACATCACGAATGTAAAAGATTGTGCTTGAGGTGAGTCTTTAAAGGAAATTGGGATTCTAAAGGATGGAATGAGAGAATGAATTCTAACCATAAGGGGACAGCTTGGATAAAAGCTCAAAGGAAGGTAATGAAATATCAAATAGAAGGGTACAGCAAGTTAAGCAGCCTGGGTAAAAGACAAAGAACATACAGTAATGCAAGAGAAAACCAATCTGGAAAGATCAGCTGGATGCTGTAACAAATATGGCACATTCTTTGAAAAGCTGATTATTTAATGTGCATGTACATACATAGACATTTTTCACTCATTTCAGTCATGTTTGACTCTTCATGACCCTACTTGGGACTTTCTTGGCAAAGACACTGGAGCGGTTTGCCATTTCCTGCTCCAGTCCATTTGATAGATGAGGAAACTGAGGTAGAGAGGGTTAAGTGACTTGCCCAGGGTTATACAGGTAGTAAGTGTCTGAGGCTGGATTTGAACTCACAAAGATGAGTCTTCCCGACTCCAGGTCTAGCACTATATCTGCTATACCATATACATGTATGCAAATACACTTATATGTACATATATGTATATATTTTTGCATGTTTACACATACATAAACATATGCTTGCATGCATATATATAATCATACATATATGTGTATATACATATGTGTGTACATTTGTAGATATCCATACATTACAGGCAGAAAGGACCGTGCACAAAGTTGGCCTCCAAGCCAGGGAGACCATAGGTCATATTTCCCCTCTGACACATACTAGCCATGTGACTGGGTATGTCATTTAAAGCCATCCTGGATTATTATCTTATGATGTTCTCACCCACCATCTGGGCAATAAGACTATAAACTTCGAAGAAGGTACAGCAGACCTACATCAGGACAGTTTCCTCACTAAAAAGTTAAATGAAGGTAGGTGAGAAAGTGGAGAGTTTGTTTGACTTGGAGTCAGGAATACTTGAATTTAAATCCTTCCTAAGAAATTTATGAGCTATTTGACTCTGGACAAGACTCTAGGCCTCAGTTTCCTCATCTGTAAAAGTGGAGGACTAGATTTGATGGCATCTAAGGTCCTCCACAGCTCTCGATCTATGATCTTCTGAGTTCTATATACGCAGAGGCAATCCCTGTCATTTACTTATATACAGCCATGCTTATTAATCTACTCCTGAAGGCCAGGGTTCATACCTTGTTCATCTCTGCACCCATGTATACAGCACGTTGGAAACAAAAGCACTTAGGGTCTGCTGAATTCCATACAGACCACAGGTGAACCCAGAAAGGTATCTAACGTCAAGACGCTGGCTGATGCGCTGCTGCTCTTAAGAGACAACATTAGCAAATCAAAAGTCCATCTCTCAATAATGGCATGTTATTTCACTGTTACATAAACAGAGTTGATTCCATGGTAGACACTTATCTTTCTGGGATAGCTTAAGTGTCCTGGCTCAAGGCAGGAGAATAAATGAATAGCACTTGCCAGGTCACAAGCAGGCCTATGAGTCTATCATTTACCATATGCAGTATAAACAAAGCAATGTTTTCCTCAAAGAATTTGATATAAAACTGAGTCAAGATGAAATGGTTGTCATTTTTGGCAGGTAGGGAAGGCAGGGGGATGGAAGCTGGTGCTGCTGAGGTCTCTGTACATCTCTCATGCTTCAGGAACCCCTCTGTGTAGACCATTTCCCATTAACTCCTTGCCTGCCCTTGTTTTCAGACACTCAGAATTGAACATTATTACAAAAATGGAAAATAAGTAAAAACCAGGGGAAAAAAGCACAAGGAGCAATATGTTTTTGTATATTTTTCATGACTAAAAAACCAAATCAGGTTACCAGCAGTGGACATATATATTTTAACATCATTACATAATTTGACATAAACACCTAGAACAGGAGTTCTTAACCTTGGGAGGGGAGTCATGGATTCCTTTGGCAGCCTGGAGAAACCTATGAACCCATTCTCATAGTATTTTAAATGCATAAAATAAAGTACATAACATTACAGAGGAAACCAGTTACACTGAAATACAGTTATTAAACACTTTTTAAAACAAGCTCATGAACCATAGGTTAAGAATACCTGAATTCAAGAGCCACATGGAGACCATAACTGGAAGACTTGAAAACAGAATTTCAGACACTGACAGGTGCTGGATAAGTTTTCAAACCATCTGTTCACTTTGCTTGCAAAACTAGGTGCTAAAGCTAATACAAATCTGAACCTCTACATAATTTTTCCCATAGAAATAAACAACAGGGCAACTACATGGCACAATGGATAGGGTGCCAGGCGCCGAGTCAGGAAGATCTAATTCAAACATGGCCTCAAACACTTACTAGCTTTGTGATGCTGTACAAGTCACTGTTTGCCTCAGTTTTCTCATCTGCAAAATGAGATGCAGAAGGAAATGGCAAACCACTCCAGTATCTTTGCCAAGAAAACCCCAAATGGGGTCATGAAGAGTCAAGGGACTGAAATAAATGAACAAAAACAAAACAACAGAAAAATAAGTGGAATTCCAGTTATATATACATTGCTTCTGTGTTCCTTTGTGTTGTTGTTTTTTTTTTTTAAAGTAAATGGGGGTGGAGTGAAGAGTATTATTTTGTCAGTAGCTGGAAGTTCCTAGTATAGTCATGGAGCTGATGAAAATCTGAGCTCCTTCACAATTTAGAATCCTCAGAACACAGATTTAAAGGGGGAAGGGAACACACAGGCAGATCATCTGGTCTAAGCTCTTGATTTTTAACATGGAAAAAAACCAACCCAATAACAGTTTCAGGTGAAGTAATCTGCCCAGGATCACACAAATAGCAAATGGTAAAGTTGGCATTTGCTCAGACTCCCAGTCTAATGCTTTACCCACCCTCTCAATTTAGAGTCTTACAGAGTTGTGAGAGTTACTGAATGGCTAAGTGATATTTCCTGGGTCACATAGCCATTATGCCTCAGACCCAGGACTCCAATCCAGGTCTGTTAACTCCAAGACTGGCTTGCTACCCACCCACTACACCACACTGCCACCGACGCCACCGACGAAGCTGATTATGCTTTACATATCTGCCACCTTTTTTTGTGATAGCATTTTAACGAAACATGACTAGTTCTTCTAGATCCACTAGTCTCTACAACCTACTTTATTAGAAACACTCCTGATTGTTTGAACAGCATTCTAGCCCGCAGCAACGAGAACTTGAGAGATATGTCACTCACTGAAGAACTCACCACAACTTATCATGTGTATGCTGTCTTAAAGTCAGGAAACCAGTTTGCGCTTTGAAGCAAAAATCACTCCGCAAATCTTCCCCCCCCAGCCCTGCTTACATCAGCCTCGGGCCATCACACGAGAGAATTCTTCCTCTTAGGAAAAATCCCTGGAGGACCCCTTGCTACTGACACATGGAAGTAAAGAGAGTACCATCACCCAAAGCAATGGATCAATCTCTCTCTCCTCTGTCTCTCCTCTCTCCTCTCTCTCTCTGTCTCTCTGTCTCTCTCTTTTTTTCTTTTCCCATCTCCCCTCTCCTCTCTCCTCTTCTCTCTTCTCTCCCTCTCTCTTTCTTTCCCTCTCTCTGTTGCTTCACAAAGAGCAGGAATCCAGCCTTTTTCCAGTGGGCACTCAATCCGCACGGAGCAAAGGGGTCCAAATGCTTTCACGAGGGGGCAAACATTAAAATGGAGGTGGAGGGAAGGTAGCAAACTTTGTCCCAGTCCTCACTAGCCTCCCCAGCCCAAGCAGAAGAGTAAGGGAAGAAAAGCCTTGGCGTAAGCAGAGACAGTTGAGCTGTCAGAGGTAACCTAGTGACAGCCACGGAGGAGGAAGGGCTCACTGGGGGCTCTCGATGCCATGGACCTTAAGGCTAAGGTTTCTGGGGGTTCTGAGCCTCCCTAGAAAGCTGTGCTAGGAGACCCCACTAAGACACCCCCGTCCACCCCCCAACCCTACTCAGGTGCGGTTCAGTTCCGCTCTCCTTGCTCATCTGCTCGCTTTCATATGTTTTCTAGGGAGGGGGAGAGGAGGAGCTGAAAAGAGCAGCCCGGGAGAAGCCCTGGATGGCAGTGAGGTCTCCTCCCTTCCCTGTTTTCCCCCACTTTGGATGAAAAAGAAAAATGGAAGCCGGGACCACTGCAAAGGCTAGGGTCACGGATGCTAGGAAAGGGGAAGAAGGGAAGGAGATTGCAGAGAAGGCAGAAGGGGAACTGCTTGGGGAAGCAGAAGAAAAAGAAAGAGAAGGGAGAAGTGGGGGAGAAGGGGAGGTCGGCAACAGAGCCTCTCACAAAGAAAAGGAGAAGCTAGAGAGCAGCCCAGCTCCCTACCTGTGCGGCAACTCCCAGCGGCGCCGCGGGCAAGGGATTATCCAGCAGGTCCATCTGGATCTCCTGCGCCACAGCCGCTGCCGCCACCGCCGGGATGGGAGGCGACTTGGACATGTCGCTTTGGACCATTGGAGAAAAGTCAGAGAGAAGAAAGGCAGGCGGCCAGCCGAGGTCCTCGTCCTAAGCCCCGCAGTCCGGCTTGGGGCTCCGCGGTACGATTCCGGGCTCCACGGTCCGGCTCTGGACTCCGCTGAGCGCTCCGCTCGGTGTCCCGAGGTCCGGCTCGGGTCCCAGCTGCTCTCTCGGCTCCACCGAGCCGCGGTGCGCCTCGGGGTTTTGCCGTCAGGATCGGGGATCAGCTCTCCCGCCCCCGGCTCCGCTGTCCGGTTCGGGTCTCCGCAGTATGATCGGGGCTCCGCGGTCCAGCTCGGGGCTCCACTGCGCGCTCAGCTTCTGCGCTCCCGCGCTGGCTGCGCTGCCCCGCAGCGCCCCCAGCGCTCTGCCCAGCGAGCGCTCCCCACTTGGCCACTCTCAGGGCGCGAGACTCGGCCGTGCCATTTTGAAAAGCGGAAGATCCGAGGGACTGGAGGCAGAGGTGGCCCGGAGCCGCCAGGGGCCCGAGAGAGGGGCCCAGCAGAGAGAGGCCCCTTCCTCTTTCCAGCAGCAGCCTTGGCGGCTGCTGTGCCTCGTTTCCCTGGCCCCCGCCGGAGACCGAAAGTGAGGGCGCTCCGAGCCGCGTCTGAGCCAGGCAGCAGCAGCAGCAGCAACAGCAGCAACAGCCGCCGCCTGGCAGGAGCAAGCCAAGAGGGAGGGAGGGAAGGGGGAGAGAGAGCGAGCGAGCGAGCGCGGGAGCGAGCGGCCGGGAGGGGGAGGCGCGGGAGCAAGAGAGGGGAACCATGCTCGGAAAAGTTCCTCAGGAGTAGGCGACAGCCCTGTGGGCTCCAACCCTGCCCCCGCCCCGGCCCCTTCCTCTTCTTGCCACTGCCCGCGACTTTACAAAAGTTGCGCCTGGCTACGCTTAGTGGATGCTAATGCATGTATGTGTGTGAGTGGGGGGAGGTCTTCTAGTCTAGAGTGACTATGAGGCCCACCGCTCACCACTTCCGACCCCTTTGGGCCTCGGATTAGGAAAAGGTTACCAAAGAAAGTGGATTCAGCTGAAACGCTAAAACTGAACCTGGGGAACAGGAACGGGAGTCAAACAGACCTGGAAGTAAATCCCGCTTTCCACTAGCTGAGAGATGTTGGGCTAGACCTTTAACCTCTTTGACTCAGTTTCTTCAAGTGTAAAATCAGAGGACTGGCCTCAATGACCCTTAAAATCCCTTCCAGCTTTAAATGAATGATGCTATGAATAAAGGCAAGGCCCTTTAGGTGACCCGTGTAACAAGTGTCAAGTGAGTACAAGGATTTGTTTTTTTTACTAGTAGTGACTTTGGGAGACTGAAGCAATGTATGTGCTCTCGTTCTTTTCCATGTTTGGTTTTGTTTCCTCTTTCCCACTGTTCACTCCATTGGTTACAACCCTTCTATACAATCAGACTAAAGAACAGTATTTGCAGATCCTATACTAGATTGCATGCTGCCATGGGGGCGGGGGAAGGGGGGAAGGAAGGGGAGAAAATTTGAAACTCAAGGGATTGTGGAACTGAATCTTGTAAACTAAAAGTAAATAAACAAATCAATTAATTTTAAAAAAAAAAAGGAAACTGTTGGTGGGTTACTAGGCAAGAAAGGTAAATAGACACCAACATTTAGGACCTGACCCAATTCAGTTGGACTTCAGATCCAGAACCTATCCCACTACTTCCAAATTACACCCAGGTTCTTTGTTGTTGTTGTTGTTGTTGTTACTTTAAAGCTCCTACTAAGCTCAAAGTTTGTTATTCTAAAGGCGATCATCACTCTCCTGTCTACCACCATTCTCCCAAACCACCTCAATCATGTAGCCCTAGCAAAAGTCAAGATGTTTCATGATTGTATTGGAGAGGTTTTATACATTTTTAACACTGAGGCTGAAGTAAAAAGGCTCACTTAAGGGAACATGAAAAACCTAGCTTTTGGCAATGGAAAAGCAGTTATGGCAAGAGTCAAGGTTGCTTCATTTAGAAAATTCCTTTCAGAAATTCCTAGCATATCACTTAGAGCATTGTGTGCACTACAGGTCATATCCCATGAAAACAAATACCATTACAATTCAAGGCTCTGGATCACAAGATTTCTGAGCAGTATTACAATTTTTTGGAGGAAGAGGATGGGGGGAGTGGAGATTCTGGGCTCTTGAGTTCCTCTGTGTTATGAAGGTACATTTTGGAGTTACCTAGGTCACTGAGAGGTTAAAGAACTAATTAGTTGAGTCCAGGACTTCCTGACATAGGGGTTAGGCGTCTAACCATTGCTAGTATGGCTATATTAAATAATAATTTAGTCATGTGGAATGTAAAGTAATGAACCTCACCAAAAAGACCACTGCAATAGCTTTATATTTGGTCTTGCCCCCAACCCCACAAAACATAGCTTCCAATTTGTATTACTAAAACCCAGGTCTGACCATGTCATTGCCTTGGTTCAAGAAGCTTCAGGGGCTCCCTCTTGCCTCTTGGATGAAATACAAACTGCTGTTTGGCATATTAAACCCTTGATAATCTCTTTCCAATCTATGTTTCCAGACTGATTTTGCATTACTTTCTGTCATGCATTCTTTGCATCAGCCAAACTGGCTTACTTAGTATTTCTCTTACATGATATTTCCATTTCTTGTCTCTATCTATGCTTTTGCCCACATCAGCTATCTCTCATGCCTGGAATGTACTTATTCCTCGAATCAACTACTTGAAATCCCAAGCTCCCACCATGGCACAGTTCAAGTGATGTTTCCCAGAAGAGGCCTTCCCTGATTATTTTTCAAAATTATTTATACACTTTGTTTTTACTTAGAAACTTATCATATCCTCTCTACCTCCTGTAGAATGCAGATTTATGTAGGGCAAGGAATGTTTCTTTATTTTTTTCATAGTTCCTGATTCATAGTAGGTATTTAATAAAATGATGGAATTCCAGATTTAAATTTTATTTAAAATCTATTTAAAATTCTAAAAGATGATGCTGTTAAAGCCCTGCACTCAATATGCCAGCAAATTTGGAAAACTCAACAGTGACCACTGCATTGGGAAAAGGTCAGCTTACATCCCAATACTAAAAAGGGGCAATGGCAAGGAATGTTGAAATTAATGAACAATTGTGCTCATTTCACATAACTGCGAGATTATATATAAGATTCTGCAAGCTAGGTTTCAGCAATGTGTGAATGAAGAATTACAGGAAAAGCAGGCTGATTTTTGAAGAGACAGAGGAACTAGAGACCAAATTGCCAGCATTCGAAGGATCATGGAGAAAGCAATGGCATTCCAGAAAAACATCTGCTTCTGCTTCTACAACTACATTAAAGCCTTTGTGTAGACCACAACAAAATGTGGCAAACCTTATTTGTCTCCTGAGGAACCTGTATTCAGGGTAAAGAACAACAGTTAGAACATGAAACAATGGATTGGTTTAAGAATGGAAAAGAAGTAGGGCAAGGCTGTATGTTGTCACTTGATTTATTTAACTTTTATGCAGAGTACAGCTTGTGAAATGCCAGGACGGATGAATCAAAAGTTGGAACTAATGTTGCTGGGAGAAATATCAATTCTCAGATATGCAGACAATACCACTTTGATGGTAGAAAGTGAAGGATTCAGAAGCCTTTTGATGAGGGTGAAAGAGAAAAGTCAAAAAAGTTGAATTGAAGCTTAACATCTAAAAAAGGTCTTGGCAACTAGTCCATCACATCCTGGCAAATAAAGGGAGAAGAAATTGAAGCAGTGTCAGATTTTAGATTCTTAGGCTCAAAGATCACTTAGGTGGTGGTTGTAACTATGAAATGAAAAGATCCTATGTATTATGGGCAAAATTGAGATCTGAATAGGGATCCTTCTAATCCAAATCAAGTACCCTTTTTACTACAACACAATTTGCCTGAAATCACACAGATGAGAGATGAATCCAGTAGGGATTCAAACCCAGGTTGAAGTTCTTTCTGTTATATCTATTTTACTAGTATTTATAAATTATTGATATCATAAATGTACTCTGTTCTTCTTAGAATATCTATTCTTGACTCAAGCTTTCTTTAGTTTGTAAGGGACCTAGAATAAACAATCATGAAATATTACCCTAATAGGAGGAAGCGATATTAGTGGGATATATAAACACTATGTAGGTTTCTGAGCATCGATCCTTTCTATCCAGTCTTAAAAGGTCTCTCTTTATCCAGTATCTCAGAAGCACAGATGAAGGCAAAAAATTTATAAATAAACTTAATTCTTTAAATGTGAAAAATTATGCAAATGCAAGACACTCCATCAATAATGATTGTACAGTCAGCCTAGGCATTTAGCCGTAGATGACTAACTTCTTGGAGCTGCATGTCAGAGGCAGCGTGCTCATTACTAGTTATAACGGACAAGTATATTCTGGGCATTACTAATTCTCTGAAATAAGAAGAGGTGCTGTTAGGGAATGTTGGCAGAAACAACAACAACAACAACAACAACAACAACAACAACCCAGAATCCTTTTAAAGATTCCCCTTCTGCAAATGAATGATCAAGTAGCTACATCCACGTGTTCCTTCCTCTCTAAACTGAGTTGAGCGTTAATGAAATGAAGGAGCTTGCCTAACTAGCTTTGAAGTAGGTCAGCAGAATGTCTGCTTCTCCTTTATTTAAGGTGCCCCTTAAACCTGGCCTGTAGTTCAGAATCTACACTGTTAAATCATTTTTATTGTTATTTTTGCATTTCAATCGTTTTATTGAAAGGTCACTTTCTTACTACCAGAACATAATGGTACTTTGTAAGGTTACTTCAGCCAACTTAAGTTTGCATTGATGAATTAAAAAGGAAATTCTTCAATGAATCAGGTGTTTAGGATTAATGGAAGAATACATCTGCAAAATGCTTTAGAAAATGAAGGATAAGACATATGAGCCATGCTGTGGTTCTTTGGTTTATCTTGAAAGGGAAGTTTTTTTACCCCCACAACATGATGTTAAAGGAAAATTTGAACTAGTTATAGCTATTGTGGAAGTTAAGCCATATATTGCTTTCCCAATCCTCTATGTCAATTTAGATTCATTAACCTACAACTAGCCTTAAGTGCTCCACCTGCCACATAATTAGTCAATTAAATTGCTGCTTCTTTGAATCTAAATCATTTTTATTTTCTTTTATTTTTATTCTTTTGCTTTTTGGAGGGCAACAGGGGTAAAGTGACTTGCCCAAAGTCACATGGCTAGCAAGTGTGTCAAGTGTCTGAGGCTGGATTTGAACTCAGGTCCTCCTGACTCCAGGGCTGGTCCACTATTGACTGTGCCACCTAGCCACCCCTCTAAACCATTTTTCTAAGAGCCCACCTATATTGTACTTGCTTATCTTGGTAGAAAGTTTTTCTCAAAACTGTGCCCTTTGTTAACTTGCCATGTAAAGTAGATCAGAAGTAGACATTTAAAGGCACCTATAGGCCCCATTTATAAATCTGTTATCACTCCATAAAAAGTCACTCCTTGATTTTGATTTTGATTTTACTAGGAATACAATATGTGCTTTAATCCACAGGGTATTGGTATAACTTACCAGAGAACCCTAGTCTTCTCAAATGTCTTTTTTGGTGGAGTAAAGGAGGGGGTAGTTTGATATAATGAATACACTTTAGCAAAATCCATATTGGGACAAAAGATAGTCATGTGCAGATATCCAAGAACCCCAAATGAAATAATTTTTTCTCTCTTAGCTTATCTTCTACCACCCCTTCAACAGTCATTGAAGATACTCCTTTCTTCTTGTCTTACCACTGAGTAACTTCTTTTTTTGTACCTTTCCTTTGATTCTCTTTTTGTCCAGAGGAAAGCCAGCCCATCAAACATATTGATGTATTGGCTATGGAGAAAGCCTAGAGAACCTGGGTTTAGGTGCTGCCTCTGACATAAAATGGTGGCATGACCTTGACACTGCCCCAAGGCAGCCCTCTAAGGAATGAGTTGCAGAGAAGAGATGTGGATGTGCATCAGTAGAAATTTTTTCATGAGATGTTCCCTGTACCAATGAAATTGAAGATCTAATGCCTATCCCTAGGACAGTGGAGCTTTGAATTTGAACTAGAAAAGACCTTGGTGGCCCCTGAGTCCAACTTTTTCATTTTACACATGGGTAAATTGAGAGGGAGAGGTTAAATAATATACCCAGTGATTATCCTGTTTTTTTTCCCTTTTCTTGCAGATCTCCCTTTTCTAGAATCACAGATTCTGAACTAGAAAGGGCCTGGTAGATCAGATAGTCAGCATTCATTTTCCAGAGAAAGAAACTGAAGTTTCCAGAGCTTAAATGACTTGCCCATCACATATGTAGTAAGACGGAATACTGGGATTTTAATTCACATCCTCTGATGCCAGATCTAATGCTTTTTCCATTGTGCCACACTACTTTTGAGAACCTATTAAATCTCTCACCTTCTTGGGTTTATGAATTTAGTTGCCTGAGCCACTACCATTTCAGGCTATTATTAAGGAATTGCAGGTTTGTTGGATTTGAAATATATTTGCTCTGGAATGGTGATCCAGTGAAGAAGCAAAACGCATACCTTCACAAGAAATTCTCTCTTATCCCCAATGAACTTGCAGTACCTGGGGCTAAGAGCAACAACTGAAAGATTATAGTTTTGTCTGCTTGGAGTCCCATGGACAGTAAGCACTTTGGCAAAGGGTTAGAAATGTAAATGTATTGTGGTATAACCACTTGCAGTTTTGACCAGGATAAGAATGGGACCTTTGGTTTATTTGGTGTAGGAAACTCCCTCTACCAGTGTGGGACAGCAACTTCTTTACTGTTTTTCATCTTAGAGAGCTGCTAGGACGTCGAGAGTTAAGTAACTTGCTTAAGGTCACATATGTAAGAGACAAGATTTGAACCCAAGTTTTCTTCTTTCCTTGATGCTGACTGTTTTATGATCTTGTTATTTGTTTTTCTTTGATCAGTAAAGACAACCAATATTTTAGGTGCCATAAAGATATCTTATCCTAAAAAGCAAAACCCAAAACAATTTTCGGTAGGTATTAAATACTCACCAACCTAGATGAAGTCAGGGGTTAAAATATGAACACAGAAGGCACTGCAACTGTGAAATCCCCTCAGTTATAGCCAGCAGGTGCACAATGGTGGGCTGACACATTCTTGTCTTTCCTGTGAGTTTCTCCAGTCTTGATTGGTTTGTTGAATAACCTGGGTCTGGTTTCACCAGCATCTCCTCTATCTTTGACCAAAGACCTTTCTCCTAAGATTTTATTTTATTTTTAAACATCTAGAGGCATTAAGAAGAGGGTAGTCAAACTCAGGTACTGTAGTACTCTGAAGCATCAAGGCCAAATTGTACCAACTCAAAAACTCAAATACCCATGGATTGAAAAAATTAGTATCTTTCCATTTCTTTGAATTTTGTGGAATAAGATCTCACAATTTTTAACTAAGAAGTGTTTCATTGTTGTTCAGTTGTATTCGGTCATGTGCAACTTTTTCTTGGCAAAGCCACTGGAGTGGTTTGCTTCTTCACTGGAACCTTCTCCAGTTCATTTTACAGATGAGGAAACCAGAGGCAAAGCAGGTTAAGTGACTTGCCCAAGGTCACATAGCTAGTATCTGAGGCTAGATTAGAACTCAGGAAGTTGAGGGTACTTATGCTGAGAGCACTTATGTACCCTTGAATGCTAGATATTAAATTAATAAAAACTATCCCCTAGTATCTTTTTCCCACTTGGCAGATGATGTTTTGCATGAAAATTTCATGTTGACTGTCTTTAATTGCATATTAATCAATTAATGATGTCCGACTTTCAAGATGTTGAGTGAATGGTAATCATCACATTATTCCCAGGAGGAAAAATGAATGTTTCTTTAATTCTGCAAGTGAAAGGAAATGATGGCTGCTGTTCTTAAGATCACAAATAAACTGAGCACAGAGGAAATATTAGAATTTCACGTTCTCAGTTTTCAGCATTATGATCTTCCAGTAGTTCAGCCACAAAGATGATTTTAAATTTTGGAAAATAATAGTCTTAAGAAAATGTTCCACTCAAAGCCTACTCAATGACTCATTATGGTGTCAAGTTGAATCTGGGTCTTGGAGTATTAACATTAATGATACAAAAGCCATGGTGTGTCCTGCTGAACTAGAAAGACTTTGAATCCTTAAGACCTATCTATAGAATGTAATCCTCCTAAGAGTAACAATTATTTCCTTTTTTTCTTTCTTTCCTCAGTGCTGAGCTTAGTGCTTGGCACATAGTAGGCCCTTAACAAATGCTTGATCGATTGGCCAGCCTAGCTACGGTACAGAAGACCATGATCATAAAGACGGATAGTAGGTGATGAATTCTTTTTGACGCAGCCACTTGTAAAGACCATCCACTGAAAAAGAAAAGAGCTGTCATCTAATTTGGTGTGGGGCAGCAGATACATCAGAGTAATCATAGAACCTTCTCATAGTGAATCATTCGATAGAAAAATGCTAACAATCTCCATCTTATACTACCACGAGCCTTTAAATCAGTCTTTAATAATATCAAATTTTGTGCAAGGTTTCAAATACTTTTCTCCTTCTCTCCTAAAGATGGGAGAAAAGAGTGTACAGTAGAAGGAAAGTTTGAGATTAAACAGATAGAAGGATTTCCTGACCTTCTGACAAGAAATATCCTTTTGGTGTCCTTACTGATGCACACCAGTGTTCCTCTCCTCTATTGACCTCCCGTTTGAACAGGGAGTGAAAGTTGTTTACCACTAGAATTGGTTGCCAGGAGAAAGATAGGAATGGATGGAAAAGTTGAATAGTATTTCTAGGGGAACCAGAATAATCAATACGACCCAATTTGAAACAGTGCCCTAACATCTTATGTCCTAAAGTTAGCACTCAGATAAATCTTTCTTCTGCTCCCCGCTCCCCCGCAGTCACATATATCCTTATAGTTCTATCCTGAGCAACACAGCAAAGTGAGCAGAACACTAGTTGTGAACACAGATCACTTGCCAGCGGTGTGACCACCAGCAAAGTCATTTAATCTCTCTGAACCTGTTTTCTCATCTATAAATGGTGATAATAAAAGCCTAAGGGAGCTAGGTTTGGGGCTCATGAGGATCAAATAAGTCCACAACTATTCATGTAAAGTGTTTTGTATACTTAAAGGTAAAATAGAATTATCGAATGGTTTTTCCCTTTCTGTATCTACCTCTATCTCCATCAGATTCTATACCACATTTGCTTATGTTTGGTCAAGATCAATGTCTGCCTATGGGCTTGTTTTGGAATGGTCATGCCACACAGTTGGAAATGCTCTCTACTACCTGGTGACATACACAAACTGTACCCCCATCCCAGCCCCTGTTGCTCTGTTGTTGCTGTGATTGCTGGTTTTCTCCCCTTACTACCAATCTCCCATTGTCAGATAGAGAAATGAAGTCACTAAATCCTCATGGTGTACTTAGTGCTAGCCTCTCAGAGAGAGATTTGGGAAAAGGAAGGCCAAGAAAAGAGGCAACATTCAACAACTAGGAAGACATAGGGATGAGAGGCAGTGGATGATGATTTCTTCCCTGGGAGATGATGGAAGCTTTAAGTTACTCTTTTAGACAGATCAGTTGAGAGACAGATAGATCAATAAATAATAGACATATCTATCATCTAGCTAAAGTATGTAGAGTAATAGATGTTTATCTATCTTCCTCTCTCCATACATATAGATGTATGTTTATCTTTCTCCAGCTATACATACTTAGACAAAGATGATAAATATAAAAAGAGGCTTTCATATTTGTTTATCAGCTCAAAGTGATAGGAGAAATAGTAAAGAGAGACTTATGACCTTGAGTGAATTAAAATCCTCTAGGCTAGAGATATTTTCCAAGTTTACCTGGAACCAAAAAAGAAAGAAGTGTGCCTTTGGGGGTATCTCTTACTGGTGTATATCTGAGTTCCTCTCACCTCTTGACCTCCCCTTTCAGCAGCAGCTCAAAGTATCTCTGCAGGTGATGGTCTCCTCTCAGTCCTCTCATTCAGGACCTACACCGATCACCAGTGTCTCTTAGAACTTTTTAAACTGTGCATCACAACACCATACGGGATCATGTAACTGAATGTGGGGGTCATGAAAATTTGGCAACAAGAAAGGGTTTCTGAATGCCCAATGATCAAAAATTAATTTAAAATCAAATGTATAAAGAATCCAAAGTATTTCTGGCAGCGCTTGCCCATGTTACATTGCGTGACTTCACGGCAGTCTTGGTTCTGAACACAGCATTGGCAATTACAATATCAAATTATCAATCAATTCTGAAAAATGCTGAAGGTGCCCTATGTCCTTCAGTATCAAATGTTCTGCCAAGATTTAATTCTCTATGTAAAAATAAACAAGCACATCCGTCTCATTAGTATGTAAATTTGCTTTCATCCTTAATAAATGGCAAAATTATATTTATACCAAAGAATTATTTTAAAATAAATTTCTTTAAATCTGTACATGTTTGATTCACGTACCCATTTTACATACCTATATACCTGGGGCCATTTAAAAATTTTTTCAAGCAAAAAGGGGCAGCAAGTGTAAAAAGTTTAAGAAGCTCTGTCTCATATTACAGGTTGAGGTTACCTCCCAAAGTGTTATTGTTGGTTTCTCCAAAGGAGACTACTCTACACAAAACTTACGCATGGGAGAGTCTGAGAAACCATAACCCTTGTAATGCTGTCCATAACTCATATTACAAGTGGGAGGCCTCACCCCTTTTTTTGGTTACATTTTCAATGTGCTAAAGATGTTCCTCAAGTTGGTGGGTTGTTTTCCCCCTTCCAGTCTTAACATACATATTCCTTGGGTAGGGCCAATCTTAGGCAAAATGGCAAATCAAACAGTGTTTGTCTTCTGGTTTTTTCTTCTAGAAACCTCTAGTTTCTCCACTCTTCTCTAAGATATCTAAGAGCTTCACATTATCTTGGTTAATTAAGGTCCTCCATGAAAGTCCTGTTTTCTAAATCTATGTTTCCTTTCCCCTGGCTCGATATCAAGAGTTACTTTTCCTAGAATTATAGAATTCTGGAGTTGGAAGGGACCTTAGAAGTCATCTGACCAAAATAGCTCAATTCAATTTATGAAGCACCTACTAGTTATGAGGCCCTGTGCTAGCTACTGGGACTATAATGACAAAAACAAAACTGTTCCTGCTCACTAGGCACTTAACATCTACTGGAAGTTTTTTCATAGAGGAGGAAAGCAAAGTCCCAAGAGAAGCAACTCTCAAAGAGTGGCCCTAGGAGTCATTGGGGTACTCAATGCCTTTTCAGGGGGTTCATGAAATCAATACATTTTCATAATCATAATAAAATGTTATTTGCCTATTAAAATAGTTCTCCCTCACTAATGCATTGTTGGTGGAGTTGTGAACAGATCCAACCATTCTAGAGAGCAATTTGGAACTATGCCCAAAGGACTAAAAAAAATTACGCATACCCTTTGATTCAGCAATACCACTTCAAGGTTCGTATCCCAGAGAAAAATTTTTTAATGGAAAAACACATATTTGTACAAAAATATTTATAACAGCTCTTTTTGTGATGGCTGAAAATTGGAAATTGAGGGGATGCCATCAGTCAGGGAAGGTTGAACAAGTTGTGGTATATGACTGTAATGGAATATATGTGTCATATTATATGCAGGATGATTTCAGAAAAAATATGGAAAGACTTACATGAACTGATGCAAAGTGAAGTGAGCAGAACTGGAAGAACATTATACAGAATAATAGCAATATTGTACAATGAACAACTGTGAATGACATAGCTCTTAATGATCCAAGACAATTCTAAAGGATTCATGACAAAAAAAAAATGCTATCCACCTCCAGAGAAAGAACTGATGCTATTGGAAGAGACTGAAGCAAGATATTTTTCTCTTTATTTCTTCTTTTCCTTCCTTCCTTCCATTTTCTTGTACAAGATGACTCATATGATTACATTTTACATGATCACACATGTATAACCTGTATCAGATTGCTTACCATCTCTGGGAAGGAGAAGGAGAGAAAGGACTAGAAGTTGAAACTAAAAACTAAAAAAAAAGAAAACAGTGAATATTAAAAATTGTTTTGACATGCAATTTTTTTGGGGGGGAGGTTGGGGAGAACACCAGAATCTGCAATTTGAGAAGCACTAAGGATTCTAAGGCCCTAAGGTGAGTAAGCAGCACATTTCATTCACAGGGGACAGCCTGTAGAAGTATGTAAACAGGAGATGCTGTGCTCTGATTGTCCTAGGAGAGGAATAGCAAGGAGACCAGTGTGGCTCGGCAATAGAGTTTACTATGAGGAATATAATGAGGCTCAAAAGTTGGGTTGGACCTAGATGGTGAATGACTTTAAATAGAGGACATAATTGGGAGGGAATGCAATTTCTTGAGTTGTAGAGTGACATGGAAGATTTTTGCTTCAGGAATATCATTATGTCAGCTATTTGGAGGGTGGATTAGAAGGGGGAAAGAATCAGGGTAATGGGAAGGATAACCTATAGACAGATCACATTCCCCATTGGCATTCATGCAGTTTTGAGAATGGGTAGTATCTCTTTTTCCTCTGACCAAAACCCACACTTTCTGCACTTTGGATGGATTCTCCCTTTGACAAATTCATGAGAATGGAATGTATAAGAATCCCAGGGTGAGTTAAGAGTGGGTAGCTTGAAATCTGCATTGTTGGAGGGAAAAATCCATATTAGTGAGATGACAGAAACATTGGAATGATAAATCAAAAGTTTTAAAGGTAGTGGAATGCTTTTTATTGGGGTGACTAGGCGGTGCAGTGAATAGAGCACCATCCCTGGAGACAGGAGGACCTGAGTTCAAATCCAGCATCAGACACTTAACACTTACAAGTCATGTGACCTAGGGCAAGTCACTTAACCCCAACTGCCATGCTTTCCCCCCTCAAAAAAGCAAAAAACAAACAAAAAAGAATGTTTTTATTACTATTTGTACAACTATATTAAAAAATAATAAATACCACTATCAATAAAAATTAGTTTTCAGTATCACTTTAGTCTTTATTTTGATGTAATTATAGAACAATATGAAATTCAAACACAGAAATGGAAAATTGGTGATTGAAAAAGAATCATCTAACCCAACTCAGCTCTCAAATGCAATATCAATGCAAGAATTGTTATGATTCTTTTTAGCCTGTCTATTTTTAAATGTTCCTACCATTTCTACTGGCAAGCTAATAGGCAGGAAAAATACAACTCAGACTACAAGAGTACATAAATCGACTTTCCTCTTCTCATGGCTATTTAGATACCATAATTATATTTTTGTCAAATTGCTCATTTACTTTTGTATAAACTTTTTCCTATTAAAAACTAGCCCTTTAACAAAAATGGCGGGGGGGGGGGGCCACAGGTAATTGAAAAATGTCAAGGAAAAAGTAAAATATCTTAAACTGTATAGCAAATATCTAGTGAAGATTTATTGCAACATATTCCCTTAATCTACTAAATTTATTAGGTAGCTACTTTGAAAGAATGTATTATTTAGTAACAAGAAATATAACTAAAAGTAAAATCTCAAGTCTCTGTCTTTTCTGAAAGCAGATAAGTCAAAGTTTACTAATAATGTTGTACATTAATTCATTTGCTTAAGTGCCTACTCTACTTATTATACTAGTAGACTCCTGGAATTGCAGTTCTGGAAAACCTGAGTTCCAAACCTGCCACAGACACTTAGTAGTTTCTGTGACCCAATGTAAGTAATTTAAACTCCTTCAGCCTCAGTTTCCTTATCTGTGAAATGGAGATAATAATAATGCCTGCTTCACGAGGTGGTTGCAAGGACAAAACATGATAATATATGTAAAATGCATGCAAACCTTCAAGTGCCATATGAATATTACACATTGTCATCAATCATCTTCATTACGTAACGGATTGTGCTAATTTATAGAAGAGAAACAAACATTCTTCCAAGCAATTTTTCCAGGCTTGTACTTCTTTCATTGTATTCGTAAAGGAATGCACTAGACCACAGAGAACTAATTCTTGCCCCAGCTCCTTTTTGAAGTACTGATATGACCATCAAGAATTCACAGCTACTCTGGACTTCAGTTTTCTCATCTGTAAAACAAGCATGTGGGACTACATATTTTAAATGTTTCTTCTATTTCAGAAATTAGTTTTCTTAGAAATAGTTTTCTAGTCTAACTCTCTTACTTTGCAGATAAGGAGAGAAGCTGAGTGATTTGTTCAATATCACATAGGTAGTAAGGAAAAGAGACAGTATTTGAACCCCGGTCATCTGATTCAAATTGATTGCTATTCCCATGGTGCCCTATTACCTTCCTACACAGTTCAATTCTCTGACTCCATGAAAACAAAGATGTATAGATACACTAATTTAATAGCTAAGAAATGTGCTATATTGTGATCAGTCTACACTTAATTTTTATTTTAATCTTAATTTAAATTTTATTTTTTTGTGTTTTGGAGGGTGAAGGCAGGGCAGTTGGGGTTAAGTGACTTGCCCAAGGTCACATGGATAGTAAGTGTTAAATGTCTTAGGCTGGATTTGAACTCAGGTCCTCCTGACTCCAGGGCTGGTGCTCCATTCACTGTACCACCTAGCCATCCCTACACTTCATTTTTTATTCACTTTGGGAATGCCCTTTTCTCGAAAATTGAGATTCTTGGAGTAGGGGGAGGGGAGGAGAAAGAAGCTAGGTGATTAAATATCTTCACTCTGCATTCCAAAATAAAATATCAGCCAGATACAAAACCAGCATAATAAGGTTTAATAAGAGCTTGCTTTCATGTGTGGTTAAGAAATATGCATGACATTTTCCCCAGAAAGATTCCTTCTGTTACCAAAAAAAAGAAAAAGAAACAACCCAAAACTGTAATGAACAAACTATTCAGTGAGTTTATGAAGTATTTTTGCTTCATTATGCAAAGTATTAGAATGACCCAAACTCTTTAGCAATCCAGATGTCAACAGTGAGTAGTTCTAATAGTTGTAGAACCAAACAGGGTTTAGTTCTCATATTTTTTAGGATGATTGAAATACTTCTTCCAGTGGTGTCCTGCTGTGGTTATGAATCATTACACTTCATGTTAGTACACTGCACCAAGGTAGAACTTTTTTTATCTAAAAGCAAAAAAAATGCTTGGCAAATATGAATGAAGCTTAACAATATTTGACAAACTGGTTTTATTCTGAACGTTAAAGATGTCTTGAAATATTACCTGCTGTTTCCATTTAAATAATGAAAACCGGGGCGGCTAGGTGGCGCAGTGAATAGAGCACCGGCCCTGGAGTCAGGAGTACCTGAGTTCAAATCCGGCCTCAGACACTTAATACAAAAAACTAGCCGTGTGACCTTGGGCAAGTCACTTAACCCCAACTGCCCTCCAAAAAGCAAAAAAAACCAAAAACAATAAATAATGAAAACCAAACAGATACAAAATGTCATTTGGTAATAACAATAATAATGCTTGTACAGGGTGACTTTCATCCTAGAAGTCTCAAAGATAATTAAAAACTTAGAGCCAGTGCCTGATACATAATAAGCAGGTACCTGATAAATTCTTATTGATTTGATAAAAATGCTTCCTCAAGCACACTCAAACATTTTCTGCAACAGTATGAAATAAGAAAGGAACATTATATTTAATTAAAACATCAGGTAAGGAGGACTTAATTACTAGATCTTAATTATTGCCAAGATATTTCTTTCTTTTCTTTTTTCAAACACGTAAGATTCATTGACTGATTCTCCAGGATGAGACCTTAACTTTACAAGTAGTTGTATCTCTCTGGGCTTCAGTTTTCTCATTCAAAAAATGAGAGTGTTGGACTATGGATGGTGGCGTTAGTGGCTTCAGCGCTGGATTGAATTCAGGAGGACCTAAGTACAAATCTCACCCAGACATTATCTGTGTTTCCTTGGGCAAATCCCTTAATCTCTGTCTCATCTACAAAATGGAGATGGGAGGTTTCATTTGACCTCAAAGGTTCTTTTTGGTGCTAAATCTAGGATTCTATAACTAGATAACCTTGAAGTTCCCTTCCAGTTCGAAACCCTACTATGCTATGAGCCAGCAACACAGAATTAGGAAGCTAGTAGTAGTCTACCTGGTATATGGAATAGATCTGACTCTCAGCAGCTTAGTCAGTGAAAGGAGGACACTTCATGCTCAAGTTTATTTAGTTTTCAGTTACCCATGATAATGAGGTATAGAAAATATATAAATAGGTTAAATATACATATAATCAAAGAACTCATTTGAATAACACATTTAAAATTTCTCCTCTACCATAATTTTCCCCAGGTAACTAAATCAACTGATTTGTGTTTTATAGCTAAACTCTGTTCTGCAAATTCTTTCAAGAATTGGTTCTTTATTTAGGAATCTGCATATAGTACAGGATCTTTAATGTTTTGAGGAGTCTGCCTATGCCCTTCATAGGCTCAGTAATGTCCCTCCCCCCTTCAGGAAGAATATTTTCCTTGATTGTTGCTTTGTAAGGTAATAATACACACACATAGCCATAAATAGGAATTTTGGCACCTAGGGCAAATTCAGTTGAGGAGTGGAGAGGTGGAAAGGACAGTCTGACCTAGAAGTTATGCAGAGAGAAGGGATGGGATCTTCCCAAGAGAATCTTGAACTGGGTCTTATGGCATGCAGGATGACCCTCAATTTCCTCTTGACCCCTGGAAGAGAGAGAACACTCAGAGAAACAAGTAACAAGCATAATAAGTTATAGAGCTACAATGAAGGGGAGGAAGAGCATTTCCCATATGTCAGTGTCTTAGGAGCAAAGCCTACTTACTCAACCCTAGATATAACTTTACGTAGCCATGAAAATGTTTTTTGAAAATTTGATGACAAGGAAACAGTTAAGAAGCTATAGCAGTGTTTAAAGGGGGAATTTTCATTAAATAAGGAATTAAAGAGGCTACAGTGACCATTTTTTTCATCTGTACCATCACATATTGCCAAACATACATTAAATATCTTGTAAATATTTCTTGCTTACTTAAGATGTAGTAAGAGGGTCACTGGATACAGGGCTACAAAGGCATATAACTTATTTCTCTGTCAACAATGAAATTCTGACATCCATAGTTACTAATGATCTCTTAAATGTCAAATCTTATGGCCTTTTTTCAACCTTCATCCTTTATGAAGATTCTGCTGCTTTTGACACTGTTGACTACTCCCTCTTCCTAGTGACTCTTTCCTTTTAAGTTTCCCAATACTGTTCTCTAATGATTGAAATTCTTATGGTCCTCCCAGTTATCTGGAAGTAATTCTTAACTCCTCTCTTCCCTTACACCTTCCCACTCCACATGCAAGACATTTATGCGTCCTAATTGGTCTTTCTGGTTCCCACTATTCTATTCTCCTATTTCTCTTCCACAAAGATGCCAAATGGATATTGCAAATGTACAAGAGCAGCTAAAAATTCTTAAGGTGTAGAGGTGACCACATTACTCATTTGCTAAAACATCTTTAGCCACTCCTTATTAAATTCTTCAACCTGTAACCTAAAACTTTCCACAATGTTGCCCCCACCTAGGTACCCAGTCTTATTTCATGTTTTCCAATTCACATACTTGGTGTTTGAGTCAAATTATACCATTACCTAAACTTGACCTTTTACCTCTAAGTTTTTATACCTTCTGTCCTTGTCTGGAATGAACTTCTCATCTTTGCCTCTTAAATTCTCATCTTTCTTTTAGACTCAGTTAAGGTTTCACTCTTCTCCCCAAAGTCCTCCCTGTTGTCTACCCCTCCCTATAAGCATTCTTTCCCATCTCAAATGACTTTGTATTTACCTATCTGTTTACATATTGTATCCACCCAGTAGAATACAAACTCTAGAACACAGAGACTGATTTGTTTTTGTCCTTCTGTCCTACTTCTGGATTTTGCACTGGGAGCACACTCTAGGAGGCACTCACTAAAATTTTAAAATTTAGAACTAGTGCCTGACCCATAATAAGCAGGCACAATAAATTTTTCTTGAATTAATTTTGGGTTGAATTTAAGGAATTTGTGAACAGGTCCTTTGTCCAGGCTGTTACTCTGGAATCTCATCATCTGTAAGTGATCAGCCTGAGAAGATGAGCAAAGTACCAAAGACACCCAGAAGTGCATTATTAGAGAATGCTGACAAACACCCACTCCCACAAGACTTGGATGGGTTCTGTAGCTTTTAGCTACAGGTTGGAGTGATGCTTCTGAAGTCCCTTCTGACTCAGAGACTCTAAGTTAAAAGTGTAGTCACATTGAAAACGTCCTCTCTTACCAATAACCAACACAACCCACAATATAATTATTATTTTTAGTTGTCTCTTTAAATTCTCTGTTCTGCCATCTTTTTTGTGAGCTGCTCTACTTCTTTTGTCATCCACCATGCCTAGAAATGTGTTGGAAACACAGTAGGTTCTCAATAAATGCTTGTTGCCTGATTTTAAAAACACAAATGAAAATATTACCTGGAAGTTCAAAAGATCATACTTTAGATCTTAAATATTTACAATGAATTGTAGCAATTGTATTAGAATATATTTTTACATTAAAAAGGAGGGCTGTACCAAAGTCCTCCTCAGAAGACTTATTGGGACAGGGAAGTTCTGATAAGTCCCACCAAAACAAAGAAGGACCAGTGATAGATAATATGTCTGTTAAGTGAGGACCAGCATATCTAAGTTCAGAGAGGTCATCACCAGGTTGTCCATGGTACACTGAATTTTTCAGCCAATAGCTGTGGAAAGAACCCAGATAAAATGCAAATGGTACTGATAAAATCATAACTCCTTGAAGAACTGAAGTAACAAGAAAACTCAGCTGGGAGATGAAAAATAAACATCTCCTCAAAATAATTCCCAGGAACATTGGAAGAAAACACCAAGAACACAGAGCCTTCTTATAAACATCTCTTCATTCCATAGTAAATATACAAACCAACTTGAAACATTTAAATAAAATGTGCTAAAACACATCTTTGAAAATCCACCAGAGTTTTTGCATTAGTGCACTGAATGAATCTTGAGAACCAGATGTTCAGGGACTGTATGAGAGAGGAAGAGTCGTGGGATGCATACGAATGCTGGACTTGGAACCTTTGTTCAAATCCTGCCTAAGGCTGCTACTAGCTATGTGATCCTTGGCAAGTAGCAACCTTTCTGAACTTCCATTCCTGATCTGTAGATTGAGGGCAGTGGACTAGATGACCTCTAAGGTACTTTATACTCATGAAATCTTTTCACATGCTCCGAGAATCTTGAGAACCAAAATTATATAGGCAAATTGTGAATTTCTTTGGATATTAGAAATGTAGGGGGAGCAGGTGGTGTAAATCGGATCCTAAACACTGAGCTGCAATGTGTGAGCATCAAAGCTTCATAAAAACATGCTGAAGATCTCTGGTTGCGATGGGAGACAGAGTGTAGAGCTCCAGTGGGGATGTGGGAGTGTGTTAAATCTCCTTTGGGATATAATAAAGGCCTTTGAGGTGCTTCTCAGCCTAGAAAGCAAATAACTCTAAGTATGCATCCCTCTTAAATTTAAATTATTTAATAGGGATTAATTATGGAAGAAGAATATTACTTGGAAAATGGAATGTATGGGACAAAAAAATATATTGGGCTGTATTCATGGCTTATTCCGCAAAAATAAATGACCATTCCCCCCTCTTTCATGTTTATTTTAGGTCTATAACATCTTTTATGTAGTTCTCTTGGGAAATAGGTAGTACTTTAGAACACTGTATTAAGGCAAATGCTTGTATTCTTTCTGGAAATAATATTCTGCTACAGTGACGTTATAGAGAGCAGCAACTAACTTTACCATTCTATTGAAACCATATCTTTCAATGAACTCTTGAATAGCTTTATCCAGTGGTCTTTCTTCATGAACTTTTTATAGCATTTGACACTATTGATACCAGACCCCCATAATTCTTAAAATATATTTTCTCCTGTTTTAGCCACCATGACACTGCTTATCCTACTCTTCCCCCCATCCATTTGATGATGACTTCTCTGATTTGCAGAATTACAGAATTTCATAGTTACAAGGGACTCCCTTTGATGCTCTAGCACAGCCTGTACTTGAAAAAGGATCCCCACTACAAAACACATGAGAAGTGGTTCTCTAGTCTTTTTTTATTACTTTTTTTTTTGAGATCTCTAGGGACGGGGAAACCATTGCTTCCCAAGGCAGTCTGTTCTACTGTGGTAGAGTGTGTTATACTGTGCTCTAATTGTTAGAATTTTTCTTGACATCAAGTCTACATTTGCTCCTTTGTAGTTTCTAACCTATGATTATTCTCTATTTCCTTAATCCCTTAATTGGGTGTTCCACAAGGCTCTGTTCTGAGTTTGCTTTCTCTCTGTCTCTGTGTCTCTCTCATTCTCTCTGTCTCTGTCTCTTCCTCTCTCTGATGGCCTCATGTACTGCCATGACTTCTCATCTATGCAGATGATTCCCATTTCTCCATATCTACCCCATCCCTGCTCAGTATTTCAAATCCCTATCTCCAACTTGAATATACTTCAAACTCAACAGGTCTAAAATGAGCTCATCATTTTCTCCAGTAACCTCCACTCCCTCTTATGAATTTCCCCATTTCTGTTATGGAGGTCAGTCATTTGGCTCCATAACCTCAGAACCACCTTTGACTCTGTTCTTTCTGTCATGCTCCCATAGTCAATCAGTTGCCAAACCCTGTCAAATCACCTTCATGATATCCCTCTCCCCTTTTCCCTCCAGCACACTGCCATCTTCTTGGTTTAAGACTTCAATATCTGTTTACTTCTTAGTGGTATTCTTGAATTCAAACTCAGTTCTCTCCAGTCCATTCAGTTATATGGCTGCCAAAAAAAAATCTTCCTCCTAAACTCACACTTCATAAAAGGGCATCTGGGCATGTCATTTAACTGCAACCTTTAGTTGTTCCCTACTCCTCAATTTGGGTATTTAAGCCTAGCAGAGTCTGGTTTTGACCTTCTTTTCTTTATCTCCTAAAAAGGTCACTCATTCCCAAGTCTGTCCTACAGGTGTACACGCTCATGCATGCACACCCCCCCACACACACACACACCATTTCTATCAAACTATGCTGCCAGCTATACCTTGATCTTGATCTTGTCCTGCCTTTGCCCACCTCTGTGCCTTCATGGAAGTTGTCTTCCTTTCCTGAAAATCATTCCTACCTCATACATATCAGTTAAAACATTTATTTTTTTTTTCTAACTAACCTTAGGTGCCCTTTTCTACAAAGCTGTCTCTGAAGCCCTCAGCTGAAAATGATTACATGACATTTAAATTTCCTAGAGCACTCTGCCTGGATCTGTCCTTAGCCATGATTGCATTCAACCTTGTGTAATTCCAATTTGTATTCATGTCTCATCCTCTTTACAGTAGTCAGTAAGCTCCTTGATGGCAGGACAGGCATTATTTTTTTCATCTTTGTCTCTTCTACTTTGCAAAGGTTTAATAAACATTTGTTGAATTGGATTGAAATATTTAACATAGACATAAAATCTGAATGCTCTAATAACATAAAGTGCTCGTTATTAATAATAAAATTCATTCCAGTAAGTATGTATGGACTAATTTCTACGTATAAGGAACATCCTCCTCCTGTTATCCAAAGATGCTGTTCTTTCCAAAGAAAAACACCAGACAGAAACAGATTAAGTTCTCACAAAACACATTTCAAAGACATCAAGGTATTTTAGAATTTTGTCAATCAGTACTGTCTTATGTCAGGATGATAATCTAAAATATAAAAAAAATCCTTCTTTATTCAAATATAGAACTTGAAAATAAAAACTTTTCAAGACTTTTTGAAAAGATTATTTGTTGTGTTTGACTAATACTGATTCAAACATAATCTTCTGAAATTAAAAAAATGTTTCAGGTGAATCACACATATCTTGATCTACTAGATTATATGTCATCAGAGGAAAGCTGCCTCAGTGTTTTATTGTTGTTATTATCACACAATAATTTGCATTTTATAAATACACCCAAGAAAGGTAAAAATCATATTAATATCATTAGCAAAAATGTTGATTTCCAAACCTTTTCCTTCCTTAGAAACAATCTGAACATGAAAAGGGGTCGCCCCAAAAAGACTTAAAATGTTATAAGTGCAATATAGCAAAAATGATCCAGAAGACAAAAACCTTAGTTACCGTAATTTTCTTAGTAAACAAGCACTGTGATCATACACTCCAGTCTCAGTAACTAAATGTCACTCAAAA
>CM053597.1:44086574-44110516 GCA_028646575.1 Pseudocheirus occidentalis | reverse complement strand
TTTGCTGCTCTGCCAACAAAGATACCACGTTTCTCTCCTTTCTTTGTGTATGTTGCCATGTGTTGATGGTTGACAATGTGGTATGCTCTGCAATGATACCATCATGCTCAGGGAAATATTTGTATTCAAAACAAAATGTGCACAACAAAGAAGATCATTTCTATCCAGTTTCCTGATAAAACAATCTCGGAGTTCAATACGTAACTCAGTTTGTGTCTTAATCAATATATTCTGAATGATACCAAATATACTAAAGAATACTGAGAAAATTTAGAGAGCCAAAGAAACTGAATTAACAAACACAGATGGGTGCATGTAATTCAAACATAGGTATTTCTTATATGCAACAGTTTTAATTACATGGACATTATTTTAGAGTTCTACTTTTGCCCTTTATGCCCAATGGTACTTCCAATGGAGTCTGGATTTATCATGAAAATTTTGGTGATGCTTTCTACAGTCAAATTCCCTTGTATTTATTTTGTATGTTATAACATGGACGCATATATACAAGTACACTTTTATGTGATGGAATGTAAGCTCCATGAGGGCAAGAACAGTTTCATTTTTGTCTTTGTATCCCAGTGCCTACATGGTGTCTGGTGACTGGTTGATAGTGATTTTCAAACTAGGTCCTATTTGGAGATCTAGGGAATCCAAAAGAGAACTCAAGGAGTCCTTTAAAAGATAAATGGTCATGGCAAACACATGAAATTGTTTGTATGTCTTCACTTCTAGGATTCTCTCCAGTGCTTCAGCAGAACCTGGCAGTCTAGAGCCTGAAGATCACATAAATGTTTTAAAACAACAGAAGATAAGTTCATTGGCAAAATAGAATAGAGTGCCAATATGATTAAACTCCTGGATGATTGCTGAAGAAGATTGGACCTGTATACAATAGCAACCTCTTTTTTCCCTCTCAAATCATAGTTAATAGCCAACAAAACCATATTAAATTCTCTGAACACTAGTGAATCCACTGTAAACATATATTTCCACACTTCAATCAGTCCATGATCCCATTGATATGGGTATTTCCTCCAAGGGTTGAAATTCACATCATGTTCTGTGCTACTCTCTTCCACTTATTTGGATCATATATTATTGCCTCATATTACTGGATCACTGGAAGTCAGATAATTCTTCATATGGTGGCTTGTTGTTATAGCTATTTGTCCTTTGCTCTTGAAGAAGACCATGGCATCAGGAAGGTGATACGATGACTTACAAGTGAATTGGATTTAAGTAAGGGAGGCCTGCACAAAGTCACTAACCTCACTCCTCTGGAGTCATCTGAGTCCAGTGGCAAGATATAGAGCAGGACAAGCAGAGATGGCCGTGGATGCAGCAGAAGACCTTGGACTTTTTGAGCTGAGATTTTTCCCAGGTCTTGGTTTGACTGAGGCAATGTCCATTCAGTGATTAAAGTTAGGCAAGAAATGAGGCACAGAATGGTCTCTTTTACCTAATCAATCTGGGAGGGTAATCTCAGAGTTTCTGCTCAAAACAGAAACAATTGCTACAGAGCAGTTACTCTGAGTCACCAATGTCCAAACAAGGGTTGTCAATCAATGTGAGCCAGAGTGATTTAGGTTTAAGGCATGGTCCTTAAGAAAGAAATCTAGTCTGTAAACTCCGAGATATCTTGCCGAGTTTCAGCAACCAAAATTTACGTTCCTTTGGGCATAGCACACACAGGTAAGGGTATGATTCCCTCTGTGGACAGAGGGAAAGAAGGGGAAAAGAAGGAAAGGAGGAAGGGAGCTGTGTTGCCCAACTGGAACTGGTTAGTTGGGTCCCCAGTAGGGCAGCTACTTCATGGTTCTGTTTCAGAACAAAGGACAAATGGCAGCTACTCAAAGGTTGATTGTCCTTCATTCTCAAAGGGGACCATGACATCAAGAAAGTGATGTCATGACTTGCAAGTGAATTGGATTTATCTCTCTTGTTACATTTAACAAAGAATCTTGGATGAGCTTAGAATATTCTTGGGAGATACCTAGTTGAAGTTAAAGTTTTGTTGTATATAAACCCAAATCCCAGGTCACTATACACTACCTGACTTGTGGCCCACCATTAAGTCTCTTTTGTATTTCTGTCTTTGTCCCTGTTTTATATTTCAGCTTGAAACCGCTTAAGGCATGTCTGGGCATATTGCTCAAGGTGTTGCCTGATTCTCTCCTGATCAGTATTTCATGTTTTCTCCTTGAATCATTATAGTGTACCAGGCTCATTATGGTGCAAGGATCTTATCTAAGTACCATCCTGTCCTGCCCCACTGACCAAGCAAGGCCTTCACCTCCCTTGCCTAGAACATGACCCTGACCAGTTCTGGGAATTCCAGTCCCCTCTTACTACAACCTGGGGAATTCCAGTTCCCCTCCTACCATGACCTTCCACCCTGTGCCCTCCACCCAGTTCTATGAAAGACCCTTTGTATTCTTGTACCACACTCCCCTGAGTCATATGAGTTTGACCAATGGCTGATCTTCGCTTCTGTACATCACATCTTTAGCTAGCTCCCCTCCCTATTATAACTTTGTGGGTTTGGCCCATATAACCAAGATCTGAATATCCAGAAACCACTGCCAATTTGAGTGAGAATTCTGGCAGTCGCACACTTGATCAATACATTCATATCTAAATTTATCATGAACCCAGGTCTTGGCTCACTCTTACTTCTCTGCACAACAGTTTCAAGGTTACCGAAATAATACTTTTTTATAATCAACAAGTGAAAGTTTGGTGAGTAGCCCAGAGGGTTGCTTCATTAACAAGTGAAATAATTTATGTAAATAGATTTTTGAAATTTATACAGCTATATAAATGAATTACTGTTGTTATTTTTATCATCAACACCATCTCCATCATCATTATCATCATGTCCCATTGTCTCAGGTTTCCTTATCTCTAAATGAAGATAGTATAGTTGATGACATCTGAAATCTTCTTCATGACTAACTCCTTAGGATAGGTTCTTGATCATGTGAAATGGAAGAGATTACAGGTTGTTCAGTCAGATTGGAGGAGGCACAAATTAGTGACCAGAAATAGTTTTAAAAATCTTGCAAGAACGTAAAAGTTCATTCCATTGAAGAAATCACCCCTGAGTGTATGGGTAAGGATAGGGAAGGTAGCTGAAGAAACTGCTGGAAAAATGAAAACATTGCCCCAAGAGCAGATAGTTTAATATAAGAAGCTACAATAACATCACAGAAAATGGGGAATGGTTTAAAAAATAAGTGTGATGCGCTTTATCCATATTTGTTATAAAAACATGCAACAGGCATCTGGTTGGTCTACAATTAGGTGACATGGAGTACAAGGCAGGTAGCTATGACTCAGCCGAAGACAGAGCCTAGGATTTCCCTCTCTATTTGGTGTGTGTTTGTCAGATAATTAAACAAAAGTGTTTCCTAATATAAATGTTTCACAAGTGACCTTACTTTTCTCTCTGCTTTGTTAGAAGTCTGGGTAAGCACACGCAGAGGCAGGAAAATACTGCCTAAAGTGAAAGTGTTAGATTGAGGGTGGCAGGGAAAGAGAGAAACTCTTAGTTTTTTATCCCAGTATATTACAGCTTCACTACATTATAACAAGGCTAATGATTAGGTCAAGTTGTACCCCACTTAGATGTAAAGCTGTAAAAAAGTTTGTAGCAGTTAGCTTATAACATAAATGTCATTCTCATTCCTCATGGGCAGGTAGATGTTACAGTAAATAGAGCTCTGGACTGGGAGTCAGGAAGACCTGAATTCAGATTTGGCCTCAGACACTAGCTGTGTGACCCTAGCTAAGTCACATTACCTCTAGATAGCCCTAAATGTATGATCCTATGGGATTTTGAAGAGGGAAAACTAACATAGTGGACAGAAGGCTGGACTCAGAGACAGAAAGACCAGAATTTATATCTTGCTTCTGGTACTACTTGTTAAGTGACCCTGGGCAAGTCATAGTAGGCTTTCCTAAACCTTCCTTTCCCTGTCTATAAAACATGGCCAAGAAAAGCATCAACAACACAGGGTTTTTGTAAGGATCAAATGATATAATATATGGAAAACATTTTAAGCTTTAAAGGGCTTTCTAAATGTCATTTCATTTTATGTGTTTTTTTCCAAGTCTGTTATAAGAATGATATGAAAGAAAAAAGAATTGAGAATATTTTAGGGAGGCAAGATTGATATAGAAGAACAAATCTGACTATTAGAAAAGGAAATAAAAATGAAAGTAGAACTGAGAGATGATAGCAAATAAGTCATATTTATGAGAACTGTAGACTTTATAATTAGAGAAAGCTCAGTAAGTCCAAATCAAAGGATATTATTCTTTGTCCTTATCCTGTGGCTTACTTTGCATGCCTTTGTAGGGGTTAAATGCTTCTTTTCTTTCCTGGATGTTCTCTTAGTTGAAACACTGCTTTAGATAAATGTTTAGGCATTTTTTACCTTATCAGTGTGTCAAAATACCTGCACTTAGGCTGCAGTACACATCCAAAAAAGGCTCCCATTTGTGGTGTCAGGCTTGCTATTTCTGATAGGAGAATATGTCAAATCCATTTTTCACTGGCCTCAGTGATCTAAGAGTCTTAGGAAAGAAAAGAATTTTAGCTGAAATAAATTGAGTACTTTTCCTGTCTTTTAAGATTCTGAGCCAGGTTCTTCTAGTGCCGAAATCATAACTTAGACGTATTTAAGAATGACAAAGGGTCTTACAGATAACAAAGACATAGTGTTTTAAGCTTTACAGAACTTTTAAAAATATTATTTCATTTGATCCTCACAACTCATGGAGGCTGTTATATTATCCTCATTTTACAAGGAAGAAAACTGAGGCACAGGTTAAGTGAGTTGCCTGGGGTCACAAAGTAAGTGTCTGAGGCTGGATTTGAACTTAACATCTATGTGACTTCAGGTTCAATCCTCAATCCACTGTGTCTCCCAGAAGTCTCAATAGTCTGGCCAAATCCCCTCATTTTACTGATGAAGAAACTGGAAAAGAAGCAATATAAAGTGACTTGGTCAAAGTCACAGTTAGGAAATGGTCAAACCAAAGTTAGAACCTATTTCTTTTGTCTCAGTCCATTGCTTTTTTCAGAGAACAATCTTATTTTGTTTTAAGTAAGGTGCTTTTGGAGGGTAGGTTCAATTGCAGACTCATAGGAGACTATCAAATGTACTAAATTAATTACTTCTCATCTACTACCCCAACAGGGTTAATAAAGTTAATGCCTAAGTTTGAATCGATTCATAGGTTGGACACTAGAACAGCCTATTTCAGTAAAGACAAAGACCCAAATTTGTTCCAAATATAAGAAGGCTAAAATTTCCCAGGGTCTGAATTGAATTCTCCATTGGACTTCTTGTCTTACTGATCTGGTTGTTGCTTCCAGAGTGTTACTGATATGATATCCATTTCTCGAGCAGATTGAGCTTGGGAAGCCATGGCTATCCATTCAATACCACTCTAACCCATATTCTCTCCGTTCATCACAAGGGGTTACTGGCCTTCCCCAAGTTCTCTTGACATCTGACAATACCCTTGAAGGACATGAGTTACCCATTGGTTATTCTGTTATTTGGTGATTGCCGATCTTTTTCAATCGTACATTTCTTTGATGTCAGCCTTCATGTTGCTTTTCATGTCCATTTAACATAGTGGCCAGAAGGCTGGACTTAGAGACAAAAAGATCAGAATTATGCTTAACTTCTTGTTTTTGATATGCTGCACCCTCCCCTTACTCATTATTTGCTCTTTTTTTATAGTTCACTGGGGAAAATACAGCATATCTGCAATTTCCATTTCTCCTTCAATACTATCGATCTGGAAATTAAGTGTATGAGACCAAGGTCACAGACTGACAGCAAGAAAATCTCTTAGGGGTCGATGTCAGAAGGAAGTAGCAGAGATTTCAAATCAATGCCTTCTGTGTCTAAATCAAACCCTTTTTCCATCTTATGTTGTTGTTCAGTTTTTCAGTTGTGCCCAACTCTTTTTAACCCCAGTTACAGTTTTCTTGGCAAAAACTCTATGGTAGTTTACCATTTTCTTCTCCAGCTTGTTTTACAAATGAGAAAACTGAGGCAAACAGTATTAAGTCCCTTGCCCAGGGTCACACTGCTTTTAGGCATCTGAGGTCAGATTTAAACTCAGGAAGAGGAGTCTTCCTGACTTCAGATCTGGCTCTCTATTCACTGTGCCACCTAACTGCCCCCACATCTCACCATACGACTTCGTATACTGATAATTTTAAACACCTTCTCTCATCTATTATCCCTTCGACTTTTGAGTCTATTTGAAGACAACAGAAAACATATTTAAAAAGAACTTTGAACTATTGTGTTATCATAATAGTAAATGAAAGGAAGAAACAGGTCATGGGCTTTCAATAAATAAAGGTAGGTAGTATAACCAAAAAAAAAAATGAGTAAGGTTAAACTGTCCTAGTTGGTGGTGTGACTTTGGGCAAGTTAAATTGACTTCAGCTAATGCATGTTAAAATTAGGTCACAATGAGATGAAATCTAAAGGATTTTTTCAAGTTACAAAAGGTCATGCTATTTAGATACTGTTTTTTTGCAAACTCTGGAAAGTGATATATTGTCTGTTCTAACAGCCTGGGGAGTACTGAGGAATCTACATTAGATCACAATTGTGTGGTCTTCCAGCTAGACATTTCTGTCCTTCAACACAGGTATAAAGGAACACTGAGAGGACTGACTCTTCACCCTCCAAGACTGCTTAAGCACTTTGTGTCTTGCAAGGCTACAAGGGAGAGTAAAGTGTGATATAATGGGAATTAATTCTGAGAAATAAGAAGGCTAATGATAACCCAGTTTGCAAAAAGGAAGCTAGACAAATGCTTAATTTTAATTTAGATATAGGGGAACTGCTTTTGCTATGTTTGCGTATATGGAACTCAATAAAATGGTCCCACGTTTATAATCTGAAGCTAAACAAGTACAGATAAAAAATTTAAATGTGTGAACCACAACAAATTGTATAAATATCTACAAAATAGCCCCTGGAATGATACAAATGAGCATTAAACCCCAATATAGTTTAGCTTTGACCAATGCTAACATGAGTAAATTATAGTAATTGTTATTGTTTGATGGAAACCTAGAAACAAGGTATATTTTTAACTGGAAATAAAAATGCTATAAACTAACGTGATTTAATTATTCTTCAGTTTGACAAGCAGCTTCAAACATTTAAATAACTATACTGATAACTACATTAGCCATGGTCTGAATGTATAACATATTTAACTATTTAATACATCAATAGATCTGTGATTTCATCAGTTTCAATGTTCCCTTCAATAATGCAGATCTCAAACGACCCTTGCCCACCCAATGTGTATTGCTCTTGCTCATGGTCCCCTAAACGTTTGTCATGGGGGTCCACCCAAATGATCTCAGCATTAATCTACTTTCTTCAGATTTGGTGAAGTAACCAGTGAAACATTCCTTGTGTCCAGCTGTTATCTGTCAGTAGCCACCCTGTCGTCCATTTCCCTGATGGAGGCCAACTTTTACTCCTGTTGTTCTTCATCTAAGTCTCTCTTTGACTATATGTTGCAGTTTTTTCATACTCAAAATAGGTCACTATGATGGCTAAGATTAAGCATGTCCTGCTAAATGTTTAACAATCAGCTCTTCTGAAAGAAATACACATACACTTATACAGGGAGACACTTTTAAGTTTATATTAATTATCAACATTTTCTCCTTCACTTTTAGTGAAGTTAAACTTAAATAGACACATTAAGCCAATGAAAAAGAATTCCTAAAATTGTATGTTGAATTAGAAAACCACATCATTTCTGTTTTGCTGCATTGTTATATTTTAAAAAATATTTTCTGATTCCACTTTAATCTGGTTTGGTGGCCGTCAGTGGGGCTGTGTATTGGACACTTCTAGTCTAGAGAACTGCAACAACAATCTAGACAATTACAGTAAATCAAGCCTTGATTGGTAGCATTTGCAGATTTCTGAGGTGTAAACTGAACAATTTACCAATTGCGTAAGCTAGTTTAAGCTGGCTCCAGTTGGAATACCACTGGTCGAGATCTAGTGAAGAGGTTAACTTGAAGAGGGATTCCTGGGGATGATGAAGGCAGCGCTCCAGATGCCCCTATTGGTGGACGACCTTTTGCTCTTTGTCTCAAGCCTGGAACAATACACAGTCTTATAAAAGAGATTGATAACTACTCAAAAGAGATTGGCTTGACCTTCCATGCAGGAAAGATCAAGTGAATGAAGAATGCTCGATTTACTTACAACAAATTATAATTTGTACAGTAGTACTGATTAGTACCTGCAAGGTGTTACCAATAATTACAAAGAAAAATAAAAGTGACATGTATATAGCATTTTACAGGCAGCTAGGTGGCGCCATAGTGCATCAAGCACCAGGTCTGAAGTTAGGAGACTCATCTTCCTGAGTTCAAATCTGACCTCACACACTTATTAGCTATGTAACCTTGGTGAAGTCGCTTAACCCTTTTTGCCTTATTTTCCTCGTCTCTAAAATGAGCTGGAGAAGGAAATGGCAAACCACTCCAGTATCTCTACCAAGAAAACCTGAAATGGGATCATGAAGAGTTGGATCCAACTGAAAAAATGACTGAACATATAACACTTTAAAGTTTACAATGTGCTTCATATACATTTTCTAATCTGATTATCACAACAATCTTGTAACATAGGCTCTATGGGTATTTTTATTCCCATTTACAGAGGGGGAAACTGAGACTCAGTGAAGTTCAGGGTCTTGCCTATGGTCACATAGCTAGCAATCAGAAACAGTGTTTGAACTCGGGTCTTCTTGGCATCCAGTATAACTATCTATTATATCACAATACTAAATAAATATTTTTTCTTTTCTTTCTTTTTTAAAATTTCAAGTTCCAAATTCTCTCCCTTACTCTTGTTCCTCCTCCACCCTTCAAAAAGACAAGCAAATTATACATGTGAAGTTATAAAAACATATTTCCATCAAATGGATCATTAATTGAAAAAAGATTAATATTTCCAAAATTCAATGATAAATTGAACATTTTCTACCCCAGACTTGCCACAAATGTTATTAGGCAAAAAAAAAATCTGATAAGAGAAAAATAGCTAGAGCTTTTCACAAAGAACAATGGAATTAAACTATCCGTGATCACACTTCTTTTCCTGGAGTCAGAGAGAGAACACAGCAGGGATTCTCAGTAATCAGAAAATTAATTAGAAATGCTCAGGTGGCAATGTAACACATTTTTCTTATTAAGTTGGAAATAATCAGTTACCTTCCTAGCATGACTCTTGGAGAGAATATACCTGCAAAAGTGCAAACTTGTCTACAAGCTCTATAGACAATACCAAGAATATCAAGAAAAGCTTAGGATGCAAAAGTGAAGTTGTGTTTAAGCCTAAGGCGAAATCCCAGGTTGGTCTAAAAAGTGACTGAAAACATGTCCACCCTCAGCTCAAAAGTCTCTAGTGATTACTGCCTTTTCAATAAAATATCAACTCCTCTGTTTCACAGTTAAAACCTTTCATAATCTGCTGCCTTCACTCACTTTTCCTCTCAATGACCCTTTCATCACTCTTTGCATTGTTTAAAAAGAAATAAAAATTCTAGTGTTAGTTCTTCCACATCTCCCATATTCTTCACCACCATCCCCCAACTTATCTCAACTTCCCTTAGGCTATGTCTCTAATTCTGATGTAACTGTAATACAGATTGTGTATGTCTCTCTCTCTCTCTGTATATGTATATATAGACATATATATATGTATGTGTGTGTGTATATATACACATATACACATACAGAGAGAGAGACATATATACATATATATGTGTGTATACATAAATATATTTCAATTAGTTAAATTAGATTGTTGCCAATTCAGTTAGTTGGGATACAGCTAGTTGATTAGATGGTTAAGAAAAAAATCACATAAAACTCTATTAATATACACATGATACAAACATACACACACACGCACACACACACACAATCTAAGGTACTATCTTTCTTCACAACTGTTGCCAAATGACATCAGACTATAAGATGTCACCCAGCCTGAATCACCAGCTCATGGACTTGTACAAATTGCTTGGTAGTTTTCTAAGAAGCCTTGATGCTACTAATGCTACTCAGAAACAGTGTCTAGAAATTCACACTCTAGAAAATTAAAAAATCTTGTGTGTGTTTTGTCTAAGAAGTCATATAAAACTAAGACACGCCCACAGAAGTCTGAGAGCAAAAATATCATACTACAAGAGACACAATATATGTCAATTAAATCCAGGAGAAACTGAAATTCACTATTCCTAGTAAGTATATACCACATTGGTCTGAATAGAAGCTATTCCCAAATAGAGGTAAGAAAACTTACTCAAAAGGGAAAAAATGCATGTGTACATATATTTCATATACATTAAATATATAGATGCATATACACAAAATAGTTACTCAAAATTAGTAGGTTAAATATATCTATTGTCAAAGTAATGTTTATAAAACTAAATTCTAATAAAGATCAGGGGATTACAGATTCAGAACTGAAAAGAGAATTTATAGGCCATTAAATTCAATCCTTTTATTTTACAGATGAGGACTTTCCCAAGGTCATACAACTAGTAGATATCTAGGCATGGATTCCTGACTCCAAGTTCATAGTTCTATTCAGATTGCTTCTCAATTTATTATTTTGTTTCATAATTCACTGTATTTTACTTGATATTATTCATGCGATCAACACTGATAGCTGTCTTAAGCATTTTCATTTCTATTCTCTAAGAGTGTGATAAATGGAGTAGTGAACAGAGGGCTAGCCTTGGAGTAGTGAACAGAGGGCTAGCCTTGGAGTAGTGAAGAGGGCTAGCCTTGCAGTAGTGGACAGAGGGCTAGCCTTGGAGTCAGAAAGTCTTGGCTTCATTCCTGTCCCTTGATACATACTATTCACCTTGTCACCATAGGCAATTTATTTAACCTCTTAATGCCCTAGGCCGCTTTCTAAAACTATAATTTATAGTTGTGTTGTCGATATGGAAAAAGTTTCCATTCAAGGATTACTCACAGCAATGAAATCACAGGTCCAGACCCCAAAAGGAGGAGAATGAGTAAGTAATCTAGTTTTTCTTTTCTTTTTACAAGTTGGATCTGAGAGCATGTTCTCAACATAATATGATGATAACATAAGATAAAATCTGTATCAGTCATGAATAGTTTACAATGACTGCCATTATAAATAGACTGTGTTATTTACACACTCACAGACTAAAGTCCTGTCACATCATGCGTTTTGTTGACAGATAAGAATATCAGCTAGGGGTGAAAGATAGCAGTTCTTAACATGAAGGGATCCCTGTAGCTTTGTTCATACATTTCTCAGACTTTGGTTGAAGAGTCAAGGCAACAGAACCAGAAATAGACAAGGTTACTTTCAGCTCGCCTGGAATATTTACCGTAGTACTGACAAAGGGCAAAGAGTATTTCTTTCCCCACAAGATGATACTAGTCGGTCTTAGCATTCTCCTTAGTGGTAAAGAAGCAAGTGTTTTTAGATAGGACCTTATGGAATAAATGGGAAACCAAATTTCACACTGAAAGCAGGTTTTCATCATAGATAATTTTAAATTTAAGTGAATTTTTAATAGTTATGTTTTGCTCTTTTATGTACTTAATTCAATTTAATAATTATTAGCAAAAGAAAAAAATAATTAGACAAGTAGGAGACCGGAAAATTTTCTTTTCTGAAGAAAGTGCTTTTATAAACCGGAAAGTGCTATATAAATGTGAGTTCTTATTACTCTTATTGAAATTTCCTTAGTCTGTCCTTTTCTTTCCTCTATTAATTATGTTATGTCTCCAAATAAAGTCAGGGAAAAATGCCATTTCCCACTCTTGGCAAAGAGATCAAAGTCACAGAATAATAGGATTATGGCTGGAGAAGCAGAAAAGAATTTGAGCCCATCTAGTCCAGTCTATCTTGTTTTACACATGAGAACAGTGAGCCCCAGAGGGTAGAAGCAACTCGACCAAGATCACAGCAAGTTACAGAGCTAGGATTTGAACCCAGTTCCTTGGGTTCCAAATCCAATAGTCTTGACTGCACTCTGCTGCCTCTTTACAGGGATACCCTAAACCTTATTGCTTTTGTTTTCAATGGATACTTTCCAAAAATTAAAAAAAAAACATCTCATTTGATCCTATCATCCAAAATCACACATTTTGTAAGTGATGAAACCTGGCTTTTCATTTGAATACCCATTCTCATATGGCAGCTGCACAGAACAACACAGCATTCACTCTTGTTACTGATACTTCTCCTGAGAGAAGAGACATGGCTATAGATGGAGAGTCCAGGAGACTCTCTTTTTAAGAACCATTCAGATGGTCACCTGAGGATGCAGGAAGATGAGTATTCCATAATCTTATAAAAAAGCTCAAGAAAGATCAGCAATGGCTTCAAAAAACCCTTATAAACCCAAACCTACATGCTATCTAAAATGTTTCAGAACTAAGGAAATTCATCAAATTACTATAATACTCCCCGTTTTCAGTGGGCACTTGAGCCCTTGTGCCATAGACAGAGTCAGGGTCTGGCACATAGTGGGTACTTAAAAAATTCTTATTCGTTCCTTCTTAGAAAATAATAACAAATTAATCATTGAAGCCAAATTAATTTCCCGTCTACCAAGTCAGGAGATATCTATTGCACTCTTAGTGAAATATCTGGAGCATGGAAAAGTAGTCTATGGTAATTCCCTGTGAGAAGCCTGGGACAGAGTATCCTGAGATGCTGAGGATTTGCCATCTACCAATCCTTGGGCCTGCCTTTTATGGTACAGGTTAAGTCAAAGCTAGTAGGATCAAGCTGTTCACTAACCATGAGTGGGCACTTGAGATCTCTAGTTTAAGGATGAATGGGAAAAAAATTACAAATTTGGGAAATAATGGATTATGACCAGGAATAACCCAATTAAATCATCTTTAATGGCTCAGAAGAGATCCAAGGGGCTTCTAAAGTTAATTCCTAAGAACAACCGGTCAATCTTTGTGTAATAATAGGTTTTGAAGCCACCTCATATGATAAAACCAAGAAAAATACACATCTCAATCAGGCTCAGGTTCTTGCCTTCTTCCAAACTGCATGGAGAAGCTGAAAGGAAGCATAGAATTGTGGGGCAGTAAAGGCGGCCGAGCACGTGCGCTTTAGTAAAATCAACTGTGGCCAAAAAGTCTGGCAAAAATGAAGTTTCTGCCTAAGAATCATACAGTTGGAGGAGATATATCTGGGAAGGATTCCTCTGCTTAAGCACTATGGGTTCCAGAGAACAATGAGGGGCAAAAAGAATGAGTATGAGTTCATTCAAAAGAGGCAGCTCTTGGTACTCGGGGCTTTCCCAGAAAAAGGGAATATTTCTTCCTCCTTAAATTTACATATTATTGCCTAACAGCCTTGTTTCCTGGAATTGTATTCAGGATTCCAGATCCTCCAACAATAATTTTCAGACATCACATCTTACAAGAAGTACTCTTCAGCCCCATGGAATTAAGAAAAACAAATTTGGGGAGAGAGAGATAAGACTTCTATACACAAATATCCTTTCCTACCCCCATAAACATAAACTGGGGAACATTGCAATTATATAAATAACTACATAAGCATCAAACTATATGGTATGGCCAATTAATGCTATTGAAAAGTCAGGAGGGGCAGCTAGGTGGTGCAGTGAATAGAGCACTGGCTCTGGATTCAGGAGGTCCTGAATTCAAATTTGGCATTAGACATTTAACACAAAAAACTAGCCATGTGACCTTGGGCAAGTCACTTAACCCCAATTGCCCTCCAAGAAAAGGCAAAAAATAAAAGGAAAGTCAGGAAAGGGAAAAAAAAAATCATTATTGGCCCCATTTTATATATGAGGAAATGGACACTGAGGAATGTTAAATATTTTTCTCAAGGTCATTCAACGTTTAAGTATTTGAGGCAGGCTACAAACTTAGGCCATTCTGACTCTAGGCCCAGTGTTCTATCTATCTGCCTCATTAGGTATAGGCAGGAATAGGTCATCAAGACAGGATTTGAACCCAAGTACTCTGACTTCATTGTCAGCCTTCTTTCCAACCTTTTGGTCTACTACCAGGAAATTGGCAGCTACTTTATTTAAGACATATCCATGGACCATTTTATTAGCTAAGGCTAATAAGAGAAGACCTCTTCTCAAGCACTGACAAACTCTCCAGGTTGGAAGGTATCCAAACCCACAGCTTTGCCAGATAGTTGGGCAGATAAACATGGCAGCCCCATGCCAGGAAGGGCATAGCCACCTCTAGTATAAAAGACTCAGAACTTGAGGAAGCAGATGGCTTTGAAGAGTCAGTTCACCTATTCTCTCTGAATTTTGTCTTCTGAATTAATTTCCCTAGTTTGAAAGTTGTGCTCTTCCAAATGGATTTCTGGTACCCTTTCAGTCCTTTGGGTTTCATTGCTCTGAAGAAACCTGTTTCTCTCTCAGTCTTATCTCTGGTTTGTGCTTACTCAGTCTTAATTTGGAATCTACCTCACTTTTTCAAAGAGGCAATAATCTGTAGCCTCAGTGATTGACCTAATCACTGGCACCCTTGAGCTTCACTGGGAGTTAGGATTAGGATGTAGACGAGTGGAGAGGAGGGTGTAATGGCATTTTCTATGTTCCCTGAAGGCAGTGGCTGTTTTATTGCAGGCATTTGGCATGGTGCCTAGAAAATCACAAGTGTTTAATAGATAAGATAAATTAATAGATAAATACAAATATAACCAAACAAAACCATCCTTACCCTTACAAATGGGGATGAGGAGGATAGATGCAAGATGGAGAAGTTGAGAGTGAGTTAAATGGAGAACAATGTGAATATGACTGGGGCCCCTAGTGAAAACAACATTCAAGGCAAGTGACTTGTGAGATTGGACCTCAGAGAAAAAGCGTCTCTAGGGTGAGAAGGGTGCTCCAAAGAGGTAGAGAAGATTTAAAAATACTGAAAAGTAGAGGAGCCTGCTTGTTACATGGATCTACAACACTCCCAAATACATTCCAACCAGATTAAAATGTAGTTCCTATCTGGTTTTAACGTATGGATGAACCAATAAAAAAAAGAATATATAAACATTCAATGTTTTCTAATGGGGCTTGCAAGAATCATTATGTACAACTTAGTGGCCATTGTTTCTATTGGATTTTGATACCACAGCTGGAGAGGACCAAAATAGAGTGTCTTGTCATTCCAGTAAGTGGTCCTATCTTAGAGGATGGGCCAGTGCCTTATGGGAAGGAATCTTCTGGCTCAGGCAGCAATGATAGTCGGTTTCTCTGCCCCCAGAGATCCCCACAGAGTCCTGAGATTTTTTTCAGGACCATGAAACAGATTGTGATGCAAATTGGTGATGTTCTGAGGGAGCAAGTTTCCTCAAATGAATAGTCAGCTCACTGACATTCCCTATAGCTTGCCCTTGTCTATCTAGTATTGACCTCCTAGGTCTGAAATGATTACCTGGTTTAATTTCAGCTTTAAAGCCGGTATTCTTGAGGAATCTTGGTTCCTGCTCCAGCCTGAACTTTAGTTTCTGCTTGTAAGTTTCTCATTTCAGATCCAATACTCTTGAGTACCCTCAGCTCTTGGATATCCCCAAGCACATGGAAGACCCCCCTGGGGTTAAAAAAAGTGGAAAAGTCATCTAGTAAATCTATTCTTGAAGAGAAACATCCTCTTCAGCATCTTTATCAAGTCAATAAACAAATGAAAAATGTTTAGTAATTAAAATATCTTAATTAATGATTAATTTATCTATAAAAATATTTATTAATTAGGTATCATGTGCTAGGCCAAATACAAGAGAGCAAAATGGTCCCTGTCCTCAAGAAACTTAGATTCTAATGAGAGATAACAATACATGGAGAAAAAAACAAGAGTAGGAAGAGGGGGACTGTGAGGCAGAGGGCATGTGAATGCTTTGGAGATGGCTGGCCAATGGTACGTGGGGCCCAGGACCAGGTAAGATAAGGTGAGAGAGCTCACCAATCAGAGCCCAGTGGCTCAAGGACAAAGCTTGGAATTCTAGTGGAAGAAGGCTGAGGAGGAGGAAGAGGAGGAGGCTGGCACGCAGGTGTCATGGCCTTAGCCTCTAACTGAAGTTTCTAATGATGAGGAACTTGCTACCTTGTAAGGCAGTTCATTCTACTTTGGGGTTCTTATTTTTAGAAACTGTTCCCTTCTATCAAGTTTAAATATTCCCCTCTGAAATGTTCACTTATTGTTTATCCTACTTCTATCTTCTAGGGTCTACCAGAGCAAATCTAATTACTGGTCCACATGGCAGTCCCTCAAAATGTTTTCTGAGGCGTGGTAGATAGAATACTGGATCTGGAATTAGGAAAATGGGTTCAAAATCTAGCATCTGATGCTACCTGTGTGACCATGGGTGGATCAATTAACTTTTGTGAGTCTCAGTCTCCTCATCTATGAGGGGATTGGTCTATACCAGTGGTTCTCAACCTTCCTAATGCCACGACCCCTTTAATACTCATATGTGGGCGTATCTGCGTGTGGGCAGACCCACCTGGAGAGTGATAGAGGAGCAGTATCTTGGTTCCTAAGACCATCAGAAATATGTGTTTTCCGATGGTCTTAGGTAACCCCTGTGACCCCTGTGAAAGGGTTGTTTGACCCCCACAGGGGTCGCAACCCACAGGTTGAGAACCGCTGGTCTATACAATTTCACATTTCTTCCTGCTCTAAATTGATGATATGACAACAAAATACATAAAGGAAATTATCGTGTTCCTCAGAGCTTCTCTAAAAGAAAAATATATCAAATTCCTTTAATGAATCCGCATAGACCAAGATTCCAATTACTCTTGGCACACTGATTCCACTCTTCTGGATGGTCTCTAATTTGTCAATGTCCTTAAAAAATGGCTTTAACCTAACACTGTATTCAAGAAACTGTTGAAGCAAGGCAGAATACAGGAAAATGAATAATTTCTTTATTACGAGTACTGTGTTTTTATTAATGTGATCGAGGGTTGCATATCTTTTCTTTTTGGCTGCCATCAAGTCACATTCATGGCTTATGTTAAGCTTGTTGTCATATTACAGAGTCTTAGACTTGGAAGAAACATCAGAGTGCATCTAATCAAATCAGTCCATGAACAAGAATCCTTTTAACAATATCCCTGACAAGTGGTTACCCCAGCCAGTTCTTGAAGACTTTTAGTGATGGAAAATCTCTCAAGCCAGCCCTTTCCAATTTTGGGATAGCTCTAATTGTTAGGAGATTTTTCCTTATACTGAGCCAAAATCTTCCTCCCTCCTACTTTTACCTATATGTGCTTCTAATTCTGCCCTAGAGGCCCATAGTCTAATCCCTCACCTATATGAAAAGCTTTCAAATATTTTAAGCCCATCTAAATTCTTCTCTTATGCTAACTAAAGGAAACCAAACCCATTACTTTGCATTTCTAACATGATCTCAAGACCTTTCAGCATCCTAATTATCCTGCCTTAGACTTTTTCCCAATTTATCAATATCCTTTGTAAAATGTGGCATCAGTAGCTGAACAAAAACTCCAAATGTGGTCTGACCAGAGCAGGGTAGAAATAAAGCAGGAATATCAGTTCTCTCATTGTGGATGCTAAATTATTCTTTATTCAGCCACCATATCCTAACTCTCTGCCTTGGAAAAAACAGACTGATACATGGTTGAATGGACAGCCATTAAGTCAATACTTTTGTACCTTCATACTAGAAAACATTGTACATAGACAATAAGCTCAGAACAGAATATAGGAGGGACAAAGTAAGTCTGTCTTTGGGAAATTGCACTTCTTTTACTGACAGTGAGCTTCTTCATGAAAAGAAAGCCTATTTTTTCTTGTAAACACCAGTATTGTCCTAATGAAATCATATGACTGCAAGGAATGGAATCCATTAGTTCCTGAAGAACTGAAATTGATGACCAACCAAAGGGTAATAGAAAGGGACATAGGGAGTGTGACCAGATTGCTACATAATAAAATGAGAAGTAGTATAAAGAATATCATTAGAGGGGCGGCAGCTAGGTGGTGCAGTGAATAGAGTACTAGTCTGAGTCAGGAGAACCTGAATTCAAATCCAGCCTCAGACACTGAACACTTACTAACCCTGTGACTTTGGGCAAGTCACTTGACCCTAATTGCCCTGCCCTCCCCTCTCCAAAAGGCAAAAAATATATATATTATATATATCGTTAGAAAAATGATGGGGGGCAAAAGCAAAGAGCAAGTAGTGGACAGGCAGTATGTCCCATCACTGTAGAAAGAAAGCTTTTGATACTGCTAAACACCTCCTCCTTCTGGATGCTTTCTCCTGCCTGGGTTTATGCAACACCAATCTATTTTGATTCTTTGCCTACCTCCTTTACAGATGTTTATTAGTCTGCTTTGCAGAATCATCATTTGTAGCCCTTCCCCACATGTAAATATTCCCTAGGGTTCTATCTTAAGCCCTTTTCTCTTTCTGTACTGTCTTTTGAGCTGCCATTCTCTCTTTAAATGGCTCCCAAATCTACATATCTATCTCTTACCTCTCCTCATGCTGGTCCTGGTCCTGGTCCTGGTCCTGGTCCTCCTCCTCGTCCTCGTCCTCCTCCTCCTCCTTCTTCTTTTTCTTCTTCTTCTTTTTGCTCTTTGGAGGGGGGAAGGTAGGACAGTGGGGGTTAAATGACTTGCCCAAGGTCACATGGCTAGTTTGTGTTAAGTGTCTGGGGCTGGACTTGAACTCAGGTTCTCCTGACTCCAGGCCTAATGCTCTATTCCAGTGGTTCTCAACCTGTGCATTATGTTCAATTTAAATACATCCTGCATATCAGATATTTACATTACAATTCATAACAGTAGCAAAGTTACAGTTACGAAGTAGCAACAAAAATAATTTTTTGTTGGGGGTCACTACAACATGAGGAACTATATTAAAGGATTGTGGCATTAGGAAGGCTGAGAACCACTGCTCTATTCACTGTGCTACCTAGCCACCCCACTCACCTCTTTTCTTAACTCCAGTTCCATACTCCAATTGCTTAGTAGACATTCCTTCCTGGATATTCTATTGGCATCTCAAACTCAAGATGTCTAAAGCAGAAGTCATTGTCTTTATCCTTGAGCCTAACTTTCCTCCTAATTTCTTCATTTCTTTCTCAGATACCACCATTCTTCCAATGAACCAGATTTACCACTCAAGGGTCATCTTCAGTTTTTTACTTTCTTTGACCCCTCCCCTACTTGTATCTAGTAAGTTACAATGCCTTGTTGATTCATCCTCCTCAACATCTTTCAGATTGTAGGAGCTTTTTTTTCTCTTTGAAAATGATGCAATTAAACAGAACCCAGAAAAACTATGTACAAGGACCACAATAATAGAAATAGAAAGAACAGAACAAAACCCAAAAATGAATACTGTGAAAGCATGGTTTCTGCAAGGCTGTGTCTTTCTCTCCCCTTATACCACAACCACCCTAGTTCAGATCTTTTTTGCTTCCTCCTTGACTTATTGCAATAACCACTTTTTCCTTGTCCAATCTATCTTTCACACTAGTTATGTCAAACTCAAATAGCATTGGGGACTGCTAAACTAAACATGAGGATCTCTGTTGGCTACATATTGACCTAGAAAACCACATGTTATATATATGTGTGTGTGTATGTATGTATGTATATCCACACACATATATGTATATATATGTATGTATGTGCATATGTGTATATGTATATTTATTTATTAATGTATCAACCATTAAAATCAGAGAGGATTTACATTTTAATCAGGTCTGGGCTGGCGTTGCCAATGTGTGGCATGGTTGCCCGTTTGCCACCTCTGTTTATTCTGTAGTTAAATTAATATTCCTAAAGCCCAAGAGATCTAATCATGTCAACTCTCCATGAAAGTGACTTTACTGACTCCTAACTACTAGAATAAAATACAAATTCTTCTGTATTTGAAGTTCTTTACTGTCCAGACTAGCCTTATAGGCTAACTTCCTTCAAGACTAAAGTTGAGTATCACCTCCAATAAGGAAGCCTTCCTCATTCTCCTGTTGTTTGTTATGGCTTAAAAAATCTTAGTATTTATTTTCTATATAGCCACATGGCATCATGGAGACTTGGCCTTGAAGCCGAGAAGAGCCAGGATAAAGTTTTGCCTCAGATGTATACTGACTGTGTGACCCTGTGTCAGTCATTTAATTTCTCAGGGTTCCAGGCAAATCTCAATGAGTCAGAGATGAGCTAATGTACATTGATGATGGAAGCTTCCATCCTGAGAGTTCCTATACTGAGAAAATGACAGATCTAGACCTCCCCTCCACCTAAAGGGAAAAAAAAATTCTCTCTTAAGGTGTAGAAGAATTGTGATCCTGATTGTTGTACTCAAAGTGATAAAATCATATCTCTTCCTATATTCAAGTATATTATATTTATATAGAAATATTTTATATATTTGCATTATATACTTATGTTATATACTTTATTTAATTTAAATATTATATATAAATTATATTTATATTATATATTTAATATAAATGAAGCACACAAAAATAAAGGCTGAAATTGCTTTGTTTAAAAAATATGTACATTTAAATTTTGTGCTCTGAGATGTAGCCTGATTAATAGTCGATCTCCTCCTCCAAATCTTCACTGTCATGGCCAGTGTCTGCTCTGCTTCTTCCCATTGGCTGGTATGCCACTCTAAACAGAAATCAGAAGAAAGAAAGCAGATCAGCCCTGACAAAAGGAGCCAAAGCTGGGACTGAATGGAATCCCAACGCCAAATGCTCTTGAACGAACATACCTCAGAATCCATCTTAAATGGGAGCCCATGGAATCTCTGGAAATATTTCCCCCAGCCTTTGCTTGGAGGAGTCACTCTCAGAAACATTGCTTTTAGAGGAAGTACCATCCAATGAGACAAAAAGGTGTCGTTCAAGTTTATGGTAATACAGCTTATCAATCCAAAGGATGTATAAAGGCATCATACTAGAGTCAAGTTACTTGTATTGCGGTCATCTAAGCAAGAGTGTAGCTGATGCTTAATTTAGGGCATTATAGACAGGACAATGACACTGGGTCTCTCAGATGAAAGGATCCTCCTTTCTCTAGATTAAAATAAAAAATATGGTGGGACAAATCAATCAGTAAGTTTGCCAGTAAATCGACTGTTTCCATAATCAACTCTTGTTTCTACAATAAGGATGAGTCAGATGTCCTGGAACCAAAGTGAAGAAGAGGAGAAACCATTTCACTACTTTTAACAAATACATGTAATAAAAAAATAATAGTAGTCCTAGTAATAATAACATATGGCATGTTAAGGTTTACACGGTATTTTTCACACCATTTCATTTGAATCCTGTGAGGTAGGTGACACCTTTTTTCTTATGAAGAAACTGAGTCAGACCAAGGATAAGTGAATTGCTCATGATAACACAGCTAAGTAATCGTCTAAATCAGGATCTGAATCCAGGTCTTTCAGACCTCAAACCTAGCACTCTCCTATACTGCTCTGTCCTTAAAATACAGAGGGATGACCTTAGAAAAATAACCTGTTTCAAGAGCCTAAGGGGATCTTTATCTACAGATAACAATAGTTCATAGTCTAAGCCATTGTGATTAACTTTCCTGCTCTGGCAGAGGATACAGTTAATTCCTAGCAAGGAAGTTGAATCAAATGGCATAGGAAGAAGTCAAGTCAAGTCAATAAGCATTGATTAAATGCCTGTTATCTGTCACACCCTGTGCAAAGTGTTGCAGATACAGAGAAAGGCAAAAAAAAAAATATTCCCTGCTCTCAAAGAATTCACTATCTGATGGGAACACATATAAATGACATGCTCAAATAAATGTATATGGTTGAATTGGATCAAAATTGCAGTTAAGCATTTCTAAACCTGGAGAACATTCTTCCACAAATATACACACACCTAAAGAATATGTAAGGAGGTGCGCACATAGCCAAACAATACTCATGAGAACACATACATAGGAACATATTTGCTTAGTGTTTCAGTTGCGTCTGACTCTCCACAACCCCATTTGGGATTTTCTTGGCAAAGATGCGGGAGTGGCTTGCCATTTCCTTCTCCAGCTTACTTTACAGATGAGGAAACTGAGGCAAACAGGGTTAAGTGTCTTGCCCAGGGTCACCCAGCTAGCGAGTGTCTGAAGCTGGATTTGAACTCAGGTCTTCCTGATTCTAGGTCTAGCACTCTATATACTCTAGCTCCTAGCTGCTCTATAGGAGCATGTATGATGAACATACAATGAATATGTAACTACAGACTATGAGTGAAAAGGCACATGTCAGGAACTAATGTACCCCGGGAGTAAGTAAAAGGTCTACAGGAAGGGATCATAAGTGCTCAGGATAGCACATGTCTTTGACGCGTCAGAGCTTCTGCTGTCCTCTGGTGATACCAGCCACCATTTTGCTCTTTTCCATTGAGAACGTGGCCTTTGTTGGGAGCCTCTCTGTTGTTCTCACAGCTGTTCTAGGTTTCTCTGCTGAGTGTATGGTTGGAGACCTCTCTATCTCCAACTCCTGGACTTCCTCTCTTTAGGGATACTTGTTTCCCATCTCCTAAAGTACAATGGCTAGAAAGCCTCTATTTAATAAGGATAGGTTGACAGTTCTTTTAGTTCATAGCAAAGCTATGGTCTACCACATTCTTCCAAGGTTCCTGAACAAAAGTCATGTAGAATGGGCCTCTCACCAAGATGATTATTATTTTTAAATACTTGTGCCACCTGTATATTGTTCCAGACAATTATCTGACTTGAGGTTAGAAATTAGAAATTCTCGATACCAATTGGACCCCTTATAGTGATTCTATGCCCCTCCCCCCAATTCTAGGAGGCCCTGCCAACAAAACTTCATAGGAACTGTATGAGTATCAGGTTCTTGTGTTTTCCTTTGTTCCTCAATTTTGTCTGGGTGTGCCATGCAAATGAATGGGTGGGAGAAAGGCAAGAACAAAGAGGCTATCACCTGATTTGTCCACTTAAAATCTTCCCCCCACCCCCAGTTTCCTGCCTTCCACATGCAAAAGTGGCCTAGGCTTGGAGCTGTCTGACATTCAGACTGATCTGTATAGACAAAGCCTGAGACACCAGAATCCAATATAATCTACTCCTACACATGTGCTCATTTCCCCCACAATCAGAGCCACTTAATGTTTTCTTTTCTTAAAAAAATGTTATGGAATAAAACAAGCATTTATATAACAATAAAAAAAGATGACTGCCCATGAAACTGCAAATCTACTATGCACAACTTGCTATTCCTTTCAAATATACAACAAAATTATCTTGCAAATTTCTTTTTTTCCCCTTTTGTCTTCCCTCCCCCACACCACCCTATGGCTACCATTAGACACCAACAGGTATTCATATATGTAAAATTGTTCTATATACATTTCTACTTTTCGGTTTTTTTCTTTGGATGCAGGCACCATCTTTCTTCATATGTCCTTCATAGTTAATTTGAATATTTATAATAGTCAAAATAACTTATTTTCTCAAAGTCATTCTTAAAACAATATTGCTGTTGGACAAAAACTTCTGGGAAAACTGGAAAATAGTATGGCAGAAACTGGGCATAGAAGAAGGTCTGACACCGTATACCAGAATAAAGTTCAAATGGGTACACAGTCTTGGTATAAAGGCTGATACTATAAACAAGTTAGGGAAGCAAGGAACAGTTTACCTGTCAGATTTATGGAGAATGGAGGAATTTATGACCAAACAAGAGAGAGAACATTATGAAATACAAAATAGATCATTTTGATTATGCAGCCAAAATTAGGAGGGAAGAAGAAAACTGGGAAAGAATTTTTACAACCAGTGTCTCTGATAAAGGCCTCATTTCTAAAACATA
>CM053597.1:44016494-44086474 GCA_028646575.1 Pseudocheirus occidentalis | reverse complement strand
AATTGGGGAATGGCTAAACAAATTGTGGTATATTAACATAATGGAATATGATTTCCTATAAGAAATGATGAACAGATGGGCTTCAGAGAAGCCTAGATAGACCTATATGAACTGATGCTGAATGAGGGGAACAGAACCAGGAGAACACTGTACACAGTAATAGTCACAGGATGAGAGAATTGACTTTGATAGACTTGATTCTTCTCAGCAATGTAAAGACCTAAAGCAATTCCAAAAGACACATAATGGAAAATGCCAGCCACATCCAGAGAAAGAACTATGGAATCAAGATGCAGAATGAAGCAGACTGTTTTCTTTTTTGCTTTGTTTTATTTTGTTTTGTTTTTTTTCTTTTTCGTGGCTTTTTGCATTGATCATAACTCTTCTAAGCAACATGACTAATGTGAAAATGTGTTTAATAGGAATGTATGTGTAGAACCCATATCCGATTGTAGGAAGTCTTAGAGAGGGAGTGGAGAGGGATGGGGAGAAAATTTAAAACTTATGGAAGTGAATGTTGAAAACTAAAAATAATTAAATAAATTAGGAAAAAGAATAATATTGCTGATATCATATACAATATTCTCTTGGTTTTGCTCATTTCGCTCTTCATTATTTCTTGCAAGTCTTTCCATGTTTTTCTAAAATCATCGAGCCCATCTTTTCTTATAGTACACTAGTATTTCATCACAGTCACATTCTATAAATTCTCTTTATAATCTTTCTTCTTTAATAAGGAAGGATTCATGTTATTGTGAGGTTGATAGGCTGGACATAGATACTGTTCCTTTTTTGTCACTGAAAATCAATGCGAAAAGTCATATGTCTGGGAGTTTTTGTTGTTGCTGAGGTGAACAGTGTTACGGTGAACATGCTAAGAAGTGAGATACAAGGGTGATTGTCATGGGTCCCTATTATGTGTTGAGAATCAATTTAGCAACAAAGTCTGTCAACAAACTATGAAAAGATTGTTGGAAGCATTTAAACATTTTTAATTAATTTAAAAATTTAAAAATGATTATCATTTCCCTTATTTAGACTAGTGTAGAATATCAGAACTAACTCCCTATAAGTACAAGTCAGAGCAAATCACACTATGAGTTCTTGTTACCCTGGTGTGGTCATTTTATATGAGTGAAAGCTGGCTAAAATGAATATGAAGTAAAGGTTTGATCAATGACGATATTGCAGGGGGAGAAGCAATAGCCTCTCATTGTCAGAAGGGGTTCCTGGAAAGGGAAAGGAAGCTGGTGGCGTCAAGGGCAATGAGCCTCTCTCTAAATTGTGTTGCCCAGGGCTTGGCTAGTAGAGTGTTGGACATAGAGTTAGGTATACTTGGGTTTAAATACCACTTGTCAGCTGCATGACACTGGACTAAGATTCTGAGGCTTCAATTTTTTTTATCTGTAAAATGGTGACATACCTTACAGAGTTTTGAGAATTAAATATGATAGTATAAATATGATAGATTTGTAAACCTTATGTGCTATATAGATGTCAGCTGTAAAATTATCATTACTGGTGACTAATGGGATGGAGCAGGGAGTTAAATGGACCGATTTTATTTTGTTATACCAAGTCCATATATTAAAATATAGACACATGCCTATATGAAATATAAACATATATGAACTTACACACAAAGACATATATGTATATATGGCTAGGTATATGCACACACATATATGTGCAATGTGTATATACATGTGCATGTATGTATTTATGTGTGTACATATGTGTAGGCAAACATATATACATATGTATATATAAACATCAGCTGCAGTTTAGCTTCTTTCTCCTCTTCCTTCTCCTCCTCCTCTCTTGCCCTCTGACCCACTGTGCAGCTCCATTGCCTGGTCTCCACAAATGGCAATTGTTTAAGTGGAGTATGTTAGCATCATTGCATTTGCTTTGCCATAGGGAGATAGCTGAGAGAGAAAGGGAGAGGGGGAGAGAGGGAAGGGGGGGGGAGACAGAGAAAGTGAGAAAGGGAAAGAGAGAGAGAGGGAAAGAGAGAGAGGGAGAGGGAGAGAGAGACAGAGAGACAGAGAAAGAAAGACAAAAAGAGAGAGAAAGAGAGAGACAGAGACAGAGAGGGAAAGAGAGACAGAGAGAGAGGGAGAAAGGGAGAGCCCTGGGAACCAGGACACCTAGCTTCTATTCTCAGCTGAGGTCTACTCATAAACTCCTTAAAAGCTGAACAGTATCTTACTTTAGCATTTTTTGGACTTAATGTTCTTTCCAGCAGAAGGGGCATTAGTCTGTTCTGCCTGCTATAGAGATGTTATTTGTAATATGTTTTGAGCTCCTTGCAAATCAAGTTATGCACTGTAATTACAAAGGAAGCCTATAAATAGTACTATAAACATTACTCTAAGACATTCAGTATTTCTACAATTACATTTGCAGGTGATAGCTCGTAAATGCTTAGTGGTGACAGCTAAAGTAAAGATCTGGTTTAGAGAAGACTGTTTATACTATACCCAAATGCAGTTCAGAAAATGGAGGCACTGTATTGAATAATAATAAAAATAAGTCAGTATTAAGGGGCATCCTTAAAGTTCTGGTGCTATTTACACCTATTAGGAGAAGAAAAAAACCAAAATTGAATCCATAATAGACTTCAAGATCTCTGCATGTCTGGAACATACTCCTTTTTCACCTCTGCTAGTAAAAAAATCATTACTTTTCTCCAAAGCCCACTTGGGTCACTAAGTAAATAAACATTTATTAAATACTTAACTAGATACCAGGAACTATGCTAAGCTCTGGGAATTCAAATACAAGCAGAAAGAAAATAATCCCTGCCCTCAAAGGGTTTACACTCTAATGAGGAAAGACAACATATAAAAGGAAGCTGAAAAGGGGTCTGGAGGAAGATCCTAGGGAAGAAGCATGTAGTTAGTCAGGAGCAGAGCCTGGAAAGGAGCAAAGATGTAACTGGCCTGAGTGTTTTCCTTAAAAGGGAAGTTCTGGGAAGAATTTTCTCTGATCTCCCACCCCCTCACCTCTGACTGAAAATGTCTCAACTCAACATATCTTAAAGTACTTGGACTGGATGCTCTTTTGCCCTTATCAGACTCTTCACTCTTCTTCAGTCTGTGCCCTGAACTTTCTCTATCATGTCCTAGAATCCTTTTCCCCTTAGAAGCTTACTCCAGCCCTGGAATTTACACATTGAAAGTACCCTCCACACTTGAGACTGGCCTGCCTACCTTCCTCCCTCTCCCTCCCTCTCTCTCCCTACCTTTCCCTACCCAGGCTAACAATGTCTCATGGATCCACTTCAGACTTCCTCTACCATGCCCACCCCCCACCTTGGTACCTCCCTTTGTTCCTCCCTCCTCCTTTTCACCTTCTGTTTATGGTTTTTTCTCCCCCATTGCAATGTAAACCCCTTGAGGACAAGGACTATCTGTGGTTGTATGTGTGATCGGTCCATTTTAAGCACCTAATGTATGATGACCAAGTCTTTCAGACCTGTCTTTTTAGACAGGATCTGTGCCAGGTATAATTCTTGTATACTAGTGCTATGCCTAATTTGATGCATCACTCATTCAATTGCATATCCTGCTTTGGTCAACATCTATTCTTCATCCACTTTGCTTTAATAGATAACTACACATTTTTGTGAGTGTGTATGTGTGGTTTTTAAAATTGACTTTGTATTTATTCTATTCTTTATATAATCCTATAGGTTCTTATTATAAGTAGTGACTGTCACAGTTCTAGCAATTGTATTCCCAGCACATCACACATACTGTAACAAATGCTTTTTGATTAGCCACTGATTTCATTGATATATCCCAGGCAAACAGGAACACATACAGAACTTCTCTGAAATAGGTCATTCTTCTTACAGTTATAATACATGGGACATCCTCCAGGACAGTGGCAAATATTTTAGGTGAACATACATCTCCCTGCTTTATTCCCTCACTTGATATTCATACTCTGAAGACTGCTGAACCAACTGATTTTGGTAGCAATAACTGAAATGAAGTCACATGGGGTCATAACTTATGCCTATGAAGACAGCCTTTGAGACTATATTTTGCTCTACAGGGTAAATGCTTTTTTGTAATCAATAGTCACAACAATCTGATCTTCTTTATTCTTCCTAGTTCATTGACTGACTAGAACGATGTGATCGGCTATGGAAAATAATTTTCAAAAGCCTCTCTGTTCCCTTGTCCTATTTTCATCAAAGATAATCTTCATTGCATGCATAGATAATTCTCATAAAGATTTTATCAGGGTATAAAATAAGGTATATGGATTGCTAAAATCGTGGGCTGGAAAGAACTTTAAAAATCACAGTGCTTCAAACCACTTATTTTACTGAAGAAAAACGAAAGCCTGCAGAGGTTAAGTGACCTGCCTCCCATCACACAGGTGGTAAGTTGTGGTTCTGGGCTTCAGAAGCACATCTATTGACTTCAAATACACTATTCTTTTCTTTACATCAAACTACTGATGTCCTTTCAGTGGCCCCCTCTCTGGGTTGTTGTATCACTGTGATGTTTTCCCTCTGGGGAATGGGGAACATCCTTTCTTTGAGATATATTAAATGCTTTTAAAATTAGGTTCTTCCCAGCATGGATTTCTTCTTTCTGTGATCCTTAGTGAGAGAAATTCTACAAAGAATGTGCCGAGACCCTCTAAAACAAATCAACAGACGCAAATCAACTCTGAAACTTGATGACCAATCCAAAGGAGAGAAAAGGTGAGTATGAGGAAATATATATAGGAAAAGATGGGTCAGGAAAGAGAAATGGAGAAACTGAACATGCATAGATTATACAGAAGCTTCATTCTATTTTTTCATGAGAGTAGCTTAGTGGTACAGAAGACAGCACAGGGCTTGGGATCAAGAAGAGCCAGGTTTGAGTCCTATTTCAGACACTTACTAGCTGTGTGACCTCTAAGATCACAAAATAAACTCAGGGTTAGTTAAAATAAAGTCGCTTAACCTTTCTATGCCTCAGTCTCCTCATCTGTAAAACAGAGATAATAGAACCTACCTTGTGGGGTTGTTAAAATGGTTAAATGAATTAATGAATATAAAAAGCTTTGCAAACCTCAAAGCATTATATAAATGATAGCTATTTTTCTTATTACTTTGCTGCTATGTTAAATGGGGACCATAATACTCACAGTACCCATATCACAGTGCTGTTGTGAGACTCAAATGAGATGATGCATGTACTTAAAGTACCATATAAATGTCAGCTATTCTTATCAGTACAATGTAAACTGCTTGAAGTCAGGGACTGCTTTGTTTTTAATCTTTGAATTCTCAGTGCTTGGGGTCAGTGTCTTACACATAGTTGGCATTTAATAAATGTTTGTTGAATTTATTTGAATTTTCTCTGTGGAAGGGAGTTACAGCTAGTGGTGGTCCTGTATATGAGCATAACTCAATCAGTCCACTGCATGTAACCATCACTGGCTCCCAGCTTACAAAGTGTCCTCTGTATCTTTGGGAGCTTTTGACTTTTCATTGAGGGAACAAGCAGATCAATCCATCTCTGTGCTTTTAAGTTACAACCAAGTGGTGACTCTTACTTCCCCGCCCCCTTTTGGCTAACATACTGAAGGACTGGCACAGAGCTCAGGTCTCCTAAGTGCAGATTGGGTAGATTCAGTACAGTGTCCCCTTCTATACCCTTATGAAGCACTATATGGCATATTTCAGTAGAGAATTCAAAAGAATAATTGGAAACTGGAAAACAGATCGAGTGACTTCAGTCACCCAAATACTTTTGAGGTAAATTTAATAACTTGTAGAATGTGTCACATTCAGCTTTACAGTCACCTCTTATGCTGGAAGGAGACAAGCTATTTCCCCTATCAAACATGGTTATCTTCTGCATCTTAGATAAACATTTCAGTGGAGGGAAGGGTGAGGATAATGTGCCAGCCAAAGAGGTAGAAGCATACTTTTCTCTCAGCCCACCCATGGGACTCCAGCTGACCCATCATAACTCCACCATTACATGTCAATACTTCCCCATCAACATTTTAGCTCATACAACCCTGGGGTATGTTCATAGAACATCCTCTAGTGCTTAGGCTTTGCATAATGAAAGAAAGAGAATTCTCTTTCCAGCCTAAATTCCTTTTCACAGACCTAGTCCATGAAAATGAAGATCTGAGGTGGAAATAGGGCTGATAATAGAAAATAATAGCATCCAGAAAGCCCTAGAAACTCAAATGAAAGACATCCAAGCTAAAATAAACACAGTTTCTTGTCTTTAAAATCCTAGCTTTTAAATACGTTGCCAGAATGTAATAAGCTAAACACTCACCCTTGTTATTGCTGAAGTTAAGCTTTCTGTTTTTGAAAAGAAAAAAAAATCACTTCTGAAAAAAAAGCGAACTCTCAAGATCACTTTTGGCAAATGCTGAGAGGACTCAATTCAAAAGAAGGTCAGAAGGAAGGCATGAGAGAAGCAGCCACTGGGAGCTATGGACTGTGCCTTCACAAAAACTACAGACATTATTTCTTCATTTTTACATACACAGAGATGGAGTTTCAGAGAGATGATATGGGTTTTGCTTTTAATATGCAGGAACTGATCTAGCAAATAAAAAGCTGTCCTTAGAGTGAGGAAGATGTGGGTTTGAGTCACCTCCTACCTGAGATGCTTTAGACACTTAATAGCTGTGTGATCCTGGGGAAGTCGCTTAATCCCAGACAAGTCTAAGTGCTCCTAAGTAATCAGAGGCAGGACAATTGCAGTACCTGGTAGTGACAGAGGGGAGTTTCCTCATTGGGAATACTCCACCCCTACAAAACTAATGAATTCACACATCCAGACCAAAACTAAAACCAAGAACAACAATAACAACAACAAAACACTATGCAGATAGGACTTATCTTTGGTCTTCCGATTCAAAATTCAATACTTCTACTATAATCAAAGCCATAACTAGCCTAGGGCAAATGGGATGTTCCAGCAGGGTCTTACATTATAGGCTATTGGGCTATAAGTATAGACAAGAAGATATATAGGACTACAAAAGAAACTCAGGGTTAGTTAAAATAAAGATATAATTTTTTCCCCATCCAAGTCCATGGACCCTGATTGTCAATCACTGTCTTAGAGGAATTCTCTTAAACGAGAGAAAACCTGAGCATCAATGATTGACAATGCTTAAGACATGCCATATGAATAGAGTGGCCATCTAAAGAGGAAAGGTCCTCACATTCCTTATAGGTAAATAATGTAGCAATGAAGCAAACAGCAGACATTCCGCTGAACATCTGCAGCTCTAAAATAACAAACCAGATTTAATACATCACGGAGGCAAAGGCCAATCACCAGAGATGGATGAAGGGACATCTGTGGGGCTGACACAGTATGAGGCTCCCAAAGCTCAGTGTGGGCTCAGCAATATAGAGCGTCATGGAACTGCTTGGTGAATGCCATGTTCTCTAGCTAGCTACTCATAATTTTGAGACTGATCCCTGATCAGTTTATTATATCTATCTTCCACAGATGACCCACCTCAAGGTAGGAGAATCGTTTTTGTCATGCACTGCTTTGGCAGTCTGGTAAAGCATATGGACCCTTTCTCAGAACAAAGTTTTTAAATAATTAAGGAAAATGCTAAATTTTACTTAGAGGCTAGTAAAAATAAAGATGTATTTTTTTCTCATCGAATTTCATGGAATCAATTGGTAAACATTTATTAAATTTCTACTATGTGCTAGGCACTGTGCTGAGCACATTAAAAAAAAAGTTAGACTGTAGTCCCTGCCCTCAAGGAGCTTACCCCTGAAATCTAATCACGGACCTCAGGTTAAGAACCCCTGTGTTAGATTGATAAGTTATGTTAGAAAAAGAGGGCATCAACTTCCCTCTGTATAACTCAAAGCCATAACTTAATTGTCATTGGTGCCAGTTCACAATGAAAAAAACAAACCAAACCAAACCACAAATATTTGTAGAATCAGGCATTGGGGAAGCTTACAAACAGCTGCATCTTTGTACTCAGGTTTTGTTTCTTCCTATTCTGTAATTTCTGCTCCCAAACAAAAATTCTAAGCAGACCTGCTAATGAGGAGTTATAGAGCAGAGTAGTGGTTACTTGGAACTCAGCACATTCTGAAACGTTTTCAAACCATGCCAGGAAGTACCCTGTCTTCTCTAGAACGATGAGGCCCTCCTTTTATCTCTCCAAATTTGTTTCGGTTACCATCTCAGAGAGCTTTGAACTTTCTTTCAGTGGGCACATGGTCCCATCGGTCATGCCTCTCTCCTGTTCGGCTCTCTGCCAACAAGAGACAGCTCAGGGACAAAAATGGACTTTTTTAGTTGAAAATATGTGGTCTTTGATTATGCTCTGCTTTTGCTTGTGGGTCATGGTCTGAGATCCTCTTTCTTGAGTCTCAAGGCTTTCTTTTAATCAAAACACTATTGATTGGGCACATCTGTAACTGTTCAGTTTTCAGCCCCAATTAAAGGGTGAACTTACCTTCATGAAGAGTGATTGAGGAGAAAGAGAAAGCATTAGCTGGATTTGGACCCTAAATTTCCTAAAATGGGCTATCTTGCCCTCTTTTCTGAACAATGCCCTTAAGATTAGCAACGGATTCTTATAAACCAGAATCAAGTTTGGTGTTCATAAACTAAGAAGTTTTCTCAGCCTGATCCCCTCCCCCTAGACTCAAAGCAAACAGAAAAAAATAGAAAGCTAAAACTACCTTAAAAGTTAAACTGATGCTTTGGAAAATAAAAGAAAAAGGCTAATCATCCATTTTACATTTGGAGATTTCTCTGTATGAGAACTGTACCTAACATGACTGTATGCCTATTTTCTTATTAATAATCATAATACCTTATGTTTTATAGTACTTTAGATGTTTCTGGGCATACAACAAAGAGATAGCAACTTTTCAAAAGCAAGATGCCCACACACTGGCCTGCGTTCATCTGGCTTGGGGCAGGGGTGAGGGATGAAATATCCCACAGGAGGCAAAATCTAGCTAGAAATTATTCTACTCAAAAAGTTGGTCATCAATTACAACTTAATTTGGGTTAACAGGCTCCTCCTTTAAAGTTAAAATACCCTCTAGCAAGGTGAAACTTAGTTTTAAGGTGTTGCAAATGTAAATTATTTTAATCGAATAACCTCTTAACAGATGGCTGGGACTTATTACACCAAGGGACAGGAGTTGAGATAGTTGGAGAGTAGACCATATTGAATTGTGGCACACAATTATGGCAAGACTGAGCAGGTCATTTTAGCAGAGGGCTTTGTATATCCAGAGAGAAGCATGAGAACACTTAGTTTCTGGGGGCGCAGACTAGAAGGCCCAAGAAGGGGCACTGAAAAGGTGATGAGAAACCTTCAAAGACAAACCTTGCCTCGTAAAGAAATAACAAATCATTTCAGTTTCCTTGGAATCAGAGGCTGATCCTGTGAATCTCTCCCCAGCTCTCCCGTAAGGACCCTCTAGCCAGGGGAAGTCTTTCAGTCATTTATACCTTAGTATAAAGTGACTGGGTATTATAAAGACCTAGTTATTTATTTATTTATTTTTTGGGGGGCCTATCGTTAGCTGTTCTACTTTCAAGTTCCCCAGATCTTCCCTCCCAGTCCTTATCTGGAGCTCAGATACTTAACACCTATTATAAGTCAGTCCCCATCTCCTCTCTGCCCCAGGAATCTGGAGTCTGAGTCCTAAATGCCTCATATCTCCTAGATGTTTGTACTGTTTCAGAATCCAGGTGAGCCTCTCTCCAGGGCTCTTGGCATTGAAAATCAAGGCTTTCACTCTTGGGGGCTAGCCATTCTCATAAACAATTAAGGTTGTCTGAAGTCTGGGGTAGCTAGGTGGCGCAGTGAATAGAGCACTGGTCCTGGAGTCAGGAGGACCTGAGTTCAAATCTGCTCTCAGACACTTCACACACACACACACACACACACACACACACACACGTCATGTGACCTTGGCCAAGTCACTTAAACCCCAATTGTCCTACCTTCCCCCCTCAAAAAAAAAAGCAAAAAATAGAATATCAGAGGTAAAGTCTGACTTCCAGATAATCTGAGTATTAGTGTATATTTACTAATTGGAAGACATTGTTTAGACTAGGGACTGCTCTGATTGTAAACTTTTGTTATAGGTTGCAATTCTGGGCATTGGAGCCCATATATAGGAAACAGTGTTTATATTCTTAGTGCCTGGCAGGGCTTAGCACACAACTGGTACTTGATAAGTGTCTGTTAAATGACTGATTGATTGAAAGGTATGAAGCATTATTTGTTTTTAGAACTCAGTTGTTTCCAAGCCTTATCTGTATTACCTGCTGCTCTTCTCCTGAGCCTGGAGTCTCTCTCCCTTTATGAGTGATAAAAGAGCTGGCTGTTATCTAACATGTGGTCACCATTCAAAATTCATATATGACATTTGACCTTGTCTTCTCAAGGAGCAGTGTCTAGGTCCCCACAACAAAACTATGGCTGTGGTAAGGTGGGAAGGGTCCTGGATTTGTTTTCAGAGGTACATATTATTTTTCAATATATGTAAATTGTTTAATAAATTCTCACTGATTTGATTAAAAATAAGAATTATATAAAATCACTACCATATTCAGAGGAGTGTTTTTGTCTTTCATTTTAATTGATACTAATAGTGTTACTACTCTCTCATGAGAGGTTTACGTAATTTTTAAAAAATATATTCCCCTTGAGTCTCGTGAGCAAGAGACCCTCCTTGACCTCTCTGAGGAAAAGTTCTCCCCTATACGTTCCCCTATAGTAATTACTATTCTGAATCACTTCTCTGGAGTCTCTGGAAAAACACTGCTACATTAGAATTCTTCTAATTGGCCGAAGGCCTCAGCTCTCCTACTATGATGGAAACACAGGCTTCCAAGAGACGCAAGTGTGTGTTCTCTAACAAAAGAAGTGCAAATTATTTGTACTGTTCATATATACAAATGCACATCCGCTAAGAAAAGTATACACTCAGGGCATTCTCTAAACAATGTCTTACAACTGATAAATAGACACTAATACTCAAATACTCTGGAAGTCAGACTTTAGACAACCTCAATCATTTCTGGGAATGGCTAGACCCCAAGTAAGTGAAAAAAAAAATTCTGAGAAGCAAATAGATGATTCAAAGCCTTGTAGGGAAGGAAAAGAAGCCCTTGGCCTTTCATGCTAAGCAACTGCCTGTAAAAGAAGGTAGCAAGCAGATTAGAAATAAAGTTGTACCGTAGCCTATTACGAAGTGATGGTGAAAGGCTAACAGTAAGGGGAGAAGATAAAATTGTATTCAGTGTAGTGTGACTAAGGCAGGGAAGTATCCAATGCAATTTTCAAAGAAGTCCATCAACAATGTTTAAAATGTTTTGCAGCTCAATGAAGATGTGCCCCTTTATTTGGAAAACCTACTTGCCTTGTTTGCTAATGGTGACAAAAAAATGAGACATCTTAAAAAAATAAGAAAAATAATTTAAAAACGAGACATCTGTGCTTTGAATAAATAATACATTTTACTAATTGTTGATACAGCCCCTCTCACAAGATTGTAAGTTCCTTGAAGGTTACGTTCCCCACATTTCACCAAATCAACTGATTCTTGGTAACTTCACAATTATTTTCTATCATACAGCAATGGCTTTTGTGAGTGTGTAGACAGGGTAAGGAAGAGGGCAGAAGTTGGAGGAAACAAATAGAGTGATTTCCTTTCTATGATACTCCTGGATTTGGAGGCATGTACAGAGAGTGTCTATGACTGAAAAGAGAAAAAATAGAAATAGCAAGTGGAGAAAAGGATAGCTTACAGCTACTCACAGGTAGGAGTAAGGAAGTAAAGTGAGCCATGAATGATGAAAGTCACCAAAAAAGAAAAAGCAATGCCTCCTCTTCCTCATCCCAATGTCAAGCACTAATTAGGAGTGTTCCTTTTGTTGTTGTTCAGTCTTTTTCAGTTGTATCCAACTCTTCGTGACCCCATTTGGGGTTTTCTTGACAGAGATACTAGAGTGGTTTGTCATTTTCCTCTCTAGTTCATTTCACAGATAAGAAAACTGAGGCAAACAGGGTAAGTGACTTGCCCAGGGTCATGCAGCTAGAACCAGAGGCCTGATTTGAACTCAAGAAGATGAGTCTTCCTGACTCCAGATTCAGCCTTCTATCTACTGCATCACTTGGACAATGATAACAGATGCATTGAATATCGCAGAACTGATAGTGATAGAATTATGGTGTTCTCAGAGCCTTTTACCTTGAATGCAATTAGAAGCCAACAAATCATTGAAGATGACTACTCTATTAAGGGAAAGAAAATATAAATCATGCAATCAGGAAAACTTAGTCATCAAAAATTTTGGAGCAGATAACTGAGAGTGGTAGTGAAAGCTGAGGAACAGCATAGGGGGAAACATTTAATAAAGTTATCAAAGTGTCAATCACCCACTACATTCCTTACAAGCTCTGTGAAGTCTTCATTAAACAAAAGAATATACTAATGGTATCAAACAATTGACTCAGGGTCTTTTGTGATTTCCTGATGGGCAACGTATAGCTTTGGGGGTTTTGGTGCTGAAGAGGTTTTTTAATAACCACAATATGGAAAGCACCTTCCACAAGGGATAATTTTCTTGAGTTATCATTTCATTCAGGAAGTAGTTGAACTTCAAAAAACATTTTAAAGTCTTTTGAGAAGTCCTTTCTTATGGCTCCCTCAAATTACTTCCTTTGGTAATCATCACCAGACACTTTCCAGTCTGATAAGTAATATTTTAAAAATTCAAGAGAAGGATATTAGTAACAAACACTAGAGTGCTTGAGCAGTCTTACTGTCCAGATCCACCTGGCAAATAATTTCAGTTTCTTTTATTTTTGCATAATTCATGTAGTTACTTTCTTAAGAGAATCACAGGATTGGAATAAACGTAAGTCTATCAAGTCCAAACTATACCTGAGAATAAATCAAGTCTTGTTGTGGTTCAGTCTTTGTTTATGAAGAGGACCAATGACATCACAGTGTTGGGGTCAGGGTATAGGGTGTTTGGTTGTGGTGTCCAACACAAGTTCAGAAGGTTCTACTACAGGTTGGGCACAAGTTAGATTTGTGATGGAAATATCTTTGGATTTTTGCAGCTCATGTTTTCTTTGTGCTATTTCAATTCTGCTTTGCTCATAGAGTGCCACACTCTTTGATGTGGGCATGCCATGCTGGGTGGCCCTGTGCCTGTCTTCCATCTTTCCAATCAATACTAAAATTCTTGAGAGACCTTGAGAGTGTTCTTGTATCACTTCTTCTGAACACCATGGGAGTACTTCCCTTGAGCAGTAGAGTTTGAATACTTTTCATTTCAGCTCAAAAAAGGACTTCAGTGTCTAGGACCTTATCTTTCCAGGTGATCTTCAGAATCTTCCTAAGACAATTCAAATAGAAGTTAATCAGTTTTCTCATTGTCTGACAGACTGTCCAGGTTTCATAAGCATACAAAAGTGAAATCAGCACAACAGCTCTGTAGATCTTTGTTTGATACAGAGCCTGGTACATTTTCTCTCTCACATTTCCTTTTGTAGTCTCCCAAATGCCGAGCTAACTCTGGCAATGGATACATCAACCTTATCATTTATGTGGACATCCCTAGAAAGTATATTGCCAAGGGAAGTGAACTTATTCACAGCATTCAAAATTTCTCCATTTATTGAAACCAGTGGTTCTGTGTATGGATGGTTGAAGTACTGGTTGGTGGAGGACCTCTGTAGAATCTGTAGAACTCTATCATGTGATCTTCCAGTCTTTCTCTAAAAATTTCTAGTGAAAGGAGCCCACTATCTTCCCAGACAATGAATTTCATTTTGACATTATTCTAATTGTTAGGGTGTCTTTTTGCTACTTCTGCCCTCTGGAACCAAGCAGAGTAAGTCTAATCCTATTTCACTCTAACAGGCAATTATTCTTTCCACCACTCTTGCAATCATTCTCTCCTTAAACTAGTCATCACCCCTTCTTTTAATTGGTCCTCATATGGTATGCTCTCCAGGTACATTACCATTCTGCTTTCTCTCTTCTAGATGTTCATCAGCATATCGTAAAATGTACCACGTGAAACTTAGTTTAATGCTACGGTGAATCAGTCAACAAAATCTATCAAGAAATTTTTATATACTGGGTGGGCACTTTGAAAAGTTCTGATGATATGAAGAAATGGGAATGTATTCATAGCTCACAAAGAGTTCATGAAGGAGAAAGGCAAAAATTACAAGATACACACAGAGTAGTTGCAAGATAATCTCAAGCAGAAGGCACTGACAATGGGGGAAACCAGGAAAGGTCTCACTCTCCAAACCTGTGCTCCTAACAGTAGTTCAGAGAACTAGAGGATCACTATTTCCCCCTCAGGGTTCAATGGACAGCTCTGAGAGGTTGGGGTTTCATGTTACTCATTAGTCCCCACTGGTGTTCTTTTGATTGATTATCAGCTAAAACTAATTACTTTTTTAAAAGAGCATTTGCTAAGCAGAGATAGCAAGGACAATTATTACAAAAACATTTCCCTAAATGGAAGGACATATCTTGCACACATAAAATTCATGGAGTGAGTGAGATCAACATTAGAGAACATATATGGCCAAAAGGTAAATTCACAGCTCCTAGTTACTGGGAATTCTTTTATTTTCCTTTATGGAATCCTCATCAAGTTCCCGTTAGGTGAAGCTCTCTTCTGGGTTTTAATGGCTAGTGCCTTTTTAGAGTCTGAAGCTGTCTTTCCTTCCTTGGTGTAACCACATTGTTCTCTTTGTCTAGTCTGTTCTCTGTGTTTCTTTTTGCTCTTGAGTTAGAGATATTGCCATGTGTTATGTCATGCTTTCCAAAAGAATGCTACTGTGAACAGGCCTTTAAGGTTCTGATTACACTAATGAACACTATCTATTCCATAACAAATCAAAGCAAAACATTCACAGAAATCAAGGTACAACATGCACAATATTACAACTTATCACAGAAAATCACAATATAGTATTCACAACAGCTTATTGTTAAAATGGCCACATAGTTTTCACAAAAGTGGTCACAATATTTAGAACAAAGAAAAATCATCTGGTATCCGTAAGGAGGTTTGCCTCCTTACCCAGTCATTCAGTCAAGTCGGAGTATGATAGTCACTCTTCCACTGATGGGCAAGTAAGTCAACTCAATCAGCACTTATTCAGCAATGAATTACTAAGTATCATTAATCACTTAGTGCAATCATTAGAAAATACACAAACCCTCCACCCCTAGGTCACTAGTAAACCACACTATCATCACAATATTCAATACCCAAGGAGAGGTCTTTTCTTCTTCTTGGCCTGAGGCAAGTTCTCAGCAATCTCTGTTCCTGGGGGGGACAAAGCTTTTTATTCTCTGACTGTAGAACAGCCTCAGGACCCCTGAAAACATCAGCAAGACCCTCTTCCAGGATTTCTGTAAACATACAACAAGAAAATCCTTCTTCAGGGCTTCTGATCCAACACCAAGGTTCCAGGACCTCTGCAACAACAGTACTGTCCTTCACCAGCAGATGAGTCTGGCAAAATAACATCAAAACAGACAGACAGAAAACTGGCAACACAGGCATGCTTCCTCAGTCCTCTCACAGTTTGGCTGGCCCTAGGACCCAGAATAAATCTCAGCTGTCTCCCAGAATCAAAATCACTCCTCCCGGGTTTTCAAAATAAAAATCATTTTCTCCAGCCTGGGGAGGGGAGTGGTTTCCTCTTCAGCCTTCCCAGCAGTAGCAACTTCAATCTCTATGATTCTGACTCAGTTCTCAGTCCAGCAGTAGCAGTCCAGGCTCCAGATGCTGCTGAGAGAAACTCTCTTTCGCCAACAGAACAGCTTCTGCCACCAGGTTCTTGTCAGAAGAAATTCTGATTGTGCTTCTCTGGGGCTTTTCTTATATAAACACAGAATTAGCTTCCTGTTTCAGCCAACCCCTTCTTGTTATGTCAGCAAGAGGAAACAGAAGTTCATACCTTTTGTTTCCCCAACAGTGGCTTGATCAATTACTAACTGCTAAGTAGTTAAGCTGTTACCTTTGCTTAACTTGAAACAAGGTGCTAAATACCTGCTTAGTTGCCAATACAAAAAAGGGGTAATCACCATCACACTATGGACCACTACTGTTCCAGGGACGCTGCTACTAACTTTGGTAGACACTATTGCTAAGTTGGATGGTAACTCCAAATCTTCCAGTCTTTTAAAATTCTCAAGGTTGTTACCTGGTCAATGGGTTTGGAGAGAGAGGAGGGCAAAAGGAGAGAGAAGAATGAAAAAAAGATAGAAGAGTGAAAAAGGAGAAAGGGGAGGAAGGAAAGAGAGGAGAGGAGAGGAGAGAAGAAAGAGGGCAAAACCAAATGAGAGAGGTCTTCTACCAAGCAATTCTTTCTCAGGAATCCTTTACCACTTGATTTTCCTACCACTTGATTGACCTAGTGCTGGTATTTGTGATTCCAAATTGACTTGTTTTGTCATATCATCATCCCACATGGAATGATTTATTGGCTTTGATCAGTCAAAAATATTTCCCATATCATTTCATCTGCTTTTATCCAAAGACCTAAAGCCCCTCTCATCCTTTCAAATTGATTAAGGACGTATTCAAATTTAGTTTACTTTTGACAGATTGATTCAATCAAGATGTCTGGACCTTCTATGATTACATTAACAGTAATTTGATCAAAGCATAGTAAGACATGACTATCAATTTCTTTGTCCTGAACACTATACATCCCTTAATATAGATTGTAGGAAAAATAGATTTTTAAATTGCCCCAATATGCTATTTATTCATAATGAGTTTGAAGTCTGTTAACCTCCGGTCTCTCCCAGATCTTTTCTCAGATGAACTACTATCTAACCACACTTTCCCTTCTTGGACATGACAAAACTGAATTTTCAGACTCAAAGGTAGGATTTCACATTTCTCCCATTGGATTTCATCCTGTTAGAAGTAATTCAGCATTCTAGTCTGAAATATGATCATGTAATATTCAGAAATATAATCTGGTAAATAATTTTAATCTCTCTTAGTTTTGTGCTATCTTCTATTTTGTAAAGCATGGCATGGGAGAATCAGACATGACTGGAATGACTGAACCACAACAATATATACATGCTCATGTTTCTGAGGACCAGACTTAATGTGTGTCATTTTCAAGTCCATCTAACAACAAGATTCTACTTCCTTTAACCCTTTACACAGATTTAACAAAAATCACTAGAAGAGATATGTATTTTTTCTCATAGGGAAAGAGCACAATGTAATGGAGATATTCATAAGACTGGGCATCAGAACATTTCTGTTCTCATCCTTGCTGTACTACTAACCAGTTATGTTGACCAGTTTCTTTACCTGCAAAATGAGCAGATTTTACTAAATATCCAATATCCTTTCCAACCCTCAAACTCTGTGCGTCTATTTCTGGTAACTAGACTTAAGAGACTTTGTAGAAAAGAGCATATCAAATCAAGGGCACCAGCTATCAAGATAAAAAACCATTCTGAAAATTCATGCATCAATGATAGATGCCAGTTTGAACCAAGAGAAAATCAAAAGCCTTCAAAACGGGAAAAAAAAGACAATGCAGCATGGAAATTTTTGAAAAGTAATTTAAAATAATTGCTATGTTCTATGCAAACAGGATGAACAGAACTGTTGAAAAAAATCAAGTGGCCATTTACAGCCGTCATCACCCAGCAGATCCACCTGCACAAACCACCCTTGATAATAGTGGGAATTCTGCCATTTTGCCCACACACTCAAGACAGCCAAACAAGACAACACCCCCCCCCCAAAATAAATAAGAGCAAAAGAAATGATTGTGATACAAAAGAACCTTTCTTCTGGCAATAACTGGGGCTCAGTCAAACTCATTCTGACTGTAGATAAACAAGTATACTTTATTGTTGCACCCTGGTTTGATTTTTCTACCCGCAGGAAGGCATCTAGAAGAGAATGGAAAATTGCACGGCTTGCTTTAAAAACCGACGTTGTTTTCCTTGAATAGGAAATAATGTACTGTTGTTCCAGGCAACTCATTTAATTCACCAGGATCCAACACGTGCCTGACAGACATCTTAAGTAAAGGTATTTTTTTTAATGGTGAAAGAATTACATTATGATAAATAGGTTGAAAAATACCAGGCAGTCATTTTGGAACTTAGAAGCCAAAGTTGGAACCAAGATAAGAGACTGGTAGACCCTAGTTAAGGTTGGAATTGAGTTCCTATCCATTTGAAAATGTCCTCTTCCATGTGAGACTGTTTATTTGAGCATTTGAGTCTTTAGTGTAATCCACGTGACTTCTTGTTGCTCACTTGTTTCAGTCACGTCCAACTCTTTGTGACCCCATTTGGGGTTTTCTTGGCAAACTTATTAGAGTGGTTTGCCATTTCCTTCTCCAGTTCATTTTAAGATGAGAAAACTGAGACAAACGGTATTGAGTGACTAGCCCAGGATCATGTAGCGAGGAAGTGTCTGAGGCTGGATTTGAACTCAGGTTTTCCTGACTCTATGACTGGTGCTCTATCCACTTTGTCTTAAAATCCTGCTAATAGTAACTGACACTGAGATAGTCATTTAAAGCTTGTAAAGTACTTCATATCCATGATCCAATTTGATCCTTATAACAACCCTGTAAGTAAATACAACAGGTATTGTTATTATTCTTTAATGGATGGGGAAACTAACGGTCAGAGGTCATACAATCACATATCTAGAGCTATAAGGGACTACAAAGGTCATATAGTCAAACCACTTCAGATAACAGATGAGGAAACTGAGTCTGAGGGAGGTCAAATTAGTCAATATAAATTTATGTAGTGCTTATTATGTGCCAGGCACTTTACCAAGTATCCAGGATACACAGAAAGGTGAAAGATAGCTCTACTTTCAATGAACTCACAATCTTGATTTGCTAAAAGTCATTTAAACTGTCTGCTACAAAGGTTCAATCCCAGAGTAGTGGCACTTTCAAGTTCATTTCTGCATACCTTCAGTTTCAAAGTCAAGTGTTTTAGGAGAATAAGTAGATGAGGTCAAATTTGAACTCAGGTCTTTCTTACCCTAGACCTAACAATCTATTCACTGAATAACAGAACTGGACAACAGAGGTGACATTCACTGTAAATAGAATAATTTTATTCATAAGTTTAGCCAGTTGTAATTTTTTCCCTTTTTGTGAAAAAAATCGTTAATGATATGGTTTTGTTTTTCATGACTTCCCTTTTTGTTTCTATCCTTCCTTGCTTTTCTCGCCTGTTAATTATCTCTTATAAAAAATGTTTAGAATAGAAAAAAATACATTTAGCAAAAGCAACATGTAATGGACAAGCACCTACTATATGCCAAGTCCTTATCTACAGAATCTGACAGTACAGGCAATTTTCCATATTCATTGCCCCTTACCTTTGCAAAGAGGAAGAAAGTTGTATTTTCTTTTAAAAGACTTTTTTGTTCTGAATTTACACATCAAATAAATAAAAGAATGTTTCTACACACACAGAAAAACACAAAAGAAGATACTTTATGAAACCAAAGAATTCCATGTCATATTGCTTGCTTCTTTTAAAATTATATAATAAATTCTACACATCATTTTCAGTAATGTTGTACTTGCCAATACTTCTTTTTCTTCTATCCATTAAAAAAAAGTTTTAATAATCCTGGCAGAGGTGGATGGGGAGAGGCATCATTCTTGTACCCCCCACCCCCAATTAAAATCCAAGAGAGAGAAAAGGAGAAGATCCTTGTAACAAACCAATAAACAAATATTAAGTGCCTACTATGTTCCGGGCACTGTGCTAAGCACTGAGTACACAAATAAGAAAAAGAAATACAATCCCTGCCCTCAAGGAGCTTGCAGTTTAATAGAAGAAGATGACGCAGAAAAGAAATCAAAGGGGTTGGGGAAAGATGCTACTTGGCTCAGAAGGCATGATGGTGAGGAGTTGAATCTGAAGAGTCCAGCTAATGGAAAGTGAAGAGTTCAGGGACAAGGATACTGCAGCTTTTGCTAAAGTATAAATATCAAAGTGAAGCAATGTCTGTAATGCTGATGTAGGTATAATCAAGAAAAAAGCAAAATACCACAGGGACCATGTTGAGAAATGTTTGTTTCTTTCTGAACCTTTCAACATCTTTCAGGAGGTGGGTAACATGCTTCATTATAGGTCCTTGGAAGACTTGGCTGGTTATTACATTGATCAGAGTTAAGTTTTTCAGATTGTTTTCCTTTGTTGCTATCACATAAACTATTTTCCTGGGACTCTCTGAAATGATCTCTTCCATCATTTCTTTCAGTGACTAGTCTGGTACATCCATAAGCTTCCATTTGCTGAGTCATTGCCTGACAGTAAGAGGCAATCTAAGACATCCCTTTGGGTTTTATTTACTTCTTTGCTTTTCTATCCACACACCCTTTAATCACCCTTTGGAAGACTGTTTTGTTTGTGACTTTTCTTTCCTTGGAATTATCCTAACTCTTCACCTATCCTACCCTATCCTTGCTTGCTTCTCCATTGATATTTGATGTTCAGACAGGGAGGGTAATGAAGTTCATGCAATATAAATAAATATCCAAGGCAGACTTAATGTGTTACTTTGGGTCCTTTGGTTATTCTTTTTTTAAAGATGTTATTCAGTAACTATATGTAAATTCTCATTGGAAACTAACTTATGCAATAACTTTTTCTCCATCCAAAGGTTTCATGGTGAGAAATTATTCTCTCTCTCTCCCCTTTCTCTCTCTCCCCCCCTTGTCTCCCTTCTTCCCTTTTTCCCTCCCTCCCTCTCTCTTTCCTCCAATAGGAAATTTATACGTTATAATTATATACAATGTAAATTCACTTTTGACATGTATACTTGATGGGAAATTATGCATTTTATTTTTTTTCTCTCTGTCCATCTCTCTCTCCTTCTCTCTCTCTTTCTCTCTCTACCCCTGTCCCCAGACACCTCTCTCCCATTCTTTGTCCCTTCCTCACTACCCCATCAGTGATGACCTGGAGACATTTGCATTTTGGGTCAGTGGACCTTGATACAAGGCAAAAACATAATGGTTCCTGTAGGAAGGCAACATACACCCCTCAGATATCATTGCTTTGGGGATAAGACAGGTTATAGTTACAGCTCCACAATAGTTACAGCTCTGCACCCTCCTGACTCCTGTCTATAACTATGATACTTGATCTCTGTTTTCCATTAACATCTAGCAAGCTACTTCCCACTGTCAAATGTGTGCGAGAGACAGCTATCTTCTCTGTGCCTATCCTATTTGCCAAGGATTCATTTAAAAAGTAACTGACAATTCACGCAATCCTGGGGTTACTTTCCCAATTTTGTTTTTCACTGTGACCCTTGAGCTCTTATTTGTCTTTCCTCAACTCAGTTAATAAATATTGATTGATTATTATATGTTCAATCCACTTGACTAAATAAGCACTGGCAGGGACACAAAGATGAGTAAGACCTGATTCTATTCCCTCAAGGAGTCTACAATCTAACAAGAGACATGCAAACAAATAATACCACAAATAGTAGTCTCAAACTCAAATAGAAACTTGTGGTATATTGCTTTAGAAAATCACAAACTAACATTATCTATGTTGTATATTTATTAATTTTGTTCAAGATTTCTCGATCACATTTTAATCTGGTTCAGGCTGCAAGCTGGAGGGTTGAGAGTTCAACACTCTGGTCTAAGACAGATGCCGTATGACTAATAGAAACAAAGAAAAAATTAAAGGAGTTCTGAGAAAGGAAAAACCGCCACTGATCATGTTGATTAGGAGAAGATTTCTAGGAGGAAATAATATTTGCACCAAGCCTTGAAAGGCAGATTACATTGCAATTGGCAAAGATCACAGGTGAGATCGTTTCAGGCCGACAACCTGGTGTGGACAAAGACTCAAAGGCTGGAAAGCAGAAAGAATGTTGGGGGAATGATGAGAACATTAAAGTACAAGAGTGTATAATGAAGAGTAGGAGAAGTTAAGGCTGGAAAGTGTGGTTGGGGTGACTGTGAAAGGTCTTGAAAACTAGGCTAAAGAAGTTAAATTTTATTCTGTAGGCAGTAATTAGTCACTGGAAGATTTTGAGTAGGGATGATGGGGGAATGAGTCATGACATGACCAAAGCAGTGCTTTACAAAAATTCATCTGTTAGCCCCACTTAAGGATGAATTTGAATCCTAATGACTGATGGTTATACGGTGTTTAAAAATTTGCCAACTGCTTTACATGCATTGTCTCATTTCAAATCATTACAGACCTGTGAAGTAGTTCAGATAATATTTGTCCCCATTTTCCAGATGAGGAAATTGAGGCAGAGGAGGGAGACTTGACTAGAATCACACAACTAGTAAGTGTCTAAAATGAGATTCAGAAAAAGATCATCTGAACTCCAAGTCTAGCACATCATTTATAGATACATTTTGTCATGTTGCCTCTGAGAAGAGGAGATTAAAAGTAGAGCGATCTGTCGGGATGTTATTGTATATCTGTAAGCTAGGGATAATGGAGGCCTGAACATGGGCAATAAAAGTGGAAATTAATGCAAAAGAAGGGATGGATGGATGGGAATGAGGTTGTGAATTTAGGCATAGCATTGGTCTCTTCATTCAAACTACAAGTTGGCATGCAAAGATTTGTTTAATTATCTATATTATTACAATCCATAGTACTCATATGTTTATTGGGCAGAATAAGAATATTGTGAGGGAGTGGTGTGACTCAGTGTTGGATAACCCAGTGCTAACCACTAATCAAACGTAAGCAAGAGATAAAGATACATGAAGGTCTACTAGCACCTTAGACCTCATTTTGCCAGTAGACATTCCATGGACACCTAGAAAAAACTTTGTCATACCATATTGTTAGTCATATGTGGACACAATTACCCCTCTCGCCCTCCTGTGGTACCACAGAAAGAACACAGGTTCTAGAGTCAGAGAATCTGGATTCAAAGACAGCCTCCAATATCTACTGTAGTCATAATCTAGGTCAGCTCCCATCACCAGCACAAGTCTTAGTTTTCTTGAAAAATGAGAATATTAGAACAGATAGAAAGATTATTAAGAACTTAATTATGTACTTGACACTAGGTTAAGTTTTGGAACTACAAATCTCAGCAAGAAAGACAGTCTCTGACTACTGGAGATTTTATATAGGTTATTCCCAAAGTGTTAATGAAGTTTTAAACTATTAAAGACTATTGGGACACCTTGTATTCTAATGGCTAAAAAAAACACATAAGGAGGAGTTAGAAGGGAGTTATTCAACCAAGATTCTCGGCCCCAACAAGACAAGTCAACAGCTTACCTAGGCAAAGGGAGAACCAGCAAAGGGGAGCTCAAAGAGATGAGGATGAATGTAGGACAATGGAATGCATGGCATGGTGCAGGCCACAATGTTGTTATCGTGGAGGGCTGAAAGCCCCCAAAATAAAGCAAAAATTCACTCAACTACATGGCCTCTGAGATGTTTCTACCAGCACAACGATCTAGATATGTTTCAATTTCCCAAGTTATAGCCTCCCCCCTTCTTCTCCATTCAATGTGTGGTCATGAAGTGACCTGAAACTTATTCACTTGAATATGTAAAATATTACAACTTACAGCAGGGGTAGGGAACTTGTGGCCTCAAAGCCACATATGGCCCTCTAGGTCCTCAAGTGCAGCCCTTTGACTGAATCCAAACTTCACAGAACAAATCCTAATAGGACCTAAAGGGCCGCGTGTGGCCTTGAAGCCACAGGTTCCTTACCCCTGCTTACAGTGTTACCACTCTCTAGAGATATTTGTATTTTAACAGACTTTAAAGCAATATACATTAAAAGAATGAAAACCCCAACTTTGAAATTTTAGGGACTATCCAGACAATGGGTAGGTTTTTTTTATTGGTTTTTGGAGGTCACTGTGGAACCTCTGTCTACTGTACTTTAAGAATGACCCTGGCCCCAGGGAAAGTGTCTTGAGGCTGGGGAGTCACTAGGCTTTAAGAACATTCTTATCTCAGAGTTAAGACTGGATGGCGCCTTTCTGCAATTCATGTCAGGGAAGACACCCACTTATAATATCAGAGGATAAATGAGACTCGTATTTAAATTTAGCTCCAATGGAACCAGATGTCCGTTTTGTAATAAGTAAAGGCAAAAATATCATTATTAATTGGCCAGCAAAAAATGTGCCTTGAAATTAGAAATTAAGTATCTTGGAAAACACAGGATCATAGACTTTGAACCAGAAAGGACTTTAAGGACTGTGTACTTTAACCCTCATTTTATATTTTATGGTAGTAAAAATTGAGGCTTAGTAATGTTCAGTGATTTGCTTTACGAGTAGTCAACGGCAGAGTTGGGATTCAAACTTAGGACCAGTAGATTTGTCTTTTTCTTTTTTTCTTTTTGCTTTTTTTGGAGGGGGGAAGGCAGGGCAATTGGGGTTAAGTGACTTGCCCAAGGTGACATGGCTAGTAAGTGTTAAGTGTCTGAGGCCAAATTTGAACTCAGGTCCTCCTGACTCCAGGGCTGGTACTCTATTCACTACACTACCTAACCACCCTTTTTCTTTTTTTTTTTTTAAATAGAAACAAAATTAATGAGAATTTAATTTTCAACATTCACTTCTATAAGTTTTAAATATCTCCCCCCACCTTCCTCTCTCCAATTCTCCATGGAATTCGATATGGGCTCTTCCAGGAGTCTTTTCAATAAACCACAGAAGCTAGACTAGAAAGACAAAGTTCTCATTTCAATCCAAAAATGCTGTCAATCCACTGACCTTTGATTTGGCTCTCATTTCTCAGGACCCAAGCACCTGAAACTTCTGACAGAGTATCTGATGACCTTTTTAGAGGCCATGATTCTGTTCTAGTGGCCACCCAATAAAGGTTGTTAGACACCCACAATTAGAGGTGGCCATCTCAAGACCATTAGAAACTGAGAAGGAAAATTTTAAAATTCAACTGACTGAAGATTTTCAAAAGATCCTTATGTCAGTTGGCATTTGAGCTTGTGAAGTCTTTCACAATGGACACATTTTAATGGCCTTAAATTCAAAATGTTCAGTATTCTCTCATTTATCCCAAACTTCTCAAGAAAAAGTTGTCTATGTTCACCACTTCTCTTTTTGGGCACATAGACTTAATAGATGTTAATTGATCGACTGATTTATCACTTACTGCCTGTCTACTCACTCCTTAACACTGGCAAAGGACTTAATAGTTGGCAGGGACCTTAAGGATAATTGGCTTTAACCCCCTTATATTACAGATGAAAAAAACTGAGACCCAGGAAAGACCGAAAGTTGTACAGTAAGTTATACAGCCACATTTGAAGAGAGAACCTCTTACTTGAAAGGTGAACTGAAGATGATTGAAAAATAACAACAGTAAGTTCAAGAAAACTTAGACCAGAGTGGTCAGAAGATTTGAAACTGACATACTCAGATAGACTAAACTAGCTCAATTGAATGAGTATTTATTAAGAAATTATGTGTAATCACGATGATGAAACTGCTTTTATTTTAAAATGTAAATAGTATTTTCTTTTTTCCATTATATGTAAACACAATTTTCAACATCCATTTTTTATGTTTTGGAGTTCCAAATTTTTCTCCTTCCCTTCCTGCCATGCCCTCTCAATGAGATGGCAAATATTCTGATGTAGGTAATTCATGTGCAATCAAGTAAAACATTTCCACATTATTCATGTTGTGAAAGGAGAAAAAGAACAAAAGGAAGAAACAATGAAACAATGGGAAAAAAAGGCAATAAAAGTGAAAATAGTATGCTTCGATTTGCATTCAGATTTCATCAGTTCTTTCTCTGGGTGTGGATAGTATTTGCTGGAATTGCTTTAAAAAGGACCACCACTGAAGCTCTTTAGTCAAGCACTTTTTTTTCAGCCCTTAGATGGTCAGCTTTATAGTCAGGAAGTCCTAAATTCAAATCCTTTCTAACTATGTGGCCATGGGCAAGTCACTTAACCTTTCAATGTTACTGGTAATTAAGACCATAAATTAGAGGGGTTATGGATGTGCATCCATGGAGAGAGTTTCTGTATACCTACACCAATGAAATCACAGACTTGGATTAGGTTAAGAGAAGTCAGCAACATAAATATAAAATGGAGTAGGTGTGTACAGAAAATTCATGTGAAAAAAGACCTGAGGATTTTATGAGACAGCAAGTCAAATGAGCCAGGAGTAGTCTGTAGTGGCTAACAACAGCAATGTGTTCTGAAATTGCACTGGAAGAATCAGAGTGTCCAGAACAAAGTCAGACTTCCTTTAGAATATTGTGTCCCCTTCTGAGTCCTGTGCTTTCAAGCTGGTGATTTCCTATTGATATGATTGTGGATAATGTTGTGCTGATTGCATTAAGGCCCAGAATACTACACGGATTCCTAAATAAGGGCCACAACAACTCAAAAGGGTTCATTCTAGCATTCCACACAGAAAAAAAAGAGTAGAACAGAACAAATGGATGAAGAAATCATATTGACCAGACTGTGATATGGGACTGCTTGGGCAGCCCATTGATTTGACCCATTGGTTCATATATTATTAATAGGTACTACAGATGGACATCTTTGATATTATGTAATTGAAAAAACATGATGAAATGGTGGTGTAACGGATAGAGTGCCAGGCCTGATATCAGGAAGACTGGTTTCCCCGAGTTCAAATCTGGCTTCAGACACTAGCTGTGTGACTCTGGACAAGTCACTTAACCTTGTTTGCCTCAGTTTCCTCATCTGTAAAATGAACCGAATAAGGAAATGGCAAATCAATCTAATATCTTTACCAAGAAAACCCCAAATGGGCCCATAAAGAGTTGGACACAACTGAAGATGAAAAATAACAACAGTAAATTCAAGAAAAGTTAGACGAGAGTGGTTAGATTTGAAACTGAACTATCCTCAGATAGACTAAAGAACTTGGACATAGTTATCTGGGAAAACAATTTGATAAACTGGAGCATATGCTAAAACAGTGACAAAGATAATGAGAGAACAAAGATAATGAGAGGCCAACCATGAGTTGAGGGTACCAAATGATGTCCTGAGACCTTGGGGTTCTCGTTAAGCAGACATTTTAGTAATTATCACATATTAGTCAGACCTGGTGGTGCATACTTGTAATTCCTGTCAGTGGGGAGACTGAGAATGGAGGATCACTTTAGCTTGGGAGTTCTTAGTCATAATAAGGATAAGGCCCATCAAGTTTCCATGCTAAGACCAGCATCAATATGGTAAGACCCTAGGAGCAAGAGGTCAACAAGTTGCCTAAGGAGGCGCGAACTGGTCCAGATTGGAAAGGCGTCAGTTAGGAGTGAGGAGTGTCCCAATTAGTAGTGAGACTAGGCATATGAATAGCTACTGTACTTCCTGTGTATATGATATTTTGTTGTTCAGTCATTCAGTTTCGTCTGACTCTTTGTGGACCATATTGTCCATGGGATTTTCTTGGCAAAGTTACTGGTTTACCGTTTTTTTTCCCAGTGGATTAAGGCAAACAGAAGTCAAGCGACTTACTCAGGGATCACACCGCTAATATCTGAGGCTAGATTTTAACTGAGTTTTTCATCACTAGAAGCCTAGCGCTCTGTCCGTTAACTCACCTAGCTGCCTCCTAGGTGGTAGAGGGAAATCAAGTCTCAGGAGCAAAAAATTTTTGCTCTTTGGATTTGATACATCAGCTATGATCCCACCAACTACACTATTACCAAATTTCTCCATCTTTCTCTCTAGGGGAAACTATTACCTCAGCTAGGAGTGATCTCTTCCTCCTTCAAGGTCCAAGAATACTTTGTTTATATTCTTTGTAAGTTATCTGTTACTTTCTAACTTATATTATCAGGTTTTCTTTATAAGTTCCTTACAAGGTCACTATCATATCAAAGAAATAAACTACCAGTATTCTGATACAACACATTTATTTTTATTGATTTACATGTAGCCAGAAGGGATAGTCCTATCCCCCAGACTGCAAGTGTGATTTGGACAGCAAGGATCTTTTAGTGGGTGGATAAAAGCAAAATATTGTGTAACCTTTTAATTTAACCTAATTAAGGAAACAGAATGAAAGGATGGGAGTCCCAGAATCAAATGGTAGATGGTATAGTTCAAGGAGAAAAATAGCATAAAAATGTGGGAGATTGATGAATCTATTGAACTATTATCAAAATTAATGGGCACATTCAAAGGCAAAGACTCAACAAGGTCCTCAAAAATAGAGAAAAGTAAAATATTAGCAATTGATGAATTATTGAGTATTATATAAACAAGTAGCACAAACCTCCCATTCTTCTTTCTAGAATCAAGAAGGATTTCCTTAATATTTTTCAGGTTAATGGAAACTCATTTACCCATAGGCCTTTGCAGTAACATCAAGCTCACTAGAAGCAGGATTCCATACTTTAAGATTCTGGTATCTCCTGTAGCATTTAGTGGGAATGCCTTGTCATATAGGATTACTCTCAAATTAAAAATATGTTTAAATAAGCGATAGGAGAAGCAAGGATGAAAATTGCTCAGGATGGGAAGACAAGAATAGGAACCGAAATGCGAAATTGAAAGAAAAATCCACACCAACAAGATCACTGAAACATGATTGTTGTTAGCATCTGAGATATTCTTCTAGTTTAACAAAACATAGATTTAGACATAATCCTTGACTATTGGGCTAGCTAAATATGTCATTCGGGATATAAATAGCTGTCTCTGAGGTAGTACATGGGGTAGGACAACATTCAGCTGAGATGATCTCTGATAATTCTTCACTGGGACAATACTTTGCTACTTCTAGACATAAAGATCAATAACATGTACAGTACTTGGATGGTGGAGATCTCCAAGTCCACAACTCTGTTGATATCATTTCAATCATCCCTATTCTTTACTCACATCTCTGCATTTGGACAAAGTAGAATCACAGAATTTTTTTTTAATTTCAGATTTGGAAAGAGTCCTAGATGTTATCTAATTAAGCTCCTGTATTTTATTGTTGAAGGCAACTGAACCTTGGAGAGCTAATAATAAAGGACTGCCCTTGAAGAGGGACAAGTAAGGCAGCAGGAGCCCAGAAGCATATGCCAGAGACAAACCATGGCTTGATTTACTAATATTCCTGGAGACCCACTGGGACCTGAGCCCTAAGTTCGAGGTGGCTATGGGGATTGTTGTATTGTAGGATCTGGGATCTAATTGTCCCTCCTAATCCTTCCCTATCTTTGAGCAATCATGGGCACCACTGCAGACTCCAACTGACTCATTATGGGAAGGAAAAAAAATCCTGGAAAATGCTAAAAGAAAAAAATGAGGCATAGATGATTTCTAGCTCTAAATCTATGAACCTAAGAAAAGGTTGCTTTGCTGAGGCTTCAGCCATGCTTCCAAAGAAGACTTCAATGGGGAGTGGGAAGGCCTGGGATTGAGGGAGAGGAAGGGAGGAGAAAGAGAGAGGAGACATGAGCACTTGAATTTGACCTTCACAAAGCAAAAGTCTAAGAATCCCCTGACTTAGTCATCCCCCAAAGCAGGGCAGGGGAGGGTGCAGAGTGATTTGCTGGCTTACTTTCTTCTAGGCTGGCTTGTGCCCACAACAGCTTAATTGCAAGCAGAGTTGCACAGCTAGGGATCTGTCACCATAAAACAGTAACACGTCGGGGAGCCTGTTCAGAGGCAAGGGGCCTTATCTGTGGGAAGGAAGGCCAGTCTCCTGGCAGGCCTGCCTGGACCCCCCTCACTCTCTCTACTGTTCTTCCTGTCTGGGGTTTCTTTTAGCTGAGTCCCAGGAAAGGGCTAGCAAACAGTGTCAGTGTGATGACTGAGGGGACATAAACCAGACCCTGGTTTGCTCAGTTAAGTACATTTGGAGGAGAAATATTTATGTTTTTACATTTTAAATAGGCCCCCGGGGAACATGTAATATATTTTCTACCTTGCTGGCCTTTGAGAACTGAGCGTACTGGGAGAATCAAAGCATACCAAGTGATGCTGGGGACCCAAATGATAGTGATTCTTAGAGCAGAGGGGACCAAGCAAGGGAAGCATTGTGCAGTGAACAGAGAGCTGGTCTTTCCACCCCTGATATTTCCTGGTTGTGTGACCCTGGACAAGTCACTTCACTTCACAGTACCCCAGTCAACTTTTTAAAACTGTAAATTGTTGCAAAGCCAGTGCTGATTTGCGTGTGTAGAGGGAGTTTTCTTTCCATGAGTTCCCTACATTAATGTTTGATAAAGGGGGGAAAGGAATAAAAGAGACAGGTGTATCCAAGTTGCTCCTCACCCCACCCCTCTAAACAGAGGGGTATTCAGAAAGAAAGCAGAAGTGCCAATGAGCAATACTTTTGGTCCCCGAAATGTGCTCCCTGAGCATAAATAGTTAAAAGGCCAACATATGGTACATCACCTCTGTGTACTCATACAGCGCAGATACATGTGTTCTCTGGGAATCTAGGAAAACTACTCACAGGTTTGAGTAGAGCCGGGGATGGAGAACATTCTGTGCCACACACACACACACAGACACACACACACAGACACACACACACAGACACACACACACACACACATGAAAGGATGGGAATAGTTCTTATTTTGGCTGACCTGTAAAGCACAGTGCTTCTGGGAGAAGCTTGTTTGCTATTCAAATCTCTCCAGGGAGGCTGATGGTTCATTTTAACCTCTTCAGTGGTGGCTCTGGGAAAAGGAAAAGCTGTTATGGCTGAGTAGGCTTTGGGGGTAAACTGAAGACCACCCGGGAAGTCAGCAAGAAAAAGCGTATCCTAGTGATTAGAGGCAATAATTATCTGTGCTAAGGAGGGGAAACAGGTCTCTTCAGGCACGAATTTCAGACTTCCCCTCTGTATCTTTTTACCAAAACAACTCATTCCTAGTAAAACTGATTGATTTGAGCTTACTCCATCAGCCTGCCCTGGCCCTAATCACCCTCTGACAGTGGTGCTGACAAGCCTAGAGATTGCTGAAAGACATTTGCCAGATTAAAGCCGGAAGGAAAAGGCCAGAACTATCCATGCTGAATATTAAGTGAGCTATTTCTTACTGGGGCTGTTGAATGGCTTGGGACAGTCATCCATGCAGGCTTCATGGCACAGAGATGTAGAGTTAAGAGGAGCCTCAGAGGCCATCTGATCCAATTCGTTGGTTTTACAGATGAGGAAATTGAGGCTCAGGTAGTTTGTGACTTACTTCAGGTCACACAGTAAGAGTCAGAAGAAGCAGAATTTCAACTCAGGGTCATTGCTTTTGTCACTAGCAATGGTTCCCATAAAAGCTTTTTCCATCAGAAGGGGAGCATAGTAGAATGGAAAGAACCCTGGATTGGATACCAGGAGGCCTAGGTTTGAATCACACCTGTTACTAACTAGCTTGGTAACTTCGTCTGCAAAACAGGAGTTTTGAATTAGATCTTTCTGGCTCCAACATTCTATGATTGCATTGCGAGGATCAGTAATGTTTAATATTTACTCAAGTGTGCTTCTTCTGAGCATGAGATTTCCTTTAAGTCTCAGCTAAAATCCCACTTTCTGCAGCCTCTCCTTATCTCTCTCAATTACTTGTGCCTTCTCTCTGAGATTATCTCCAATTTGTTCTGCACGTCTCTTGTGTGCACACAATTGTTTGCATGTTGTCTCCCTCATTGGAATGTGAACTCCTCAAGAACAGAGACTGTTGCTGTTGTTTCTGTTTTACCTTCTTTCGTATCCTCAGTGTTTTATCATAGTAGGATAAATAGACACTTAGTAAATGCTAGATGACTGACTGGTATTCTTGATATCCAGGAAGACTCTGCATTAATTACTGCTTACAGTAATGACGCCATTTATACTAGGTACCAACAGGCTAGACCTATTGACTAATTAGATAAATGGTTTGGTTAGAGATCAGATCTTGGAGCCAAGGAAAGAGCAGTTGAATAGCCAAGATGGCTAGTAAAATAACTGAATTTTGGTAATTGATTATAAAAGAGCATTTCTCAGAATAAGGGTAGATCAACAGCTAAAGTAATGTAAAACCTTTTGGGTGTAAGAGCTTAACTGAAGAATCCATCATTGGCTCACTGTGTACCTTGGAGCCTTTTACTTAACCTCAGCTCCCCCTTCCATGAAACAGGGCTAGCCAACCTCATATTCCTGATAGAACTGTTGTGATGAATAGCTACAAAAGGCTTTCACAATCCACAAAGGTGTCATACTAATGAGTATAGCATTTACCCATAATTTTATTTAGAGAGTAATTGTGACAACACAGAATAGATGGGTTACTGTTGTATTGTCTTTTGTATATTTTGGTATTTTGATATTCTATCTGATGTGCAACAAGTTTCCTCATGCTCTCCCCAAAATAGAGTTTCATAATCTACTTTGCATTTTAAATGTTTTATAACAATACATCGTCTCTTGGAGGAGTAGCTATCAGCCAGCATCTTTATTTAAGCTTTACCAGATGGAAAGTGCTACAGGTGAACTAGGTGATATAGTCTTTAGTACCTTTAAAAAAAGGAATCCTTTCTCAGCATTTTTATCACAAAAAAATATAATCTGGCTAATACAGTAGGTATTATTGCAAGAGGCTGTAGTTTTTGATCAGAATGATATTTGGTGATGAAAATTTGTTCATAATTTATTATCATTACGGAAATATCTTTTCTCTTTAAGATCTTTCATAAATAGATATCTTTGTTCTGGGCTTTCAGTTCAAATTATTTCTAGATATTTCAAATGTTCTCAAATAATGGTGTGATTTTTCATTAATGAAAAAAATAATTTTGCTCATAACAGATGGAGAGATAGAGGTAGATAGAGAGATATAAATGTATCCATGTATCTATAGAGCACAAAGAGAAAGCAAAAGCAAAGGGGAGAACAAGAACGAGAAAGAGCACAAGAAAAAGTATGAGTGGAGGGATAAGGAGTCTCATTATAAAAGATAGAGACAAATGCCCAATAGTAGATTGCAGGAGAGAGATTAGCCATTGGAACCTCTGAAACTTTGCATTTCTCAATACTGGGGGAAAGGGGAGAATTTCCCTTTCCATTTATTAAGGTAGATCTAATGACAGTAGCCCAGACCAATTATTGCCCTATTTCCTTTACTTAGGCAATAGAAATGCTTTAAGAATGCCCGCTGAAAGCTGCTTGGAACTTGTTCATTAATATTTTAATGGATGCTAGTATGAGAATTGTTTAATAGCAACTAAATTGTTGCTATCAAACATGTTCCTAGGGAATATGTTTGAAGAATCTGATTGCTTTTTCTTTGCAAACACTATTCCGTCTAACTAGCTAAAAAGCAAAGATGGAATCCAGAAAATGGTAAAAAACAAAACAAAACAAAAACAACTTGATCACTTCATACAGTAGGAGAACCTTGATACTTCAATAGAATTAGGAGAACCAGGGGGCATCTGTGATTAGCCATACCTTGAAATGATAGCTTTTAGTGGCTTCTTCCCACTGTTTTTATAGAAGGAGGTGAAAAGAAGGGGAAAGAAGGACAGACTGACAGATAGAAATGGACCTATGGTTTCACTGATCATACATATAATAAGTACATCCACTTCAGAAAGGCAGTATGACATGGAAATAGTGTATTTGAGGTTAGGAAGATTTGTGTTCGCTTATGACATATACTGGCCATGTGATCCGGGTCAAATTACAGAACCTTTCAGTGCCCTAGACAAACCTTAAGAATATAAATTATAGGTATTGATTTGCATTGACTAAGGAGAGCTCCCCACCCCAAAGAAATCACATGTTGACCTATTCATGTATAGTCTTTAAAAAAACTGTTGTTTTATTTCTTTCATAAATCTTTTTTGTTTCCTTTTTGTATATTGAAATATTTGTATTTGGTCATTATTGTTGAGTTCACAAAACAAAATTTAAAAAAAAAAGCTATTTTCCTATCTTGATTCCTTCTGTCTCATTTGTTAGCTCCTGGCTTTTCTGTAACATCTTAAATTCTGGACACTCCAAGATTCTGCTTTTGACTTTCTTCTCTCTATACATTCTCCCTTGATGACCTTATCTACATCTGTGGTTTCAAATTTTAAGCAGAAATATCTTCCAAACATACCATACTCCCAACCTCATTCCAAGGCTCCAATCTCTTTCCAACTTCTTTCTTTCCTTCCTTCTTTCCTTATCTTTTTTCCTTTTCTTCTTTCCTTTTTAGTTAAGCCTAGACCTGTTGTCCTCTCCTCAAGCACCCTGATGGCTTCTCATTCCCAGGGTCTCCTCATATGAATTCATGAAGCTAAACTTAGCTTAGTTATCCAATCAGACTGTTCTGATTTTCAGTTGTGCCATGATAATTAAAGTATTTGGAGAGAGAGAGAGACAGAGAGGGAGAGGGAGGGGGAGGAAGAGGAGGAGGAGGAGGAGAAGGAGGAGGACAGAGAGAGAGAGAGAGAGAGAGAGAGAGAAAGAGAGAGAGAGAGAGAGAGAGAGAGAGAGAGAGAGAGAGAGACTTGTTTTTGTTACCCCAGAAAGTCTAACTATGAATTATGGGTGGAAGCTGAAAAGAGACAGCTTTAGGCCAAACATAATATAGACATTTCATGACAATTAGAGTTGCCCAAATGTGGAATGGGCCTCCTTAGCAGGTAGCTGGTTCCCCCTCACTTGAGGTTCTGAAGAAGCAGTTGGACATTACCTTGTTAATGTGGATTTAGAAGACATTTTTGGTCAGGTACTGATTGGACAAGACCTTGGAGGCTTCTTCCAGTTCTTAAAATCTATACCTATGTGACTCATGAAAGGTGAATATAGAAATCAAGTTAAGGGTTGTTAATATGTCCTATGCACATCATATTCTGAAAAGAAAAACAAAAAACAATGGAAAAAATAGGAGGGCAGGCTCTGGACATTTTCCAGGATCACCATAAACCTAAAGAGGGCCTCTGCTTTGGTTCATAGAAGTCTTGGTTTTCATTAAGCAGGTTCATTTCATGATGACAATTTCCTCTTTTCAAGGCTAGCTCCATTTCTTTAGCAGGTGCTATTGAAGCAGAGAGAAAAAAATAAGACTTTTTCTCCCCTCCCCTGAAATTAGATTGTGGATGATGATTTCAGTCAGACTCAATTATTCATGTGAACATCCTTCTAAGATGTGTGGAATAGAAAGGTTTTCATCTGATTGTAATGGGGAAAAAGGCAAAGCATAACAGATAAGTGCAGACAATTAGGATCATAAATTTAGAGCTGGAAAGGACCACAGAAATCATCAGGCCCGATCTCATTTTACAGATAGAACTAGAATTCCAATGCTAGTCCTGTTAGTGTGAAGTCCAGCACCTTTGATATCACTGTGTCTATAACTGAAGATTAACCGAGACAGCTGCTCCAAGGTAGTTGTGGGACATGGGGAAGATCATACTGTGAGAGTGTCCTCTCCCCTCCCACCTCGTATCTCCACCCACAACATTTTTATAGAAGTGAAATCAGGCTAAAGTAAACATTAGTGATAATTTTGGAAGGGAAAAGAAATCACAAAAAGTACAACATCTGCAGAGTTGTTGTGTACATGTGAGGCGAAGGCAGCTTGACCTACTTGGTGATGAGAGATTGTGGGTTGTTATAGGCTAATTATATTTATTGGTCTCTCAGGTATTACCTGTCACTAGTCACTACTGCACCACAGGTACTCTGCCAGCCCCCATCCCTGGTCACCCCAACTTGCCTCACCCTAAGGATATGGCATTATCCACTCTGTCAGCACATAATAAATGACCCAATAAGCCTACTCAGTTAATTTCACTCATTGGTTTGTATCAGGGAGCATTTTTAGACTCACTGCAAAGAAACACAAATCACAGGAGAATTACAGCAGAATCCAGACTTAGGAAATATATACAGAAATACTGTGAAGCTATTAAGAAACCTGGTTTTAAAAAGAAAATAACATTTGCCCAGAAAGTAGTAACACAAAACTTAAACTACAAGGATCAGGTCCCTTTTGTTTAGACACAAACCTAATTTAGAACTGAAATATTTTAAATAAGATCTCAGAAATTGTAAATTAACCACCAGAGTGGAGATTATAGTATCACTTATGGGCAGTGACCAGTTTATTTTGTTAGTTACTGGTTAGTACCTGTTAACTGGTCTGGCAAAAGGAAGAAAAAGTCTTGAGTATCAAATGTAGTAATTTAAAAAACATTCAAATGAAATTAACTGCTTCCTCATTTTAGAGATGAGAAAACTGAGTCCAGAGAATTAAATGACTTGTCCAAGGACACATAGGGAACAATCGAACTAGAATTCCAACACTAGTACTGTTAGTGTGAAGTCCAGCACCTTTAATATCACTCTTGACTTTAATTTCAGAGGAGATATGTATGGGTCACAAGTTAAATTTAAGAATCAGAATTATGTAGCATGCTTTGAAAATATTAGGCCAGATGCCATTTTTCATGGCTTCATCATCATGAACTCAAGCTCCAGTTCTACCAGCTGCCTTTAGGACATTTCAAACTGGATATTGCATAGGCATCTAAAACTTACTATTTCTCCTCCCAAGTCTACTTCTTTTCCAAATGCCACTATTTCTGTAATGGTCACCCACCACCATCCTTCTATAAAAGTCTACAACCTCAGTCATCTTCAAATCCCCACACACTCTCCACCTACATGTAAATAGATGATCTTGTCTTCGCCCTTTACAGTCAAAGAGGACCCAAAATGATATCGCGATATTGAAGTCAAGGGATAATGTATTTGATTATGGCTGATCGAGTCAATATGAGCTCAGAAGGCTCTACCACAGCTTGGGCACAAACAGGATGAACATTTAGGAGATGTCTCCAAATCTGCACATCTCATGTTTCTTTTGAGCAACTTTGATTCTGCTTTGCTCATAGATGGATGACCATATTTGCATTAAGCCATTTACTATGTGTCAGGCCCTGTGCTAAGCATTGATGATACAAATACACATGAGCAGCAAGCAGTCCTTGACATAAAGAAATTTATGTTCTAATGGGGCCAAACAAAACAATGCAAAAAACAGAAATAAAACGGAGAGGGTATACTGACAAGGATATGGTACAGAGACAGCCTGGATGTGGTGTGGAGAGCTGGCTCAGGGCAAGGTAAGATTTGACACTAGGATCTCAATCCCTGCCTCAAATGGATTCTGCCTCCCCACCTCTACTGGTAAATTATCTTGTGTTTATTTTGCATATATCTTCTAAGTATTGGTAGGTATGTGTACACATTATCTCTGATGATGGAATGTAAATACTTTGAGGGTAGATAGAATTTCATTTTTGTCTTTTTGACCTCCCGGCAGCATAATTAGAACTTAATAAACATTCGCTGATTAACTGATGGAGGAAGCAAACTTATTTGACTATAAAACAATCAGTCGTACAAACTAATGGCCTCATTTGCCTTATTCATACCCCTAATGGAAGCTTTGTGGTAGTATCCTACTTAAATGCACATCTTAGTTAAAGGGTAGACTCTTAACTCTCATATAGAGTCTGAGACAATTTTCCATCATTTTTTTCTTACACATTACTTTTTCACCTTTGTTGGAATTTAAAATAGGCTCATTGTGTCTTGAAGGTTATAAAGTGGCTCACTCCTTTCACTAATACCAATGTTTTCCTTTTCTAATCTATCAAAATTCCCAAACACTTGAACTTAGAACAAAAATCCATCAATCAGAAGTTTTTTAATTAAGCTCACTTGAATGAAAGCTCAAAGTCAAAGGTTGAAGTGTCTTATAGCAACCTCAAAGATTGTACTAGATATTCCTCACATGTCCCACATTCTGCTTACCTGCATAATGCCATGCACAGAGGTCTCTTCTGTGTCTGTATCTATATCTATATCTACATCTACATCTGTGTCTCAACTTATTCTTCCAGAGTCCTATTCCAATGCCTCACTGTTGAGGGGAAGTGACCCTAGATTCTAGAAAGCATCTAACCAGTAAATACAAGGACTATTCTAAAAGGTTTCAGTTACGTTCTCAACAAGAAGCTGTCTCTGATGTCCAAGGGCAAGCACGGCTAAGTATAGAGAATCTTTTTACCAGTAGACTGACCCACAGTGCCGAATTATTTGGCCTAAACAATCCATGAAATAAAAATAGAAAATGGTTCAATTCTACAAAGGCCCCTTCCATTCTGTAGTAATTCCACAAGAGTAGTGGAAAAGGTGACATAAGGTGTTAGGAATCTCAAAGTTTTAAAAACATCTATAAACATTAACTTAGCTCTCTGTACTGTAAATGGGACCTCCATTGGCCAATGACCAAGGAACAAAGTTTACATACTGCTGGAGGAACTGAAGAATATCAATCTTGACATTCTCCCTAAAAATGAAACCTAATAACAAAGGAAATTGAAGGAAGGATGACTTATAGGTTTTCCTTAGAAACATAGAAGTTAGCCAAAATGGTTTTATTGTGAGGCCAAAGGCAATAAGAAACATGGCTTCATGGGAAACTTGGTCCTCTCATATTGCAGGGTTTGCGAAAAGTTATTTGAAATAGACCACCATGAAAATAATTACAGCTTATATGTCACCATCTTTTGCAAAAGTTTAGGTAGACAAGATCTATGTAGATCTTGGCAAAACAGTCTAAATTAAATCACCGTATTCTTTTACACTCAGTGACCTTGATGCAAAAGTATTCATAAAGGAGGACAGAGAAAAATGTTGGAAAACATGGTTTATGTCTAAGAAGTATGAGAAGTCCCAGGTTTGTAGATGATTTAGATACTCCATACCTATATATCATGTATCCCTTCTTTCACAACAGAGTCAGGAAGTGGTCACTAGCACACAGTAAGCACTTGTGTATGTATCAGGAGATAAAATAAATTTGAAGACTTTGAGAGAGAAATTCTCAAGGTCTATGAAGAGGTAGAAAGTACCAGAGGCACAGTGGGGATTGGAAATCATGGGCTGTTATTTAAAAGAAAACTTAAAAACATGTCAATAATGACCAACCCATATATTTACTTTCTACAAACTTTGGGTGAATAACATAATACTCACTGAAGACATTCTTGAAGATGGTTTGAGAAGAGAACAGAAAGGCTTTTGAAAATAGTATTTTACAGCAGTCCACTTTTATATTCATAAACTGACTAAACACTGTATAGAATACAAAACCCTACTGTGGTTATGGTTTTCTGACTATAAAAAACAGTTTATCTCAGGAGAACAAAACATGACCTTAACCTCTCCTCCAAATAAGGTAACAATTTAAAAATCACATTTTGTAATTATTTTCCAGTATTTCTGTATATAAGTCCTTAGGTCATGGGATCATAGATTTATAAATGGAAGGAACCTTAGAGAATACTGGATTCAACACCCTAATTTCACATATGGGGAAACTCAAGCAGTCAGAAGCTAAGTGGCTTGCCCAAGGTCATATAGCTAGTAAGTGTTTGAGGCAGATCATGATGCCAGGTCTTCTTTTCCCATGGCCAATGACCAATATATCCATTATACCAAACTGCCTCAACTGGCACATGTCAAAATAATACAAAATTCCTTAAGCTTGTTTTGTTAACTCACGCTCTAATTATTAATATCAAACAAGGATGTGTTAGTAAATAATTGACAACTGGCTCTCTGAAAAGAATGTATACACAACACATTTAAGTGTAATCTAATTAATATTTTCTCTACCATTTCTCAAGTATGTATAATCAACCAAACAATAATCCAAGTCCCGATTTGTAGTATTTGCCAATTTCTGAGTTATACATCATACTCAATATTTAACCATCAGCTCTCCTCCAGTACAAGCTAGCTCAAGCATACTCCTGACATCAAGCTAAGAATAGAGTCAGGAAGTATGTACTTGTCAAGGCTGCTTCCCTAACCTTGTGATTCATCCAGCTAATGTTGGAGCCTAAGCTGAGGACCTTAACAGCCTTCTTTATTCCCACCATTATTCACTTTTCATGAGTTCTTGGTTACTTGGATGAATGGTCAAACAGGATCACAAATTGAATGGAAAGAATACAGAAATGACTGATGCGTAGAGCTTACTTATCAAGGACTTAATCTCTCAATCACTTAATATCCATGTGGAGACAGTGTAAGGTTATTTATTTATTACTGTTCAGTAATTGAGTCATGTTTGACTCCTTGTGATCCTGTTTGGGGTTTTCTTGGCAAAGATACTGGAGTATGAAAAAACATTCATTATGTACTTACTATGGGGACAGGCATGGTGCTAAGCACTGGGGATAAAAAAAAAAGACAGTTATTTCCCTCGAGGAATTTACAAGCTAATAGAAGACGATAAAATACAAAAGGAAACTGAAAAGCAAGGGAGAATGCCAGAGGGTAACTGTCACAGGTCATGATGAAGATGATGGTAGAGTTGAAACCAAGTAGATCAGCTGGTGGCAAATGAAGAGATGGCTGGGACTTTGAGTCTCCTATTAAGGGAATTCAAGGGAGGACTTGTTCTGACCTCCAGTCTCCCAATCAGAGAAGCAGAGGGAACTGAGTGTACTTAGGTACAAGTAGCAAAGCTGAAGCAATGTTGATGAGTTTCTTGGTGATATGTTTATCTGGGGATAAGTTCATCCTATTTGGGGCATGATGAAGATGATGGTCAAGTCAGCCAAAGGAGAAGCTGGCTGGAGGCACAATGGAGAAACCAAAGAAATCCAAAATGAGTGCAGCTAGGTGGGAAATGAGGAGATGTCTGAGGACATGCTTTCTTTATAACCTTTGAAATGGCATGGAACACAGAAACCATTGGGTCAGAGAAAAACGCAGTCTTCTGGACATTGAGCAAATTCCCTTCTTCCCTTGAGAAATCCCACTGACTACTGACTTCCAAAATCTCTCAGCTAATCAGAATAAACTCTTTGATCATTGTCTTCTTCCTCCTTCAATCAATCAGCCAATCAAAGAAGCATTCAATAGCTTATGAAGTACCAGGCACTGTGGTAAGGACTATATACAAAAGTAATCTTTCTCTTGACCTGGAAACAATACTCTTCGTATATACCCTAATAAGTAACTTCACTCATCAAGAAATGAAAAAAATACGGCCTTTCATATCAAATCAAAATCCTGAGTCACAGCATGAAAATTCATAGAGGTAGGACGTAAAGTCTTAGAAATCATTTAGTTTGTTTCATGATGTCAAAGAGTGAAAATAATAAAATTTGTAATAAAGGCAAAGGAAAACTTACCTTCATTAACAAAGTTTCCCAATCAGTCAATATCCTGTCCTGAGCTCTTAGAAGTTTCCTAAGAGATTTATGTGGAAAAAAGTGACTAATTTACATTAATCTTTCCATAATAACCCCATGCTTTACAAATTATGCATTCAAAAGCAGGGGTGTGCTGGTAAATGTTTTAAAACCAGCTTTCCAGGAGAAAAAAAAAGTGTCCAGGACATACTTTAAGGTCTAACTTACATTATTGGCACTGCCTCTGTCATTTCTTTTCTTTTTTCATTCTTTCTCTCCCTCCTTCCCTCCTTCTTTCCTTCCTTTTTTCCTTCCTTCCTTCCTTCCTTTTTTCCTTCCTTCCTCCCTTCCTTCCTCCCTCATTCCCTTCCTTTCTTCCTTCCTTCCTTTCTTCCTTTTTTCCTTCCTTCCTTCCTTCCCTTTTTCCCTCCTTCTTTTCTTTCTGCCTCAACAATCAACAAAATAATAAACCAAACCCTGATTTATAGTGTTTCTTTATTTCTGAAATGCAGATTTCAGTTCACACTGCAAATGGACCTGCAAATCCTTACACAGGTGGCTGGGGGATATTTTCTGAGATCTCTTCATTAGATCTGCACCTAATATTGGAGAAAAGCACACTCTTCATCTGGGCCAATCAGGCCCTAATGAGTTTTTAGGAGTAAGGTTTCAGAACCGTCTTTCTTGAATATGTTGACAGAGGACCGCCTTCTCAAAGAAGTCTTTAAAATGTTGAAAACCATGTAATCACAAAGTCAAAAAGCAGGCAGTCTCTCTTGTCTGGGACGTAGCAAAGAAAGAATATTTATAGAAGTAAAGAACATGAAGAAGAAAGTAGTGATGGTTAAATATAATGAATCATTTTGTCCATTTCTGAAGATGATCCCTGATCCCCTTATGGATATGATCTCTTTCCCCTCCAAAGTCCGATGTCAGTCCTTTATAACACAGCTATATTACATAAAGCAGAAAAAAAAATTTTGTTGTGAGTTTGCTTCGTTCTTTTCCCTCTTCCCCCCACGTACACATTAGAATATAAACTCAGTGAGGTCAAGTCTTAATCATCTCTGTAGCACCCCGCATCATATCACCTCTTGCATATACAGACATTACTGATGTGAAAAAAATCTTGGCAGCTCTTTTGTTTAAAGAAAATGACTTAATAGATCTAAACATAGAAAGTTGCAAGGTAAAAAGTAACTTAGAAAATAGGTGATGCTTTTCACAACTCTGGCTAGAAGGAAAATTCATACCTAAGCAAGGGATAATTTTTATTCTAAAAGATAAAATGGATAATTTGAATTATATGAAATTCCAAAGATTCCCAACCCCAAATGAAATTCATACAATTGGAATTAAAAGGGAAACAGTTGAAGAAAAGCTTCATACTAAAATTCCCTGGTCAAGGTTTCATATCAAAGAAACACAAATGATTGATGCAAAAATATAAGAACAAGAGCTAATGTGTAATTACCCAACAGATGATTGTTTATAGGTTTTGAACAGGCAGTTTTCAAATTAAGAAAAACAATGAACAACCATGTGAAAAATATTTCAAATCATAGATGATAAGAAAAATGCAAATTTAAACAATACCTCCCACACAAGCTAATAACATTAAAAAAGAATATAAAACAAGGATAATAATAAATGTTGGGTGATATGTGAGAAAAACAAGTACATCAATCCATAGTTGATGGATCTGTGAAAATAGTTCAGGTATTCTGGAAAATAATTTGCAACTATGCCCCCCAAAAGTCACTAAGCTGTCCAAAAGTTTTTTTTTTACTCCTATTAGGTATATGTCCCAAAGAATCCAAGGAGAGAGGGAAAGGACCCATACCTACATGAACATTTATGACAGCATTGTTTGTTGTATTAAAGAACTAGGAACAAATATTTGTCCATCAAAATAGGGATAGCTAAGGAAATTGTGGCATAATAATAAAATGAAAAATAATTGTACCATAAGAAATGATGACTATGATGGAGTCAGAAAAACATGTTAAAACTTGAATGGACAGATGCAAAATAAAATGAGCAGAACTGAGAGAGCAATTTATAATAACAGTGTGAAGGGAAATTATTTCAAAAGCCCTCAGAACTCTAGGCAAAGCAAGAAAAGATAATGATTTAGAAGACTAATAATGAAATATGCCTCCCACTTCTTGGCAAATAACTAATTGACTAGAGATGTGAAATGAGATGTGCATTCTCATATATGGTCAATATGTTGTTTTGTTTTGCTGGATTGTTTATATATGTTACAAAGGAGAGTCAAGTCCCTTGTGTGGGGAGGTGGAGGGTAGAGGAGTAGGCTAATAGGTAGTGATATGTACTAAGAAAAAAATAATATAAATAATTTTTAAAAATTTTCAGAACACCAAAAGGAGTGCAGAAAGGTGCACAGAGTAATTTTATTACTACCTTGGTTAAAAAATATATATATGTATATGTATATACATACATTTGTGTGTGTATATATATGTGTGTGTATGTATATATACATACATTTGTGTGTGTATATATAATATATAATACATATATATACATATATATGTTGAAAGAACAAAGTCTGGCTTGTAGAACTTAATCATTTCTTATGTAATTATCTTTTATGAATTTTTTTACATTGAAGTGTTTATTAGTTGATAATTGTTAAGTTCAGAATAAAAACAAAATGTCCCATGTATGTACAAATATCCTTAACAGTATTTTTGTAGTATCAAAGAACTGACAACAAAGCAGATTTTCATTTTTCAGGAAATAGCTAAATAAATTGTAGTGTAAGAATTTCATGGAATATCATAATGTCAGGAGAAATGACATATAAGAACGCAGAGAATCATGTGAAGACACGAACTGAAGTAAACAGAACCAAAAAAAATATGCATAATGACTACAACAATGGAAAGAAAAAGAACAATAGAAAAAAAAACAAAAGGAAATGTTGCCAGATTGTAATTAACCAAGGTTGATCCTGAAGGGATGAGATTATGCTTCCCCCCCCCTTTAGGTAGAGAAATGGAAGATTCTTACCAATTTATGTTGTATCTAGTTATTTGCTATTACCAAAAAAAAAAAAAAGGGATACTCTAATTTGGTGCATGTGTATGGAACATGGCATATACTGTCAGACTCAGTTATGCATTGCTTACTTTAGTGAAACTACTTTCTTATTTTCTCTTTCTTTTTCTCCTTTTGTTTTTCTTTTAAAGCCAAGATGTGGCTTTCTGGATAGGGGTAAGAGGAAGGATATATGTAGAATTTAAGGTGCTGTAAACACAAATAATCCCTTTAGAAAAAAAAGAAGATAAATGCTGGAGCCATCTTTTATTTTTGCGAGGTTATTATGAAAGACCTAAAGTTAAAGAACTGAAATTTAAAATCCCATAAAAAGAAATTAAGAAGTGTGTGGTGGCCATGAGCAGGCTGTAACCTATTAATGAGGAAGTAATGGGGCGGCTAGGTGGCACAGTGAATAGAGCCCAGGCCCTGGAGTTAGGAGGACCTGAGTTCAAAAGGGCCTCAGACACTTGACACACTTACTAGCCATGTGACTTTGGGTAAGTCACTTAACCCCAATTGCCCTCCAAAAAGCCAAAAAAAAAAAAAGAGTGAGGAAATATCTAGGATAAACAGTGAAAAGGCTATCATGTGGACAAAAGAAAAGAAAAAGATATGTGGGTTATATAGCAATATTTTATATAGCAATATAACCAATGTACAGAATGTGTGTCCCACTGGCAGCCAAATAACATTATGAGAACTTAAGAAGGATGACAGTACCTTGCATGGAAGTTGTATGGCTTGTCTATTGAAGACATGTACATCAATCAGCTGGGAAGAGCAGGAACGAATGGGTGGTGATCCCCATTATTACATATCAATTGGAGTTTTGGCTGCCATGACTAGCACTGTTGGCCATTCAGCTGTTGATGTGGGGGTATATCACCCTCTTATTACATATCCCTCCCCTTTGTTATGCTGGGCTCATATAGCATTGGTAATAACGTGAAATATATTGTGTGTCTGCCAGTAAGAACTTAATCATAAATGTCTTCTCCTACAATCCGTGGGACTTATCAGTTAAGCTGTTTCACGATGGAAGATTTAGTTTTATTTTTGAACTCCATTTTTTGATTGCAGTCTGGAACAGATTTCATTTGGTGAATACATAGCAGACTGCCGACATACAGGGCCACTTAGGCTTGAAGAGATTATACATTTATAAAAATGAGTGAGCTGAAATGTAGCGTTTTCCTTTTTTCTTGTATTACCCAGACCTGCTGAAAGATGATGGGAAAAGTTTCAAGAGGAACAGAAAAGAATCCACATTGCTATCATGTTAAAACCAGATTTTATTGCATTCCTATAAAATTGAATGTGGTTATAATTTGTAGTTTCTTAGAAAAGCATTTTTAACATTAAAGATGTTGCAGTAGATATACATACATGTGTGTATTCTATATGTATGTGTATATGTTTGAAAACTGTATAGTCCACTTCAATTACAATAGCCATTATTTATTAGAGGGGCAGAGTATCAGGGGAATTTCTTAGAATGAATTCAGTATTTCCTACCTTTAGAATACTATGAGTTTGCACAGTTTGGGAAACTAAAAAAACATCCAATTAAGATTAAGTCTTAACCTTCACATTTATAAGAACATAATACCATAGTGCAAAAAATCTGAATAAGTTAATAAAGTGAAATGATGGCTTAGTTTTACCTAAGACACAAAAAATTAATTTACAAATCACTATATAGTACATAGAAATGATGAAACAAGGTCAGAGAAATTAATTTTAAAGGAACTTTGAAAATCCCAGTAAAGACTTTATATTTTAATGTTATGCTCATATATAGCCAGCATTAAAAGGGAAAGCCAACCAAGTATCAATCCAAAGTTCTGCAGGAGAAACATCAACCAGGGTCGCTGAGTTTGAACGTGAGTCATTTCAGGAAGCTAAAAAAAGAATAAAAAAAGAATGAGATCCAGATATATTCATGGCTGGGAAAGAAAGTTTGATGGGAAAAAATGAGAAACTGTGTTGTTCGAGACTTAGAAGTAACCTTTCAGATTCTTGATTCAGTTACCATAATTAATTAATTTAAAATGGTAGAAGCAATTATATTACAAGTAGCCAGAAGAAGCATCTGTAAGCTCCGTGGCAAAAGAAATATCATGAACAATATATAGCTAACAGATTAAGTCAGCTTCAAATAGTCTCATTTTTCATTGATTTAAGAATTTAAATGGAAAAAGTACCTTTATTTGGAAGAAACTTAGTTTACTTGGGGGTTTCTTTGCTTGGAATTTGTGAATTGAAAGTTTACACACACACACATATAAGTATGTATGCGTGCATGTATGTGTATGTATTTTATATGATTGTGTACATACATGTGCATGTATGCATGTGCTTATATATGTATATCTACGTGTGTGAATGTTTGGACACATACATATATAATTATATTTTAATATAATTGGCATCCTCTGTCATTCTGTATATTTTATTTTATGCATTGAAATATATTATACTGTAGTCTTCATTTGCCTGCCAAAGAAATCCACAACACAAGCAAGGTTAAGAACCCCCTATTTATGTTTTGTTCCTGTAGTATGTTAAGCAGATAAATGATTCCAGGACATTATGCTGTTTTTTTCTTTCTTTTTTGGTAGTTAAAGAAATGCCCAGGAAAGTGGCTCTTCATGAGCTTTTTTTAAGGACCCAGGAGCGTAGCTGGATGAAGCTCTCCCTTGTGTTCAGAAACCAATGCATATTTGTGAAGTTCTATTCCCCATACTTTGAGTGAAAAGCTTTCCGAGCAGATCCCAACAGGTGGCACTCTTACATTAATTTCCATAGAGGTCTCACCCCTCCCACTTGATTTGTACATCTGACTTTGCCCGTCACTTTGATAAATTCTCATTTCTATCAGAATGCAAGTTTTGGTTCAACAGAGATTGTCGCCTTCGTTCCCCCAAATTCAGTCTAGCAACAAAAACAGTCAAATATTAGCCTGAGATAAGTGACGTTACCCGATTTATGACATTAGAAAACAGAGTGAGGCCTGTTTTGGGGGATGGTTTGCTGCTCATTTATGAAGTTTAATGATTTAGGAGATGACCTCATATTATGGAAATCTGTGATTCCAAACGCCATTATGGAAGAATTCAGTACACCTCAAAGCTACTATATGAGAGTTAGAAAAAAAAATGGCAGATTTATAGTAAGAAGACTTGGTTTCACAACCCAGCTTTCCTATCCATGTGGCCACTTCACATTTATGGGCTTCAGTTTCCCCACATACTAAAGGAAGGAGTATGTGACTTCCAAAGTCCCTTTTAGTTCTCAAATCAACCTTGTGAACCAAACATTAGTCTGCCAGCTGTATGACCTTAAACCTGCCACATACTCTCCATGTCCTTATTTGCTCAACTTTTACAATGGAGGTAAGCCATGTTATTGCAGAGCAAATCTTCATGGCCCCCTGGTTGCCTTTAATTCGTATCTTGATCTTCAATTTAATTAATACCTTTAGTTCATAGGAATTAACAGACAATCTGAGAGTTTGAGACTGGAAAAAGATCTGAGAGGTGCTTTTTCTTTGCTTTACAGGTAAGAGCACTAAAGTCCAGAAAGGTTAAGGGATATGCAAGATAAATAAACCTCACCCAGCAAGCTTATTTATGATTAAAAAAGCCCTTTGTATTCCAGTAGACTGTAAGCTTCCCAAGGACAAATGTCATTTTTCATGTTTGTCTTTGTATATCCAGATCTTGACATAGTACTCCAAATAAACACATTTTTAAAATGTTTGTTGAATCAACTGAATTTTATTCTAATAAATGTTGCCATGAAAGTGCTGGTCCACTTAAATAGGGGGTTATGACAAACCTCTCCCATGTTACTCATCCTACTGGCCCTTTGGGTGGGAAGGGAAAGGGAATAAGGTAAACCTTCATGTGGTACCACAATGGGTTAGGCACTGTGCTAAGTGCCTTATGACTGTGATCATCTCAATCCATTCCACACTAACCCTATCAAATGGGTGCTATTATTTTCCCCATTTTTGCAGGTGCAGAAACTGAGGCAAACAGAGGTGAAGTGCCTTGCCCAGGGTCACACAGCTAGTAAGTATCTTAGCCAAGACCTGAACTCAAATTTTCCTGGCTACAAGTTCCACATTCTATTGACTGTATTGCCTGGTTACCTCTCAAAACATGTAATACTTACCTCTTAAGGTTTTGTGAAGCTTGAATGAGAGCATATTTATGAAGATCCTCAGTGCATCAAACAACATCCAACAAAAATCCATTTTTTTATCCCATATAGATAGGTACCAAAAATAATTTTTTTTGACAAAATAATTCCTATTTCCTTGTACAGACAGAACTTCCATTCCTGAAAGTTTTCTTCTATGTATATCTTCCTTCCCAAGAGACCTTGCAGATGGTTATATTTTCATTAATTTTAAAAATTTTTTTTGCTTTTTTGGAGGGGCAGTTGGGGTTAAGTGGCTTGCCCAAGGTCACACGGCTAGTTAAGTGTTAAGTGTCTAAGGCCTGATTTGAACCAGGTCCTCCTGACTCCAGGGCTGGTGCTCTATTCACTGCACCACCAAGCCACCCCCTGATGGGAGACATGCTCAACTCACTCTTCCCGTAGGAAACTTTCTCATATTGGACTTTGGTCTGGCAGGCATTTTTTTCTCTCTCCTTTTCAATTCTAAGCAAGTAGGAAAAACTAGAAGCTAGAACAGAAATAAAAGATACTAAAATTCACCATAAAAAGTATTCCCATGTATTGTTGCATTTATGGATCTGACGCAAATCAGCAAATGAGATAGAGATTTAATTTGCCAAAGACAGGAATGATGAAGAGGGACAGAGGTTAACAGAACTGTGCCATTAAATTCTTTTCTATATTTTATAACACATAATGGGCACTCAAAGTACTACCAGACATCACAACAGTGAGCAAAACCTTCAGAAAGCTAGAAGTATTCATCTTTCTAGGCAAGGTTGATCATAATTTGTGTGACCCATTCAAACTCATAAACCCAACCCAAATACATGTTGTTATGTTTTTTAACCACACACCCCCTTCCAAAACAGGACTATATCTAAATTGGCTTTGCAACCAGTTCCAACTAAGCTGGTTTTTGAAAGGCCACTTGGCTCTTTATAGCATGGTTATGGACACACACACACACACACACACACACACACACACACAAACCATAACAGTTTTTGGATGAGTGCCAGAATACCAGAAAGCCCCACAGGAATTATGTCCCAAAGAGATACAAATATCCCACTCTCCTGCCAAAGCTCCAGCTATGCATGATTATACTGAGGGGATCTATTCCCCCTCATAGGAATCAATTAATTTTGGAGACAAATGAAGATCCAGAATGTCTCCAGTTTTTTGGAAAAGATATTTGGAAAGATTTTAGGTTTTTAAGTGTTTTTTTTAACCAGCAAATACTGAATTGCCATTTTGATTTGCTATTTTTGTTATAAGAAAGTAAGAAATTTAAGAAATTTCTTATAACTTTTTGTTATAAGAAAGTTATAAGAAATGTCTCTTTTCTCCCATAAAACAATTGGGCATTCTTATTTCTCATTATTTGAGAGAGTGACATAGATTCTAGAGATAAATGGAATGAGCTAATAGACAGTTGATGTTGATCTTGAAGCAACAGGGCTTTAGAAAGTTTCTGAAAATGCTATTACTTAGATGCATTGCCCAAGGATCCAGGGGTGAAGAACCTGTGACTTTGAGATCACATGTGGCCCTTCGACTGAACCCAAACTTCACAGAAGTACCCTTAATGAAAGGATTTGTTCTATAAAACTTGGCCACACCCAAGGACCTGCAAGACCACATGTGACCTCAAGGCAGCAGGTTCCTCACCCCTGACCACTTTTCCCTGAAACTCAGAAGCATTCAAATTGGAAGTAATCTTTGAAGAATTAATATCAACATCCTTTGGGAGGTCATTTGCACTTCTCTCCCCTTCCTACCTCACTACGTTGGCAGTCTTCACTTTTTGGTGTGTTCATGGGCCTCTTCAGGAATCTGGTGGAGTCTATGTACCCCTTTATCAGATGTTTTTAAATGCAAAAAATAAAACATATAGGAATACAATGAAGGCCAATTATTTTGAAATATAGTTACCGAAATACTTTTTGAAAAATCAAGTTCACAGATACCAAGTTAAGAATCCCTATCCTAAGGTTTTTCAACCTCCCCTCAAGATCAGAAAATGCTAGGACATGGTGTTCTAGGAGTTTTAACTGTCAAGAAAAATGTAAGCTTTGCCAAAATCTATCCAATAGACCTGCCAGTTCTTAAGTACTTTACCCAAATTCAGAGTCTTAGTGCATTGATTAGAAATTCCATGAGGCATACCAGAGCCCACACACTAAACATGACTTGTCTATGCATATGAGGCAAGTACTTTTTTTAATGCTACAATCTGCACAATCGTCTGTTTGGGAAGTAGGCTTTACTGTCCCAGTTGGAAACTTTTAAATGTTGAACACTATGTAAAAGGACCATTGCTCTAGTTCTGCTCTGATGACTCATCATGGCATGGAGGTGAATTGGGTTTTCAAAAGCTATTACAGTGAAACACAACTTCTGATAGTTTCTACCAAGAAATGAGGAGCCACAACTTTTTTTTTCTGTTTAGGAAATGTCCCTTTTTGTCCATAAATTGGCGGTATGTTTTTTTTTAATACTTGGGAGCATAGAGATAAAAAGGATGAACTGATGTACAAATGGAAGAGCTTCCAGATGACCTGTGTGACTTGTCACCCAAGAATCAACTTGACTAAGGGAGGCAATGCTCATCTTGGGAAGGTTGACTACCATGTGATTAATTCTTTTATAATAATGTCCATTCTACAAGGTACAGGGTAGGAGTAGGGAAGGAAAATAAGGTGAAATCTGCATGAGTGCATGGTGGATAAAGCCTTAACACCAGTCAAATCAAAGATTATTAAATGCTCAAGTCCAGATATGAAGAAACAGAAATGGAAAAGCCAGGAGCAGATTTTACCAAACCATAAAGGTCTTCATGACATATAGGTTTGATGCATTATAAACCATTGTTCTCCCTACAGTGTCCTTAGGAGTAAAGGTAAATAGCACGAAAATATTGTTAGTATTAAGAGGATGGAAGAAGTATGAACATAAAAAAAGAAGTCACTGGGGGCAGGATCCATTTGTTGCTTGCAGTATCTGTTTCAGAGATGTCAAAAGGCAAGGACTTTATAGAGTATAATGTATCACATACATGTGAGCTATTACTTCTCTTGGTGTGTCTGTGCCTAGAACAGTGCCTTGCAGATACTGATTGCTTTAAAAAAAAAAACACGAGTTCCCACTTTTTCTCCCTGTCATGCCCACTTACCACAAATATCTAACCAAAATATAATAAGAAAGTAAGTCATTCCCTAGTGATTTACTCTATGGTACCTGTGTATTTCAGCATGGCATTCTAGAGAGAAGGCCAGCTGAGGAAAATGGTTCAGATACTATTTTTAACTCATACTGGCTCTGTGACCTTTGACTAGAAAGTCACAACCTCCCAGGACCCTAGGCACACCCCTGGGACCTTAAATTAGAGATGAGTTATAAATCTGCATTGGTGAAAGTTCTTTCTATACTAAATATCTGAATCTAACAACAAAAATGTCAAAATAACACATCAATGAATTTTTTTTTAATTGTATGCCCTACAGAATACAAACTAAGGAATTAAGAGGTTCTCAGTAACTCATGAAAGCAAGCACAAGGGCCCAATTGGGAGTTGACCTTCGCAGCTCCCAGGCTCCCCATAAGATATTTCCCAAGGCATTCTTCCTTTGGAATTAAGATTTCATGAATTCCATTCCCAAACTGTCTCTTTTATACACTCATGCCCTTGCAACACCATTGCAATTGAATTACATTCAATATTCAATCTATTCCCAACTGAACATATATGTCTAAGGATCCCTGATTTTACTAAGTTTCAGACTTTTTTTTTCCAAGTGATGCTTGCTATTTCCATCTGTATATTGAATAAAAGCAGGTTTCCTGTTTTGTTTTTAATATATTTCTATGGATCTAACACTGAATATGCCAAGGTTTACTTTTGCATGACTTATCAATGTGTGTGAATGTGTGTGTCTGTGTGGGTGTCACACGAAAAAATGAACAAACAGCATTTGATACTTTCACAATAGTGCATCATCTGGCACAGGTTCAAATGTGTATATCCATTTATTGAAAATACATTGAGATCTATCTCATGAAGGAAAACCTTTAAAATATATCTGTTACTGCAATATAATAAGATTTACTGTCGTTAATTTTTTAAGGAAAGGAGCCTTTTTCCATTTTAAAAAGCCCATATGTGATAAATGATTCCTTCCTGACCATCTGCTGCACAGTAGAGCTGGCCACCACAGCTGTGCACATGAAATCGAGGCACGTCATTGGATTGGATCAGCCAGGTGAACATGAAAGGTTGCTCAACATGGCGATTACTCATAGAGAAATTCATGGAGCAGATATTTTTGATCTGGATCAGATTATCTGGTGGTGCATACTCAGATGTGGCCTTCATTTCAACCCCTTTTGTGGATACTTTGATTTTGTCTTTGCAAATGGTTCACTTTTGAGCCAAACAGGGAATATGTGTGTGTGTTTGTGTGTGTGTGTGTGTATGCAGATTCCTTTTCAGTATGCAAATCTACAATTGTGTGTGCAATCTGACACATTCACAAGTCAAACAATGGGTCCTCTACTCTGTAAGTTACCATATACTTTTGTTCTTAGCAGGAGAAGGAAAAATTACAAGTCTCTTTTGGGGAGGACTCATATAGCCAAGCATTTTCCTCAAAGCAGTGTTTTGCTTTTTCTCTTCCCCACCCACACATTCCCTTTGGGGGAAAAAAGTACATTTTGAATGACTGTGATGTTTGCTGGAGGTAACAGACTGATAGCCCTGGAAACTTAAGTCTTATTTATCCTCAGAACAGGTGGCTATAGTACAAGCCCTCTCCACAGCCCACCCACGAATGTACCCATACTTTTCCTTCCTTTCTTCGAGGGCTGATCACTGCTAAAAAGTCAAGGGAATGGTTATTTTCCCAGGATGCCAAACATCTGGAGCAAAAACAAAAAATTCAATCAATCTTCCAGATGCCTCCTAATATGCAAATATTTGGTATAGTGTAGCCAAGCCATGCGGACACTTTATTCTTCTTCTTGTCCAGATGTTTTGTGAAGGCATATTTGATGGCAATGAAATGATAGCTTGATTATCTAAGAATGCCTGGAAGGGAGGTGGTTCAAATGAAATCTTTTTGTGAACTAAAAATGCCACTTCAAAGACTCTTTAGTTAGATTCAGAATTAATTACCAAAGCATAGATAAAAAAAAGTTTGATACTTACTAAGAGACCTCTCAGGTTACCTGGGACCTCACCAAACCCAAATTTCGTACACGTGAGGCCACAGGCAGGTGAAAAGGGAAAATATTCTTCTGGCTGCTTTTCTGCCTAAAGGGGACCAATAACTGATCTGGTTGGTGTTCTCATTCAAATTTCTGAATTGTCAGGTTTAGCTGGGTCCACCTTGACTGAACCCATTGGGTTGTACTCCACATCCTCCAGTTGGGAAGAATTTTGTGTCCAGCGTGGAAAGTTTTATAGCTAACCTGGAGCTCATACCAGTAATGACTTTACAATTATAACCCTTATTGAGAATAATAAAGAGCTGCTGTAATTTTAACTAAAAGATGGTAGGAAATTCCTTTTTTATTCATTTGATCTTGCTCTAGTTACTCAACATAAAACTGGGGTAAAGGAGAACAGCATGTATTGGGTAGGTTGAATCATTCTGCCTTCTACTCTACTTTTGTTAAGTTTTAAAATGGAGGAAGGAAGGGAGGGAGAGAGATAGGGAGAAAGAGATAGATTGATAGATTGATAGATCGATCGATAGATTGATAGATAGACAGACAGACAGATAAACAGACAGATAGATGAGAGAAAGGGAGAGAATAAAAAGAGAGGGAGAAGAAGAGAGGATGTATTGAGAGAGATGAGAGATGGAGATAGTGAGAAACAGAGAAGAGAGAGAAGGGAGAGAGAGAGGGGAGAGAGACTAAGAGAGAGAGAGAGAGAGAGAGAGAGAGAGAGAGAGAGAGAGACAGAGACAGAGACAGAGACAGAGACAGAGACAGAGACAGAGACAGAGAGAGAATTGGTTAGTGTGATCCATGGTATACTATTTTCATTTGTAAATATGTCTTTCACCACCACTATTTTATTCCCCGTGATGCTATTTGAACTGTATTTTAAATCTTCCTTGCTCTGCCATTAAGCCCTGATTTAGATAAATACATCTACTTCTTTTTTTTACTGACACAAAAAAAAATCTCTTGCCAAGGACCATAAGCTTAAGCACTCCACACACCTAGATCATAAGTCCATAACTACAGTGGGAATTGTAAGAAGAAATTGGATGAAATTACAGCTGGAAAGGTATGAATGAGAGTTAACAAACTCAGTCACTAAGAAGTAATCTTTTCCCATGATAAGCTCATCATCTTTATATTTCATCTTAAAATTTCAGCACTATAAGTTTAGATACTCAGCCTTTAAGGAAAAGTTCCAGATGAAATTTCTGATCTAGGTCACTTCAAGGTGCTTTGCAGATACAGCATTTTTTTTTAAACAAATTGAAGGTTTGTGACAACCCTATGTCAAGTAAGTCTATCAGTGCCATTTTCCCAATGACATGTGCTCATACCATGTCTCTGGATCCCATTTGGTTAATTCTTGATATATTTCAAACTTTTTCAATATTATATCTGAAATTGCGATCTGTGATCAGTGACCTTTCACATTACTATTGTAACTGTTTTGTGGTGCCATGAACCACACCTGTATAAAATGATGAATTTAATTGATAAATGTATGTGTTCTGACTGCTACACTGACCTGCTATTACCCCATCTCTCTGCCTCTCCTTGGGTGTCTCTTTGGGTGTTGGAACAGAATGATATTGAAGAATATTACATAAACTTAGTTGACAAAGCAGCTCCAGGGTTTGTCAGGTTTGACTCCAATTTTGAAAGTTCTACTCTGGGAAAAATGCTATCAAATAGCATCACATGCTACAGAGAAATCTTTCCTGTAAGGTAGAATTGATCAACGTGACGAATTTCATTGTCTCATTTTAAGAAATTGCCACAGCCACCCCAGCCTTCAGCAACCACCACCCTGATGAGTCAGCAGCCATCAACATCAAGGCAAGACCTCTGTCAGCAAAAAAGATTATGATTCACTGAAGGTTCAAATGATAGTCAACATTTTTTAGCAATAAAATATTTCTAATTAAGATATATATAATATATAATTTTAAAATATTGCTGCATACTTAATAGACTACAGTATAGTTAAACATAATTCTTATATGCACTGGGAAACAAAAAAATTCTTGTAAATCACTTAATTGTAATATTCACTTTATTGCTGTGGCCTGGAAATGAACCCACGACATTTCTGAAGTATGCCAGCAGTTCTGTTGGCAGCTGGGTAGTATAATGGATAGAGCCCTAGAAGCTGAATTGGGATGACATGAATTCAAATTCTATTTCAGCTACGTTTAAGCTGTGTGACTCTGCAGCAGTCTCTTAATTATGTTTCCTTATCTGTCTAAAACTGAACACATTGTCTTTCTCTTTTAACCCTTCCCTCTTCCAAATTTTCCCAGTTCTCTCAAAGGCACAGCCATCTTTCCAGTATTCCCAATTCATGATGTTGGCATTACTACGAACTTCTCCCTCCCTACGTAGCCAATTTCTTGTCAAGTCTTGACAACATGTCTCACATCTGACCCCTTCTCTCTACTCATACAGTGGATTTTGAGTCCTTGTTTCCTTTCACTGAGATTATTTCAACTACTTTCTAGTTGATCTCTCTCCCCATCTCCCCTAATCCTTCCTGCCTAGTAGGGGTGTCAAAATAACAAAACAGATCTGAACATGTGACACCACCACCACCACTATTCAATCAGCTCCAGTGGTTTCTTATTCTTTCTAATATAAAATGTAAACTCCTCTGTGTAGCTTTTAAAGCCCTACCCAACCTGGCCTGTTTCTTTCCTGTCTCAATGGATAGTTCAGCTAGGTGGCATAGTGCTAGACCTGGAGTCAAAAAGACTCATCCTCATGTGTTCAAATCTGGCCTCAGACACTTACTAGTTGTGTGATCCTGGGCAAGTCACTTAACACTGTTTGCCTCAGTTTCCTCATCTGTGAACTGAGCTGGAGAAGAAAATGCTAAATCACTCCAGTATCTTTGCCAAGAAAACCCCAAATGGGGTCACGAAAAGTCAGACATGACTGAACAACAAAAACAAGGCTCACTGGATATTATCCCTATTTCTGCACATTGTGATCCAGACAAACTAGTGTCCTATCTGTGTCTCATAGATGAAATGTTATTTCTCTTCTCTCACTGGTCCTTGTACCTGGAATGCAAGTCCTCATTACCTCTCCCTCATAGAATCCCTCTCTCTTTTGAAGCTTCAGCTCAGGCACCATCTTCTGCATGAAGCCTTTCCTGGTCCCTCCAATTGCTGGCGATTTGCCTCCCAAACTACTTGTCATTTGACTACTTTGTATATGTTTGTGTTAATTAACATTATGTTGTGTAGATCTTGATGGGTAACTTTTAGTCTCCCCCTGCCCACACCAATTAGGAAGTAAGCTCCCTGTGAATAGAGATTGTTCTAGTCTTTGCACCTGTATCCCCAGCACCTAACACTATATCTGGAACATAGTAGGCACTTGATAAATACTTGCTGATGGATGGATTGCTTCAGTGAACAAAAAGAAGATGATATGTTTGGAGCATAGAGTGTGTAAAGAATTGTAATATGAGTTAAGGCTAGAAAGTCATTCTGGAAGACTTTGACTGACAGGTCAAGAAGTTTGAATTGTGCTCAATTGGTAATAAACACTGATGATTTTTTTTAGCAGAACAAGGACATGGCTTTGCAAGGGAGATCATTTTGGCCATGGCATGCAAGGAGACTTAGAAGGAGAAGGGAGTAAAAGTAAAAAGACATATTAGAAAGCCACCAAAACAGATTGTGCATTGAAAAAAGAGTTGGTGATTGAGGGGAGAATTGCTGTGGAGGAGAAACTGACAGGTCTTAGCAGCTGATTAGATTTAAGAGGGAAGGGAAGGGACCAGTTGTGATAGTAGGAGATAGGATGAATGATAAAGGAAATGCCACAAAGAGAATATGAAGCAAGAAAAAGAAGTCAATTCAAGAGGAAAGACATTTAGAAGATTGAGTTCTCTCTCCATTATCTTTCGTTTATTTATTTGTTTATTTCAGTTTTTTTCTACCAAAATATAAAAAGCTTTTTGTGGTAGAAAGAACTGAAAACTAAGTGGTGTCCATCAATTAGAAATGCTTGAACAAATTTTGGCACATAGATGTAATGGAATACTATTTTGCTATGAAAAAATGATAAAGGAGATGGTAGAGAAATATAGGAAGACTTGTATGATTTGATGGCAGAGTGAAGTGAACAGGATCAGAAATTTAAACAATGAACAGCTCTGAAAGACTTTAGAACTCAGATCAATACAAAGATCAATCAACAGCAACAGACAGTTGAAATATGTTTCCCTTTTCTTTCTGGCAAATTGATAGAAAGAATACAGAAAGAGACATATATATTTTTAAGTGGTACAAATTTGCTTTGTGTTACAAAACTTTTGCTATTAGGAAGGATTATGACTTTTTCTTTTAGGAAGAAATAAAATTGGAGGAGCAGAGAAGGTGGGGGGGGGACCTTGTGATAGTGGTGTAAAAAGAAAAAGAAGGAAAAGAACATCAATTCCTTTAATAATATGGAGGAAAGCAAAAGAACGTTCAGAACCAGGGCAATGTCAGTAATACCATGTCATATTTAATATGAATTTTTAAAAATAATCTGTGACAGGCTTATGGCTTTTAATCTACAGACTCCACTTTCTAGCCTTCTTTGTACATGGAAATGTTTGTGTTTGATAATGATTTTCTAGTTCATAATAAAATATTTTTAAAAGCAAAGAAAAGATGTCACTTAAAAGGATGTTAATCTATTATCAATGTGAATCATATTGCAATTTGCTACAGAAATTAAGTGAAAATGTTACTTTTGTACTATCAGAGTTATATTTAAAACATCTTCCCTGATACAGAGGATTGAGAAAGAGAAGATAGAAAAAAATGTTACTTATTCTCAATTAGGCTCTGTCATAACAATCACTCCCAATCTATGCGTTGTAATCCTTAGGGAAAACTCTAAACTCTCTTACAAAAATCTCTATGGACTTTCTTAGGTATTCGCCGATGAAATGGAGATGAACTAGGAAAATTTCGTGTATATTTTTATTTTTAGGGGCGGAAGGAAACACAAAGAATTGTTGGATAGTAAGTATGTTGTTGTGATTTTTGTTTTGTTTTGCTTGCTTAAATTGCAGATAAGATTCAGACATTTACCAAAATGGGGATGGATAATAAAGAGTTTTTCCACTTCTAGAAACATCCTTTAGAATCAATCAATCTTTTTCTCAGAAAAATTCTAAGTATAGTTCTCTATTGCTTTGGGGAGAGATAGAGAAAGAACATGTAAAAATCTCCATCTCTTTATAGGCATGATTCATACTTACTGCTTTGGTGAATTAATAATTGTGAATGTTAAATTATTTTAATTTTTGCTTCCTAAAATGATTTTCAAACGCAAGTCCCTTCTCTCAGCAAAGGAACATTTAAAATGAAGCCATTGTTCTTGGAGCAAAATAAACTTTGCAAAAATACAAATTCATTAATGCTTTTTATTCCTTGGAAAAAGAAAGAAAGAAACAAGGGCTCGCTCGTTGGTAGGTGGATAATTTTCAAAGGGCATTACTCCCCCTGGTGCTGCCAAACTTTGAAAAACGACAGAATCCACTTGTTTGTCCAGCGGGGGAGGCTCCATTTAATGGTAAAGCCCCCTCAGTAATGGTACTGCTTGGAATAAATTGTACTGTGATTTCTCTATGTCTGACTAGCAAAGATAGAAGCCTTGTTAGAGTTCATTCAATTAGGCTTGAGCAAAGGTAATGGAGGAAGAACCCAAACTTCTAAATGTCCTTCTTTCCATCTGGGCTAGGTTTCCTAGCCAAGTAGTCAGAAAGGCTAGAACATTTTTTCTTTGTAGAGGTATAGCTGCTGCATTACCAAAACCTTATTTGGGATCTAACTTATGATCTTGGATCACCAACTACACCCAATAAGCCGTAAGTAGGAGATCAGATAACAACAATGATGGTAAAAATAGTTAGTATTTACATACCACTTTAAGGCTTAGAAAGCACTTTACAAACATCACATTGTATTTTCACAACAACCCTGGGAGGCAGGTGCAACTATGACCCCCCCATTTACAAATGAGGAAACTGAAGGAGGCTGAGGTCATGTGATTTGCCTAAAGTCACAAAGTTGGTAAGTATCTGAATCTGGATTTGAACTCAGGTCTCCCTAACTCTGAGTTACGGAGTGGTACATTGAATACAGCACTGGGCTTGGAATAAGGGAGGCACACCTTTATGAGTTCAAATTTGGTGTCAGACACTTAGTAACTGTGTAACCTGGGTAAGTCACTTTACCCTGTTTACCTGTAGAATAGGCTGGAGAAAGAAATGGCAAATCATTCCAGTATCTTTGCCAAGAAAACCCCAAATGAGGGCATGGAGAGTTGGACACGACTGGACAACTTCCTAACTCCATATCCAGTGCTCTGTCCACTGTGCCACCTGTCTGCCATTAATGCTGTCTCAAGAGGGAAGAAAAATGTTCTTCTACATGTAGCCTCTCCTGATCTCCCCAGCTGTTGTTGCTCTCCTTTGCCCCACCCTCTCCAATTTTACCTTATATTTATTTGCATAAATATTGTATATGCCTACTTGTCAGTCAGTCAATAAACATTTATTAAGCACCTACTGTACACCAGCCATCATACTAGGTACATATACATAGGTATGAGTTGTTTCCTCTGGTAGAATGTAAGTTCCTTAAGGACAGAGATTTCTTTCTTCCTTCCTTCCTTCCTTCCTTCCTTCCTTCCTTCCTTCCTTCCTTCCTCCCTTCCTCCCTTCCTCCCTTCCTCCTTTCCTCCCTTCCTCCTTTCCTCCCTTCCTCCCTTCCTTCCTCCTCCCCTTCCTCCCCCTCTTCCTCCTCCTCCTCCTCCTCCTTTCTTTTTATCTCTAGCACCTGTTCCTGGTACATAATGGATACTGATTTATTGATCCAATGAAGAATAACTTTTTTCCTTCTTTCACTGGATTGAGGTTCACATTGAATTTCTTAACTGAGTTTGTGATTCAGAATGTACCTTTGTTATTTTTATATTTTAAAGAAAAAAGACTTATTAACAACCCTGGTGAGTTTCAAGGGCAAATTCAAAATTATATTTTAGGTTCTAATAAAAAAAGGAAAATTTGGGGTGGGGTAGAAAAATGATGGATAGAAAGAGAGGATAAATTCAGCAGATGAGGAAGTCTTTGTGAGCCCACTGCCAAATGCTTTGGGTAGCTCAGTTCTAGGTTTCTGTTATTACACTCAGGACAATGGGGGGAGAGGATAAGAAGTTGCAGAACTAAGAGATGTTTTAAGAAGGTGTGGGGTCATGGAAAAGCCCAGGGTATGCATCCCATTGCCCTCAGCATTTCCATATAGAGAAATCGAGGTATGATGAACATCAAGGTCAGTCTTGAAAAAGGGAGTAAATCACAAATTGGAAAGTTGATGACTGTAAGGAAGGAGCAAAGAAAGAAGTGCCGCCTAGGTGGAAAGGGAGGGAGTTACAACTATTTTGTTTTTGTTTCTCTAGTGCCTAATTCAGTGTCCGACACATTAGCAATGATATTGATTAATTGATATATGTATATGATCATACATTTAGAGATGGAAAGAATCTTAGAGGCCACTGAGTTCACTCCCCCCCTCCCCTTCACTTAACAGATCAAGAACCTGGGGCATCTGTTGGTAGATTTGTGAACTGATCCAACCAACCTAGAGAGCAATTTGGAATTATGCCCAAAGGGCTGTAAAGCTATGCATGCACCTTTGATCCAGCAATACCCCCCTGCAAAGTCCATAACCCAAAGAGGTATTTTTAAAGGGTGGAAAGAACTTATTTGTACAAAAATATTTATAGCAGCTCCTTTTGTGGTGGCTAAGAAATGGAAATCAAGGGGGAACCTGTCAATCGGAAAATGGATGAACAAGTTGTGGTATGTGAAAGTAATTGAATATTATTGTGCTATAAGAAACAACAAGCAAGATGATTTCAGAAATACCTGGAAAAACTTAGATGAATTAATACAAAATGAAGTGAGCAGAACCAGGAGAAAATTGTACACAATAATGGCAATATTGTATGATGAAGAACTGTGAATGACACACTTATTCTCAGCAACACAAATGATCCAAGACAATTTCAAAAGACTCATGATGAAAAATGCTATCCACCTCCAAGGAAAGAGCTGATGTCTGAATACAGACTCAAGCATACTACCTTTTATCTTTCTCTTTTTCTTCTTTCCTCCCTTTCCTTCCTTGTTTCCTCCATTCCTTCCTTCCTTCTTCCCCTTTCCCTTCCTTCCTTTTTTTGTTTTATTGTATAAAATATTGTATAAAATATAATATGCAAATATTTTACACAATTGCACACATAGAACTTAAATCAGTTTGTTTATTGTCACAGGGAGAAGTGAGGGGAGGGAGAGATAGAATTTGGAATTCAAAACTTAAAAAACATTTTATGGTTTTTACAAGTAACTTGGGCGGGGGGGGGGGCAGAAATGCAATATCAAGAAAAAAACCCAGAGGCATGGAAAGGTTAAATATCTTGTTCAAAGCCACGAAGTAAATATCTGAGGCAGGATCTACAACACTATCTTCTTGTCTACAAATCCAGAAAATGAACCACTATACTAAAATGCCTCTCTGAACCCGAGTCTCTTTAACACCATCTGATGAGGGCCCTCCTCTCTGTTGACCACCTTTCTCAGGAACTTTCCTGGCTAGGAACAACTTGCCCCCCCACCACCACCACTAATGTCTAGACCCTGGGCAGTCCTCCATTTCAATAGAACCAGAATCTAGAATAGAAAATCATTTTGAATTCTCACTTAATACTTCTCGAGTTCTATTTTTACTGACAGAGTGTGTCCCCTTTGAGGTTTCCATGGCTCTGGCATTATGGAAAATAATTCAAGATTTAAGAGAGAAGTCTAAAGGAGACATGATATTTTGCTTCCAATGTGAGAAAAAGAAGGGAAAATGGGGTGAAAAAAAGCAAATGCCAGAAGAAATAGCGACAAACAAAACTGTCAAGTTTAGTCAAAGCTGAGAGACAATGAAGGCTCTGACTCCTCACTAAGGAGAATAAGGAGATACTCATTTCTTTGTCTCTAACTGGATCCAAAGATCATTCATCATTGTAGCAGAGAATTCAATTCTTTCTGCCACCAGAACTGAAATCTTTCTTTTCTTGACCTGAGCATAATAGTGATTGGAGAGGCATTTTGTTGGAGCACTTTCAAGATTGGTTTCGCTGGACAAGGTTCTCTTCCTTTTCCCTTGGAGGTGGGGCGGGAGACCAGTGGGGTGGGGGCATTTATTGATTATAAAGCTCTCTTCCAGCCCCCATTTCTTTTCATTTAAAAACATCATGCCATAGTACTTTGAAACACACACACACACACACACACAGAGAAATGAAACCATCTAACTTCTTGTTTCTGATTAATCCAGCTCAAAAGGGTTCCTGGTAAATTTCCAGGGTCCAGCAAATAACCAGCAGAGTAATTTTTTCCGTCTTTACTTGTCATTTATTTTCTTTGCTTTACAGCAGAGTCATGAAACTCGGCTTTATTCACTTGATGGAAGACTATTATCCTTGGCTGGATAGAGGAGTGCATCAACAGAAAAAAAGTTGTTGCTATGTGAAAGGTCCATGTTTGCTGCAATATTTTACTCAGAAGGCCATAGGATCTGACCTTGATTGGAGGATGTAGCCCCAGGAAATTCAAAGAGATTTTGATTTGCTATGTTTTTTGCTGTTATGCATGTATAAATTTGGAGAACATTTCTCTGCAATAAGATCAGGGCATATGTTAGCTAAGGACTCTCGGGACATCAGTCTTGTTACTTTCCGATGCCTGGCAGATAGTATGAGCAGGACACTGATGACAAAATGACTTTAGGATCTAAGGCCATATGAAGTTCCACGGGACCACTAGGTCTCTTTGCTCTGTCACGTTAGCAAGAATCTTCCCATGTGGGATGAACCATCTGTCTCAGAATGCAAAACAATGAGGCAGAATGAGAGAGGCAGAGAAGTAAGCTTGTCAAGCCATTATTGTGCTAGGTCATAGTACACAGGTCAAGCAAAAGAAAGTGAATTTGAACCAGGAAGAAGAAAACCAGGAAACCCAGCAGCATGTTCAAGTGCTGACATATAGGGATATGGAATGAAATGAAACTCTAGCTATTTAGAACTCCCAAGAAATGAAGCTATTATTGATGGAGAGGAAGCAATCAGTTGAGTAGCAAGTATTTATAAAACACCTCTGGGTTACATAGGCACTCTGGACAGAGAGCTGGGTTTGATGTCAGAAAGACCTGAGTTCAAGTCTTCCCTCTGCCATGTGATCTTAGGCAAGTCAAGCTCTCATGGTTTCCTTATTTGAAAATATGGATAATAGCATATAACTCATAGGGTTGTAGTAAGGATCAAAAGAGATAATATATCTAAGCACTTTCAGACCTCAAAGTTCTATATAAAGGTTAACTATTATTACCCAGATTTGACTTGGATCCTAGTGGATCCACATTTTAGCATTTGGGATGATGTTTAGTAGTGCCTTTGGCATGCTTCTATAGATGTGAGTTACCTTCTGGTAGTAAATCAGACACTAGGGGGAAAAAACCATGAGATATGAGACAAAGAGAAAGTCATCTAACAAAATAAGATTCTTCAGCCTATTTTCACTATATACACTTAATGATGTCCTCCTAAATCTCCCAGATGCTCAAACTTACTTTTAATGCTTCTTGCCCCCAAACCATCATATATATTTTTTGTATTCACTTGTATATGTATGTAGTCTCCTGAGAGAGACCGGGACTGTGATTTCTCAGTGTCCCCAAGTCACTGTTTGAAAGTAAGAGGTGCCAAATGGTCATGGATCTTCACTGATAGTGGGAGTTTCCACATTTAAAGTTTGCTCTATACCTTAGTGAAATCGTAGGTCCAGTTGGAACTTTTAAAATAGGCAGGACACTATGTTAGGGCTGGAGATACAAAGATAAAAAGGAAATGGTTCCATGCTCTGTAATGGAACTCTGAAGATCCTCTCTGCCCCTTGGCCCCTAGATAGGCTTAAATGAATCTGGGAACCTTCCTTGATTTGAAAATCTACTATTGCCCCTTAATAGACTGAATGTGGTCACATGGAGCCTGTGGCAGGAGGCTTGTTTTTTCAGGAAAGACCACACCTTGTTACTTTGTGATTGGGCAGTGGGTCAAGAGGGTTGTGATATTCTCTGATCCAGGAGAAGGCTATATATACCCTGATGTGAGGTTTTACTTTGGGGCTCACTTTGGGAAGAGCTGTATGATTTAGCCAAACAAGACTCTGGGCAGCTGTTGAGCCCCCTGCCTTTTCAAAACCCAGATGTTGGTGCTTCCCTCTCTGGTAACTAACTAGGTATGGATGTAATGGTCAGACAACTGGAAGCCCTGTCTGCTGATCTGTTTGTATTTTTTTGTCTGCTTGTAACTTCTGTTTATATTCTCTGAAGTTCAGGGTGCTGACTTTTCCTTCTGAACTAGGAAAATGATCAATGTTTAATTAAAGTAAGATTGTTAACCCATTTTGAGTTGCTTTCCTTTAGAAAAGCAGATCTAAGAACCTGTGCTAGCAGCCATCCTGGGTACGCTGCTACATGGCCTCAAGGAGCTAACATTCTATTAGAAAATAGCACATAAGCTGAGTGAACGCCCTCTTTGTACAGTTAGTGACAAAGAATATTATAGACTCTCAGGTAAATATAAGATGATTAGGTTCAGGCATTCTTTTAACCTTCTCTCCCTCATACAATTCACTGCTTTATTCACTCCTTTAACACCTGCTTACAATGCAACCAAATTTTGCTTTTCTTTATCTGAAGACAAAACCCTTTATCAAAAATTAAACAAGATTTAAATAAAGCAAGAAGCCTTCCAAAGCAGGGATGCTGATTGGCCAAGCATTGATGAGGCAGGAATAACATTGACAATAACCACACCTGCCTCACAAGTTGTTGCTATGGTCAAACGAGATGATGTATGTCAAATGCTTTTCAAAACTTCAAGTACTGTATAAATATGACTTATTGTCTATTATCAGGATTGACCTGATTCTCTTACATCTTGCCTCAATTATTTTAGCTTACCTACTTTTGAAAGCTTTGTAATGACACACTTAGCTTCCTTGAAGGGAGAAAAGGGTTTTTAGCTGAAGGCATTGCCTTTGTTAGCTTCAGGTCTCTACATCTGTCTGGCTCTCCCTTATCTGACTTCAGCCATCACTCTGGCATCCATCTTGACCCCCTTTATAGCTTGTCAAAACATCTAAAAATGGGCGACCTACAAAGTGCCTGAAGACGAGTTTATTCCACAGAGAACTTCAGAACTGGAGGAGATAAGAAATCATCTTGTAAATCTCCCAAAACAAGATTCCTTTATAAAATGTGGTCAAATTACCACTATTCCATTCAACAGCAACTTGTCAGTAAAGCCGGCAATGTTAATATTAAGGGAAAATCTGTAGCGCCGGTACCGTAAGAATAGCCCTTCTCGTGGCATCCAGAAATGATGTCCCTTTGGCAACGATTGTGCCAAAAAAGGAGAAGGAAGCTTTCCAAAACAACCAGAGCTTTTAACCGACTGTATCTAATAGCTAAGCAATTCTATTAAAAAAATCAGTCCCTCTGGTTTTTAACACCACATTGCTGATTGAATTGCTGATCAGCTGAGTTTTTCACTTTACAGACTTCTCTCAGATTTCACTTATAGACTTATTACACTGTCTGGCGCAGAGTAGGTGGTTAATAAATATTTGTTAAATTGAATTGAGTTAAACTTGCAGAAAGCAGCTAGGTATCAGGAAGACCTGAGTTCATATCTGGCCTCAGACACTTATTAACTGTGTGATCCTGGGCAAGTCATTTAACCTCTGTCTGCCTCAGTTTTCTGGTTTATTGTTATTTAGTCATTTCATTTGTGTCTGACTCTTTGGGAACCATTTGGAGTTTTCTTGGTAGAGATACTGGAGTGGTTTGCCATTTCCTTCTCCAGCTCATTTTACAGATGAGGAAACTGAGACAAACAGGGTTAAGTGACTTACCCAGGGTCTCACAGCTAGTAAAAATCTGAGGTCATATTTGAACTCAGGTCTTCCGGACTCCAGGCCTGGTACTCTATCCACTATGCCACCTAGGTGACCAAAAGGGGGCTAATAATAACACCTACCTCCCAGAGTTATCGTGAGATCAAAAAATATAACCATTGTAAAGTATGTTTCACAACTGAAAGCGATTCAACAACCAACACAAATGCTTCTTTAGGCTTTTATATTCTCTCTGCCTGCTTTGCCCCTACTATAAACCCTTCTCTACCGGCTTTTGACCCTCTATTCTCTGTTTTAAACGTTCTGTTTAGGGGAATCAAAACAGAAAAAGTCATCACACTTACCATTTCCACTAATGATAAATAAAGGAACATCCCAGCAGTGACTGTTAAAATCCAGTTTTGAATGCACGGGTCAGTTGAGACTGACAGGCCAATGTAAAGTCCTATGAAAGCAGTGAGGGCACTTATAAAATTCATTAAGATGGCGATCTTGAGAGCAAGTCCGGAACTTAACAGGACAGCAAAATCTCCTAAAATTAAAGAGGAAAGAAAATCAGGTGTTGACTTAGCAGACGTAAGTTTACATATTCCAAGTTAGCCCTGGCAAAATTCACAGGGGCAGCTGGGGTGGCGTGGATCACAGAGGACCAGGTTCAAATCCTGTCTTAGGCACTAGCTCTGTGACCCTGGATAAATCACTTAACCCTTGTCTGCCTCAGTTTTCTTCATCTGCAAAACTGGGATAACAATAGCACCTACCTCCCAGGGTTGTTGCAAAGGTCAAATGAGATAACATTTGTAAAGCACTTAGCATAGGGCCTGACACATAGTGGTTGCTACATAAATGTTAGTCATTATCATATTAATAATTATTACTATATAATTATAACAATCATATATAATAATTATATTATATAATAATGACTATATAAATATAGTATTATTATAATTATATATAATAATATATAAATTAAATGTTGTATAATAATTAATAAGTATCATTATTATAGGCTATAAATTGAAAGATAACTTAGTACAGAGGAAAGGGTGCTAAATTTGGAGTCGGTTCAAATCTGACTCTGTCTGGGGACGGCTAGGTGGTACAGTGAATAGAGCACCGGCCCTAAAGTCAGAAGGACTCGAGTTCAAATCCAGCCTCAGATACTTGACACTTAACTAGCTGCGTGATCTTAGGTGAGTCACTTAACTCCAATTGCCCTGCCTTCCCCCCTCTAAAAACAAAACAAACGAATATAACTCTGTCACTTTGTGACCTTATGCTAGTTACTTAGCCTTTCTGGGCCTCCACTTCCTTATGTGTAGAATAATTGGGTTGGGTGAGATGGACCTATATAATCTCTTCCCATTCTAAATCTATGATCCTATAAAATGGCTATAGTATTCTAGTAAACTCAGTCAAATTGTTTGTGAATGGTTAAATGGTCAGATCATGTATAATGGTTGGATAAGGATAAGGACTTCACCTGTGATTTCATTGACAATTGGAACTCCTGGTTGAAAAGCCTCCTTCTACAGATAGAGGACGGCACCTTCACTGTAACTTATAGTCTTAGAAAATTGCCTAGGGAATGAACTGAGAGGTTGACTTATCCTCGGTCATACATCCTAGAAGTGTCAGAGGCAGGACCTGAACTCAGATCTTGGTTCTGTAGCCAGTCCTCTCTCTGATATAGTACGCTGCTATGCTAATAGCATGTATAGATAATATAGACCAATCAGCTAGTATTTTGCTTCATTTTTCCAATTGCCATTGCAGGAAAGGGACAGAAAATTATGTTTTAACCATTGCCTTTGTTTAGCTGGTCCTAAAGATAGCCTATACAGGGTGACCCGTGACCCATAGTTAGTTCCTGATGGTCTGTGACATTTTCAACTTAGATAAATGCAAAGTCAAATCACGTTATTTCCCAGAGTTTCTAAATCTTTCCTGCCTGGGAATTTGCCAGCTGAAATGAAGAGATCATATCTGTGGCATGGCATTTATGCTGTACTTAAACAGGTGCTGAATGACCGTATATGGGAAAAACAAAACAAAGCCAAAAGCAGAAACAGGAACAAAAAACAACCCACCATTTGCTGTGAAGTTAAAACATGACACGAGAGATATATGGGACAAATGCATCCACGTCCCTTTGTGACAACGAATGGCTGCATTGCCTTGGATGGAGGCAAAGCAGACAGATTGTTTCCACTTCTCTATTTCTAGAAAAAAATGAGTTCCCTGGAATTGGAGGTATTCAAGCGGGCATTGAACGACTGTTTGCTGGGGAGGCTGCAGAGGGAATTTTTGCTTCAAGTATGGGTTAGAATAAATGACCTTTACCATCCCTTCAGACTCTATAATTCTAATTCCTCATACATTGGCATATTTCCTGTGTCGACATTCTGTGAATGACATTCAAATAAAAAAGTCTGGGAACTCATACATCTTTTTCGGAGGCAGGATTAAATATATGCATATCCTCCTCACCAGTCCCCTGGGTCCTGAACTTTCTACCAGGACAGCTATGCTTTTGCTGTAGAAATGGTCTTTAAATAGTCTCTATTAAAACACAAACAGAATACTAGGAGGAGATATTGTATTAGTTCATTATAACATAGGCACAGGGTAGGCGCTTGAGAGAGTAACGTGAAGGATGGGCAAATTTTGGTAATGAGAAAAGCTGAGAGCACCAAGAATTATCAGAGAAGGCAGGCCCAGTGGGGCCTGGGCCTCTAGGGGACACAGAGCAGAGATGGAAAAAGGGGGAGGGATAATCATTGGTGATAGGGGAAAGGGCCTGGGGGACAGAACAGGGTGTGCCAGAACTCAACCTGATGCCAGAACCTAGTCTGATTAAGCTCTTTTAAGGATTAGAATGAGTAAAGCCCTCAAAACTCCCTAGGGACTTCAAAGTACAGACCCAACCACAAAAATGTGGTCAGTGAAAGTTTCATCTGCTAGATCCTGCTGTAGAATTGGAGGCCTTTGTGCTAACTCCCTATCTGTTGAGATAAAGGAGCTTGGTGGTGACTTGGGTTTCTTCTTCTTTCTCGTGTTTTGAGAACTGGTCACAGGGCAAACTTAGGACCAGTGGACTCAGTTGTAAAGAGGCTTCTTTTGATGTTGGGCAAAACCTCCAGATAATTGAGGTGATTCAAAAGCAGACTTGGCTACTTCATAAAATAGTGAGTTACACCAAAAGCCAGTAGTGT
>CM053597.1:43996661-44015994 GCA_028646575.1 Pseudocheirus occidentalis | reverse complement strand
CTGAATGACCAGGAGGACAGGGCTGAAACAATTCAGGCCAGAATTGGACTGGATAGTCAGTTCACACCTGAATCCTTGTGATTCAGATCCCTGGCATTTGTTGTATATTTGTCCTTGGACAAAGGGAAGCTGTGATATCAGGAATGGAGCAAAGTGGGTGCCCCAGACCACTCCTGATCTCGTGGTGTATGTGCTCCAGACACACAGGACTATGGACAAACCATTCATGGCAGGAGGCATGGGAAGGCCACCTTCGGCTTTTTTCTAGATGACGAGGTACTTAGAGAATACCACCCAACCCACACCAAGACAATTGCTTTGATTTGCCACCATAAAACCCTACCTTGCCCCTTCTATCTCCTGTATAAGACTCAGGTTTTCAGACAGTGGAATTATGCTGAGCCTAAAAGACCAGGCACAAGAAATGGGGGTTGTTCCCTACAGTTTTTGAAAGTGTGATGTATTGCATTGGTGTCTGAAGCAGATCTCTGTGGGCTGCATCTTGATTTACAAAACCACAAATTAACATTATATTATATTGTATTTTAATTTATTTTGATAAAAATTTCCCAATTACTCTTTAATCTGGTTCAGCCTGCACTAGGGAGTTCTGAGGACACTTGTGACCCATGGGCTGGGAATTCAACATCTTTGGTGGCTTCAAAACCAAAAAGAGCCAGATTTGAGCCAGAGGTGTGCCAGTAAAGATTCAAAAACTGGCTCTCCTTGGGTCTGGGGGTGGGAAGACTATACCCATAATCCACTTTTAAACTTAATCTACATTGTTAATATTTTATTCATCACTTCCTTAGGTCTAGATTAGGGGTAGGCAAACTACAGCCTGTAATCCAAATGCCATCCACACCTATTTTTGTATAGCCTACAAATTAAGACTGTTTTTTTTACATTTTAAAATAAGGTTTTATTGAATTAAATGAAGGGTTTATTATATTTTTACACATGTTAAACATGTAAAAACTATTCTTAGCTCTACTTTTTAAACATACTGGCTAAAAAAAAAAAACAACATACTGGCTAATTGTAATTACCACCAAACAGGTATGTTTCCTACTCCTGCTTAATCTCACATCTGCTTCCTCCAGTCCCAGAAGTATTTGGCACGTTGCCTTTCTTTGTGTGCTAACACCTGGGTCCCAAAATAATGGACTGATTAGCAAATCTCTCTGTGGCCTAGGTACATCAGTGACTGACAATTTCTTTCTTTGCCTGCTCTAGAATGTTACAAGGCTGAACAGATTGAAAAAGTCAATGAGACCCCATTAGAGTTCCTTGCTGTCTCCAGGCTTCTATTGCATCAGTCTTCCATCATGAGATCCCATTGTATCAGTTAACCCCGGGAATTCTGACTTCCCTTTGGATATGGTCATCACTGAAGACAAACTGTGCATAACACACTTTTGCCCAAGGCTGACCTTCTTGTTCTATACCAGTGGTTCTCAACCTTCCTAATGCTGCAACCCTTTAATACTTGTATGTGGGTGTGTCTGTATGTGCACGGACCATCCTGGAGATGAATGGAGGAGTGGTGTCATGGTTCCTAAGACCATCAGAAATATGTGTTTTCCAATGGTCTTAGGTGACCCCTGTGACCCCTGTGAAAGAGTTGTTTGACCCCCAAAGTGGTTGTGACCCACAGGTTGAGAACTGCTGTTCTATATGTTTCAGAAAACTTGTCCATCTTTTATGAGTTCCAAAGAGACAGGGTTTGAATTCTAAGGCTATTAAAATATATTCAGAAAAAAAGAGTTTGTGTCTATCTGCTACCATATGCCTGTCACTTTAATTTCATGCCTGGCTTTAAACATTTAGAATAAATCAGCTTGATGAAGCCATGGTTTGGTTTTAATTAAAATGCAGTTTTTTTCATTGGTCTGTTTGCTGACATATTGGATAAGGTTCCCCCTCTTGATATTTTTCCCACATATAACATTCAGATTTGCAAGTCCCAGCCAAAGGTATTTAAAGTGATGTTACATGAAAATGACATTCTCCCATCCAGAGTTCTCTGAAGCACAAACTATCGCTCTCCATCCTTGGGAAATATTATGAAAATGTCAGATTGAATCTTATCATGGGCTATAGAAATATTGCCTTCTCTCTTTTCTTCCTATGATTTAAATGGAATATGACCTGAAGCTAGTTACCATTCAATGATATGCTAGAGATAAGGAAAGAAAATGAGTAATGTCAGGTTATACGCTGAGCATGACTAATTTTTCAGCTGTTAGAAGACAGCTGGTATAGAAGTGGTTGACTTACCCATTTCATGTGGAATTTCATGGCACAAGATGGCAATGGTGGTTGTCACCCCTGATTCAGTGGAAGATGAGAAGGCAGCTCCGATCACAAGACCATCAGCAAAATTGTGAAGGCTGTCACCAACAAGTATCATAATAGCCAAAAGACTAATGGCTTTACCTAGAGAAAGGGACGAAGACATGAAGACTAGCCAAGGGGAGCTATGATTCTTTTTTCTTGATCTTCAAGAGTGGTAAACGTGCACAAGATGAATTTAACTTTCATTTGACCTATCAATAGTAACATTTAACTAAGTGAAATACATAGTACCACTTGGGTCAACATTTCCAAAAGGACACATTATTAAAGAGGGATCTCTAAGAAGTTGGATATGTGAATGGAAATATTGGGTAGTAAAGCTATTTTTTTTCCTAATCCCCCTACCCTTCTTATGAATTCTCTTCTGGCCAAACCGGTTGGTTTGCTGTTCCCCAAACATGGCATCTCATCTCTTGCTTCTATGCCCTTATACTGGTTCCCATGTCTAGAAATCATGCCTCCCTTGCCTCCAACTCTTAGAACCCATGACTTTTTCGTGCTACTTCCAATCTAAAGTCTTTACCAATTTCCAATTGTTAATGCTCACTGTCCTCAATAAATCAAGTCTATTTATAATCATTTTTGTGTTGTATTTCCTCAGCAGAAGTTTCTTGAAGCAGGTACCTTTTTCTTTTTCATTTTATTTTAGCATTTCCAAGACTGTGGAGTGCCTTTGCATATGATAGAAACTTAATATATGCTTGTTGGATTAGAATTCAAGTCCAATCCACCAAAAAGTTAAATTACTGAGAAAAACCCCCAAACCTTGAGGATGTCTGTTGACTTTAGTGTGCATTATGCCATTTCAAAGTGAAATAAACAAATAAATATTCCAAAGATGTTCCACTGGAAAAAGAATTGTCTCTGAAGTTAAAAGATTATGGTTCAAGTGTCATCCTTGACACTTACTGATTGTGAGACCTTGGTCAAATCACTTAATCCCCAGGACCCTCAGTTTCTTATTCTGTAAAATAAGAGGTCTGAATTAGAGTGCCTGTGAGGTCCCTTCCAACTCTGAATCTATGATCTTATGTGTTTATTACATATGATGTCCCTGTGATCATTACTTCTAAACTCAGCACCAAGCTCTTAACTCAAGCCTTGATTGCCACCACCTCCCTCATCCTCCTCTCCCCTCTGGGTGGAGGATGAAGGGTAGACTGCCAAACTCCTCCCAATGTCTTCCTTTATAGAGGACAGAAACTGGACTCTCACCTCACTCCCCTTTGCATCTGCTGCTCTGTCTCCAAGCTTGGTAGCCCTATTCTTTCCCTGCTGCTTGTCACTCACATTTTCCTGCCTTCTTTTTGTGTTCTCTCCCCTCCTGCTCCCCATTAGATTGTGAACTCCTCAAGGGAAGGAATCATCTTTTAAAAAAATTAATTGTATATCCAGCGCTTAGCACAGTGCCTGGCACATGGTAGGCACTTAATAAATGTTGATTGGATTGATTGGATGATTGTTCCATGATCCATTTTGATATTTTGTCATATATATTTCAATACTTTGTTTTTATATATGTGTATATATAGACATATATATGTATGTGTATATGCACACACACATATACTATACACACAGATACTACTGTGAGATTCTTGAGGGCAAATAGAAACATTTGCTTTCAGAATAACATACTCCAGGATACCATTTAATAAACTATTTCGTTGGGGATATTATGACATAATATTATTATATATTGTTATTGTTTTATAATAATATAATGTATTATAATATAACAGCGGCCACAAAAGGAGTAAAGTTCATTTAAAATGCTGAAAAATCATAAGAGAGAATTAAAGGTCAGCTTTGTGTTGATAAAGTCCTATTTTAAATCCTCATCATTATGCTGTTAAATGATCCTATGTTTAAGGACCAGCATAGCTAAGCAAAGAGAACCTCATCACTAACTATGTGGTCAACTATAAGATGATAATTTTTTTGGCCACAGTAACAGACAGTGTCAAATAAGGCTCCACAAAGGAGTAGTATCCGCCTCTATGAAACAATGTATTTGGGGGATATAATTAAAAGTAGCAAGTTTTTTTTCACAATTGATAACTTCTGTAGCATCATGATTCAAGGTCACATATAATTAAATACTTCAGTATATTAAAATTGTATCAAGAACTCTTTAAATCCTTTAGGAAAGGCGGTATAGTAAATAAGGTGTTGGAATAAGAGTCAGGAAGTCGTGAGTTCAAATCTTGCCTCAGATACTTACTTACTGGCTGTGTGACCCTGGGAAAGTCACTTAATTTCTGCTACCCTCAGTTTCTTCATCTGTTAAATGGAGAAAATAATAGCACCTACCTCTCAGGGCTCTTATAAGGATCAGATTAGCAAACATTTGTGAAGTACTTGACAAACCTTCATGTGCTCTTTAAATGCTAGCCCCCCATATAGCACCTGGTACATTGTCTTGTGGATAAGTGACACGTTTGATACCCATTTAACAAAAATTAAAGTCAGTTATGATAACAGGCCATATTGTTCTCATAGGTTTTAGTACTGTTCTGGAGAATTTTTCACTTTAAGATGAGTTATCAAGATAAATAAATGTCGAGAATTCTATAACTCAATGTAGTCACAAATACAATGAAATGCCGGTCACATATTCAAATGTTTTCCTTGTGATTGTTGATCAAACACTCGTGGCATCCACATATAATTAATAATTAGCTCCAAATAATATGGTATACAATTTAGTCCCTCACCCCCGCCTTGGGAAGAGAGTCTGGGGTTCTGATTTCATCTATTTGGAGAACTCTCTGTGTGATAACTCCCTCCATGATGCAGATTGAAAATTCCTCTGTAACTATTAGTTTAATGCCATAACATAAGATTAATGCTCCAACTCAAGGTGGGAATAACAACCACAAAACAAGAGACTCAACCCGTTAAATGCTAAAGGATGTGAAAATGTGATCATTTTTTTAAATAAGCATTTGTACAATGCAAAACAAACCGAGGGAATTTTTTTACATGGAAATGGCATTGTCTTGACACTGGCTACACACAGTCCAAGATGTAATATATTCAGATAAAAAGTGGAAAATTCAGGTAATTATCCAGATGTCTGTCCAGGTTCCAAACGTGGTTGGATGGGTTGGCATCATGGAGACAGCATAAATTTAGTCTGTTCTGTTCCAAAAGAGAATCAGACAATGTGTCTGGCACTGGATAAGTTGTGCAAAAGAAAAAATCTTGTTATTTAGCATCCTGGAAAGGAAATGCCACATATTTCAAGATTTCCTGTAGACACAGTAGATTCTTAGATATGGGGCTTTTACATATTGTATTATAAAGTATCAGGCATTGTAGTGTAAAGACTTGGGGGCAAATTTGAAGTGAGAAGGCCTGGGCTTAACTTTGGACATCACCATTTACAGATATCCCTAACTATCTTTCAGAAAGTTCACTTTCTTTGCAGTCAGAGAACCTGGGTTCAAATCCTGCCTTTGACATATACTACCAGGAAATATTGGGCAAGTCACTTAGTCCCCCTGAGTCCCAGATTCCCCACGTACATAATGAAGGGATTGGGCTAGATGACCTTCTGGGTACCTCTTAATTCTATATCTATAATCTATAGCTTTATGATTCTCACCAGTAAAAATGGGCTAATAAAACTTGTACTCTTCCCTGTGAGAAAAGCAATTTGTTCATGAGAAAATTCTATATAATCATAAGATTCTGAGCTGGAAAAGATCTCAGACGTCATCCAGTCCAACTCCCTCACTTGAAAGATGAAGAGACTGAGACTCAAAGAGAAATAAGATGACTTACACTCACAAAGTTACAGTAGTGGGTGATATTGGAAACCAAGTCCAAGGCAAAGAATCAAAGACCTAAAGCAAGAAGGGAACTCAGAAACCGTTTCTAGTCCAATCCTCCCATTTTATAGATGAGCTAAGTTAGCTAAAATTTCTGTGGCGCTTACCATGTGCCCAGCACTGTGCTAACTGTATTACAACTACTATTTCATTTGAGCCTTACAGCAACTTTGGGAGATGTCTTATTATTATTGCAATGTACAGAAAAGGAAACTGAGGCAGAGATTACATGACTTGCCCAGGGTATCTGACGTAAGATTTGAACTCAGGAAAATGAGTCTTCCTGGCTCCAACTCTCACACTTATTACTTGCACATGGGGATACAAATAATAAATTTTAAAGGTGGAAATTAAACCCAAGTCCTCGGAATTAAGTCCAATGCTCTTTCCTGTAGTGCTGTTCTTGTGTTTGTCTTTCATTTTAGAAGATGACCATGACATCAGGGAGATAATGACGTGACTTGCAGTTGACTTGGATCTAAGTGAGGCAAGGCCAAGCAAGGCCACCAGCCTCACTTTTTCCTCCAGAGCCATCTGGATCCAGCGAGCAGATATTCATCAGGATGACTGGAGATGACCTGTTCACCGAAGTGGTGTTACCTCACTCTAAGTGAGTACCTGAAAAGGCCCTAGCCTAAAAGGGCCAGGGTCTCCCATTCCTGTAGCATATAATTTCCTGGATCACAAAGAAGTTAAATGATTTTTCCAAAGTTAAAGAGACAGAAGTACTTATTGAAGTCCCTTGAATCAAAATCTAGTGTTCTTTCCATTATACCATAAGAAAGAATTACTATCTGGGTGACCAGATGCAAAATAAAATTTAAAAGTATTGAGGAATGCTATTTCTGGGAGAAGTAGCCAGAACACTTTTTTTTAGGTCATTAAAACCTTGGTGGACAAAGTTTTATCAAAACATAATGATTTCATCCTGGTAATAAATGACTTTGAAAAGCCTTCTCATTCATTTCCTTTTCTTCTGAAAAGATAGTCATACCAGAAGTCTAGGAATGCATTCTATTTGTAAAGAAAATCCAAGACCTTTGACTGTGTCACTAGAGCATAAAGCTAAGAGCTAGTAATTAGTGGGCTAGTTTGATTAACAATGAAAGGCAACCTGGACAAGTCTTGAAGCTCATTTGGCTGTTGAATTCATCAGATTAATCAGATATTGGCTGGATCTCCACGTTGACAAGAGTGAAGACTTCAGTAATTCATTCCAATACATTACATTTTTGAAAACTCTTTTCTGTATCTAATCTAAACTCCCTTTTCCCCACAAATACTGTAATTTATCCCATTTCTCCTATTATATCACCAGTGAAGACAGGGAACAGCTAGTTCCCAGCTTCTTTTTTTCATTCTATATTTTAATATTGATGAACTCATCCTTCACTCTTCAGTTCTTTTAGTCCTTCAACCTTAAAGAATTACAAAACAAAGCCATCCATCTTTGAGGATCTCCTCTGTATCCCTTTCATATCCTGAACGCAATTGCCTCAACATGATTAAATACTACCTTGCACAAGACTGAGAGGTTACTCCATTAGATCCTCATGTGGTGTTTTTCAAATATAACTATCTGGTGTAAAAACTGAATTGAAACACAAGATAATAAGGTGGGGATTAGTCCTATTCCTTCATATGCTTATATATAACATCAGATAAAGCACAAGTTTCTTTAAATAAAACTGACTGATTCACCTTCTACTTATATTCTATGATATGCCCAAGTCTTCATCCTGCTCCTTCACCACCACAATGAAGTGCCATAGTGGCAGGTTTAAAGTTATTTGGGGTAGTGTTGGGGAAGGACACAGAGATACACAAAATACATTTGTAATCATTTTACATGGACAACTCTCATATCAGTTGTCTAGAAACTTCTCAAGTCCAGCAATGTTGGCAGGTTTATGAATTTTTCCTGCCAGTTTTCAGAATTTATGTGGATAGTTCTTACTTATAGTGTTCTTTTAAAATGTGGAATTAGGTCAATATTTTTTATCATCAGTCCAGAGCAAAAGGTACTTGTTAGTGTATTAAGTGAAATTGATGATTTGTATTTTGCCTACAATGAGATTTGTGGCCCTTAATAAACATTAAAAAAATTTTTTTTTGCAAAATCTTTAATATTAACATCAAAGACAATTTGACTCACCACTGTATTGTTATCTGTAGTCTTAGATCATGGGCAACAAATGTTAGTGTACCAACTGTTTTGTTTTCGTTTTTTCAGAATCAATGGGTGATTTCATTGGTAACAGGGAAATTCCTGTGAGCAAACTCTCTTTACTGATGCAGATTGGCACCTGTTTTGCAATTTACAATCTTAAAGAGTTGCTGAGTGCAGGGAGTGGTCATTGAGAGTTGAAGGAACTTATCCAGAAACTCACAACCATTATGAGTCAGATGTAGGACTTGAAGCCTGGTCTTTCTAACTCTAAGATTGTCTCTAACTACAACACCACACTGTCTCTGTATAGAGAAACTCACAACCATTATGAGTCAGATGTAGGACTTGAAGCCTGGTCTTTCTAACTCTAAGATTGTCTCTAACTACAACACCACACTGTCTCTGTATAGACCTTTCCAAAGCACTTAAATGCCTTACATGCATGATTCCATTTAATCCCAACAGCTACCCTGTGATGGAATTGTTTTACTTATTATTATCTCCATTTTTCAGATAAGAAAACTGAGACTGGGAGAAGTAAAAATGATATGCCCAGGATCACATAGCAAAACAACGTATGAGGAAGAATGGAACTCAGCTTTTATTGGCCCTGGGTACAATGTTCTATCCACCATGGCAAGTAGCTGCTTGTTACTAAGTCAGGTCAACAAGTATTTATTAAATGCCTACTATGTGCTAGGCACTGTGCAAAGCACTGGAGATACAAATAATGACAAGAAACAATTCCTTTCTTCAGAAAGTTTATAATCTAACAGGGAAAATGGAATATAGACAACTAGGCATAAAGTTACATGCAGAAATAAATAGTGGGATGTATTTAAATTAGAGGTAAGGAAAAATATCCTAAAAATTCCAAGCATTCCCGAGAAGAATAGGCCATCTCAAGAAGGCTGCTTATCACTGGAGGTCTTCAAGCCAAATCAAGTTCATCTATTGGGTATTCTGATTTAGCTATAGGCTAGACTATAAGGCTTGTTAGGTCCCTATCAACTCTTCGATTCTCTGATTCTGTGGTATTTGTACATAAGAATCTTCTTTTTGGTTATACTTTACCTATATTTTAGATTTAAAATTTTTTAATGTTAAACTTAAATACAAAACAAGAAAAGAAAAAAGTTCATTGCCTTGTCCCCTGCAGAAAATAAGAGGATTCAATATAAAACAATAAATTTCCATTTCAAGCAAACCTAAATAATAAATACTACATACTGTTTTCAAAGCTGTCCAGCTTTTCTTTTCTTCTTTGTAGATTTCCTTTTGTTATCTCCTATGTACTTTTTATTTTATTTCCCCTCCCTCCTCCCCCTAAAGAAGACCACAATTTTCATGAATATCTCTCACATAGAGATATCTATAAACATCTGCATATATACAAATATATACAAATGCATACATATATACCAAAAAATCATATACATATATGTAAGACTATACTATTCTAATTTCCACTTGTCATCTGTTTCTCTGAAGGTGGATAGTATCTTCTTTCATAAATCCAAATCTTTCTATGGTTTTTTTTTAATCAACCAGCTCGTCATTTTCTATACCACAGCTATATTCCAATCCAATTATATTCTGTCTGAAAGATTGTCTATGAAAATTTTCCCCCCATTTTCTATATTCAATCTATTCTTGGTTACATTGTTTTTATTTATACAAGAAAATGATATTTCTTTCATTTCATTCCAGTTTTTTAGAAATTGGAACATAGAAAGGATATTCAAAGCCAGTCTTACAAAATCTATGAGGCAAAATGTATTAAAATGGTATTTTGAGGTGCATTTCCATAATCTCCTTTGTGAAATGGCAGTTGGGTACTCTAACTGGGAATGAAATGCTACAACTATTTGGATTTCAGAGATGACCTGAGAGGGAAAACTTTCAGAGATGCAACCTTTGAATATTACCAATGTTCTTTCCTAGACACCCAGCTCTTTGCCCTGCCACCATACCCATAAACATAATGTGATTTGAAATCTAAGCTTTTACTATAGGTCTTACATGACTGTTTTGGTAGTCCCAGAATAGGAAAGGGAAGATGACAGGGGTTTTATTTGCATTTAAGGACTGTTAGAGGAGGAATAATGGATAGATTTTACGATAAAGGAAACAACCTTGAAATGATTGACTGTGGGGTGCCAGTTCAATAAGAAGGCAAATTAAAAATTTAGATGACTTGGATTTGGTAACAAAGAGATCATTAGACTTTAGAGAAAGCAGGTTCCGTAGGTATGAGTGGTAGACATTGCAAGGAAGCAGGGAGATAATAGATACTAAGGAGTCAGAGCAAGAGGGATAGTTTATTACTGCTAGTAATTTGGCAACAGAGAGAACGGATGAAAACTTGAAAGTGTAAGAAGATCAAGGAGAGGTTTTGTTTGTAGGATTGGGAAGACATGGACGTGTTTATAAACAGAGAGGTAGGAGATGATCAGGATATTGAAGATACATGGGATGGGGTATTACTGATAGGACAAGGTCATAGAGAAAGGGGAAAGCAATGGGATTAAGGAGAGGGGTATTCATGTTGGCATAAAGTGGCCCCTGTGAGACTGGAGGGAAGAAATCCAGAACAGTTGACAACATTGAAAAGTTTACATATAAGGAGAAAATTGAAGGAGTTTATGTCAGATGGCCCCAGTCTTTTCGGTAAAGTAAGAGATGAGCTCATCTGCTAAGAGCAAAAAGAGAAGAGTAGAACTGTCGGTTCAAGGACAGATACAAACGGCTCCGCTGTGAAATATGAATGGGATGAATAAAAGGGCTGCTATATCTCAATGAAGGCTCAAATATAGTTACATAGCATAAACTTGTAGCCAACTCAGCATTCCTTTTGGTTTTCTCTGACACTACCTGGGATTAGGAATTGAGAAGATGGATCGCAGGAGTTACTTGGAGCCAAGAAGTTTTAGAAAAGAGATGTCAATACATACAACTGGAAAATAAGATATACAGGCACTGGGGTAGGGAGATCCGTCCTTCCCTACTGGAAAGTCAGAGGGGTGATGGGGGAGGATACAGGAGAGAGCAGATTGGGGGAGGGGGTATACAGTGGGACAACTATTTTGAGGTGGTGGGTAGGGGAAAGACAGAGAGAAAGTTTGTAACTCAAAATCTCATGGAAATGAATGATGTAAACTAAAAATAAATAAAAGTTTTTTTAAAAAGAGAAGAGATGTCAAGTGGTTAAGAGATTCAAGAATGAAGGAAAGTTCAAATATCAATGAGATAACATTGGCCAAGTAAGTAAGTGTGGCCAGGACGCTTGATGTTCTGTTGATGGAGTAGGCAACTAGGGAGTGACTGAGTAACCATAACATGGGTAAAGAACAGGTTTTAGAAGAATGAGGGAATTGGTAAAAGGGGATTGTGCTCATTCTTCTTCTCAAAAATTTTCAATGATTTTCCATTGTTTACCATATAGATTATACACATCTGTCTTGCACACCAAACTTTCCCCAGTTTGTTCTCAATCTGTTTCATAGACCCTATGTCAAAACCTAACTCAATAAATTCTCAATCCCCCAAACAAAGCCTATAATTTCTTGCCTCTTTGTTTGGATCAAGATATTCCCTCCAGCTACACTGACCTTTCCTTCCCCTCTCATTCTGCCTGTTGAAATTCTTTTCAAAGTTTAGTTCAAATGCTTTTCTGAGAAGCCTTGGTTTCAGAGCCCAACAACTTGGGTGTGAATTTGGGCTCTGCCATTTACTGGCTGTGTGACCATAGGCACATCTCTTAACATCCTTAAACTTCAGTTTCTTCAACTGTAAAATGAGGGGCTCGGATGGGAGTTGTAACCTTTCCTGCTCTAATTCAGCAGTTTCCAGAACATGGTCCAGAAACCCTCTAGCATCCTTTTAGAGGATGCATGAGGTCAAAACAATTTTCATAATAATAATAATAAGATGATTTAACTTTTAGTACAGTACATTTCAATAGACACAACCCAGATAAACAAAAGGTCTTTGATGTCCTAAATAATTTTAAGAGTGTAAAGGGATTCTAAAAGTTTGAGAACCACAAAGTTTGAGAACCATTACTCAAAACATATATATATAATATATATATATATATATACACAACACATATAACATATATAACTAATATGTGTATACTTATATAACAAACACATATGTACTGAATAGACACACGAATAGATACATATACACATGTGTGTATGTGTATACATACATATATACATGCATATCTATATCTATATATATAAAAAGCACTTATACTTTATGTGGGGACAGCTATGCGATGCAGTGGACACAGTATCATGCCTGGAGTCAGGAAGATTCATCTTTGTGAGTTTAAATCCAGTCTCAGATATTTACTAGCTATATGACCCTGGGCAAGTCACTTAACCCCATTGGCCTCATTTATCAAATGAGCTGGAAAAGGAAATAATAAACCATTCTAGTATCTTTGTCAAGAGACCCTCAAATGGGGTCACAAAGAGTAGGACAAGACTGAAACAATTGAACAAAATCCACATGTTATTTAAAAGGTGCTAAAAACAGCAAAAAAAAATACTCTTCTCAGGAAAAAAGACTGAAAATCTCCCTATAAAATGTCTTCCTATTTAGAACATAAGCTCCTTGAAGGCAGAGCCTGTCTTATTTTCCTCTTTGTATCCTCAGAACCTAGCACATGTTTCTGGCACATAATAAATGTTTAATAAATAATTGTTGACAGGTTGACTAATTAATAACAAGAATGAGATTTGGGGAAAATGGTATAATATCAGTATCAATGATTATTTTAGGGAGGTACTTGGCTTTGAGACTTTGAAGATTAATTACAAAACTGGCATGACAGTGGAATATAAAATATCAATACAGTTTTGACAACCTTTAACATTGGGCTTCGTCTGTTCTGAACACCAGATGAAATGACATTGATAAAGCACTTAGCATAGTGCATTGAACATATTAGGGGGCTTACTAAATGCCTCCCTCCTTAGTTATAAATAGCAAATGTTTTCCACAGTACTTACGCTTTCTGTTTGAGGCAGTCAGACTATCTATTGGAATTTCAGCTGTGTCTGAATCTTCGGAACTTTTCTGTTTGGGATAAAAAGTAGTCAATGAAAAACAAGGATTTTCTATCACTGTTATTCTAAAGTTGTTTTTTTTTAAGGTGCTACAGTTGTTAAAGTGACATCTTAAAAGCATAGGTATGTCTTAAATCATTTGCATTTTAGTGATTAACTTAGAAAGCTAGAGCTGAAAGCAGAGATATAGTTGACCCAAAATGTACTCTGCATAGAAAATGACTCCACAGGCTAGGTAGAGGCCATTGAAATGGTTCGTGATTTAGGCTGGTCTTAGCATCTATGGAACTGAAAGGTTGTAGACAAGATTCTCGAATTAATTTGTGCCCCTCATTCCTACATATTGTCTAAGATTCTCTTACTGACCTTCTTAGATGGCATATTCTGTATCGAAAAGTGATACACACATTTCAGGTTTTTTTCATAATAGCACATCATTTTGTATCTGTTTCTTTGCCCCTTAGTAACTCAATCTTTTTGGGTAATAAGCTACACCAATGGACTTTGGAGAGAAAATGCAGGTTTCTTAGGGCAGAGTTTTTTGCCTTCAGCCATTCAGATCCCAAAGGAATGAGGGTTTGAAACTGAACCTTAGATCATGAATCAAAATTGCAGGATCTGATTTCTGTGACTGACTCAGTTACTCATCAGCAGGCCATTTATTCCCTATCTCTACACCTCAGAGAGTTATTGGATATTATGAAGAATCTATTTTTTACCTGTCTACTCAACTTGACCACTATGAAGACGACTCCAAATGTCATTGGCACAGCCTCTGTTCCAAACAAAATCAAATATGATATCATGGACAGATTTACCCCAGTCCAAATGTTAAAAGGAAGGCCCCTCATCATGGTAGTTATCTAAGAAGCAACATGAGTTAAGGGCATTTTCCTTTGGCCAAGGAGTGTTTTGTTTTGTTCTGTTTTAAATAATGTGGAGGCATCAAGGAGAGAGATCTACAAAATTGGGTCAATCTGAAAGGACTATTCAGAATGACTGAGGAATAGCTCACATTTCTGATTTATAAAGTATTTTCCTTATAACTATCCTGTGGGGTAAGTGTGCCTATGGCACACTGAAAATAATACTCTTTAACTCTCAGGACATAAACAACAATATCTGTGATTCAGTCCAATAATCCTAGTAATTATTCCAGTTTCCTTATATGGCCTTTCCTGACGCAGCATGTGAAAGGACTAATAGGCAAATATCCAAGACTAATCAACTGCGAAGAATTACTTATATTCTTCATTCTGCATACCCAGTTCTGAAAAGAAGTGGAAGTTGGGTCCTAACAAATAATCCTAGTAATTCAGATCATTTTTATTTTGCTTCTGGTTGACCTTAAAATTTATAGATCCAAAGGAAGGACTGAAGTGTTCAAATAGTGCAAATGTATTCAGAGGACATCAGAATTCTGCTAAAACCCCTCTTAGCACCTCATTCACTTCACTGATATGGAAGTAATGAAATCTAAAAGTAATTAAGTTTTATACTTCTAGGATAAAGTGAGCCTCCAACCCCACCCAAAAGACATCAAACATACTCAAATGGTAAAGCATTTGGGCTTTATTTTTTAAAACTGACTCTTCCTGTGCATGTTTCTTGAATTATGGTGGGCCTGATATCTATTAGGAAAGATCCTTATATTTTTGCTTAAATCTAAGGAGAAACTCCAGTTCAATTTAAGATACCTTAGATCCCTCTTGCTGAGGACATACTATCCTAAAGACACAGTTAGCTAAGGCAAAGTGTTTTCCAACATTAGTCATTTTTTAAAAATTCTCAAATATGTTTATTATTTCTTTGATACTGCCTTACATGGAAGCTAGAATGGATATGTCATGACATGAACTTAATTCAATTCTATGCATGTAAATCTGATAGAAATTTCTGTATGGGCAATTCCCCTCATTGAAAGCATCTCATTGGTCAAGCTATTCTCCTGTTAAAAATTAGCACCTATGATAAGATACTTCAATTGATTCCTTCCCCAGACATCTGTTTACTGCCAACCAATCATGGCCTAAGGTCACTTAAGGTAGAAGACCAAAAGGTCTTTATGACCTTTCTTCATGAAAACATTAAGATTCCTTTGAGCAATCAAAGAAAGGACACAATGCCAATCTATTCTTTACTTTTACAGATAACAGTGATTTGAATCTGTCAGGGGAAAAAAATGTATTTTGCATACCAAAACAACTTCCAGGTGTCTGGCAGTTCTTTCTGAGAAGCACTAGTCATGATTAAGAATAGGTAAATCATCAGTGAGAATCACATTTAAATGTTCTACTGATTTTCATCTTTTCATTGAGGAAAAGAGGAAAGAAAAAAAATCAAATCAAAGAAATATTGGAGACTCATGACCTACCAACTGGATAGTTGAAATGGATTTATCTCTGCCTGATTGGTCATTTAAGTCAGTGTCCACTGCAAGCTCATGGGAATGGCCCACATGCCCATTAACTAAGGCCAGGCCCTGTTGGAGGATGAGGATGTTTCAGTTAGTGCCAGAGCTAGATGAAGGCACGTGCAGCTTTGGCCAGTTTCATGCTCAAAATTACCATTTCTGTTATCTAGAAAAGTGATCTGCTAGAGAGCAAATACCCTTGGAAGTGTTCTAGCTATGATAAAAAATTTGTTAATGGATTTTGGTTTACAAAACTCCAAGCCATGGGGTGGCTGGGTGGTGCAGTGAGTAGAGCACCAGCCCTGGAGTCAGGAGGACCTGAGTTCAAATCTGGCCTCAGACACTTGGCACACTAACTAGCTGTGTGACTGCAGGCAAGTCACTTAACCCCAATTGCCCTCCAAAAAGCAAAAAAAAACCAAACAAACAAAAAAACCCTCCAAGCCTAATCTGAAAAGTTACGCAGGAATTCTCACAATTTCAAGGTGATTGGGGGCTTTTGGAATTAAAAGCTGAAAATTGCTAGTTGATATTAAGGACAAGAACAGCAGTGGGTTTTTACATTGTCTGCAAGAAGAATGGGCTTGTTCAACAGCCATACTTACTGAAAGCTTATGATTTGTGTGTTTTTGATGGATGTATCCAAATAATACAAATTAAAGTCGAAGTTCACCATGTAGAAAACAAAGAAACTTATGCAACTTGAAATGAAAAGAATAATCACTGAAATATTGACAGCCCCAAATGTACCCAAATAACACAAATTTAAGTCAAGCTCACCATGTAGAAAACAAAGAAACTTATGCAACTTAAAATGAAAACAGAATTATTATTGAAATATTGACAGCATTTTCCCTCTACACAATGCATGACATTAATTGCTTAAGTACTTTAAGGCATATTCCTTACAGGGAATTCATTGAGAGGCAGCTTTGATACACAGAGATAATCTTGGTAAAGGCCAAAGTCTTCAGTGTTCTGACCTATCATGTTTCTCTCTCAGCTGTGTTCTCATTCTCCCCTTAGAATAGATGTTGTTTCCCTAGCTTATTCCTCTAGTTCAGGGACATTATGAAGCAATTTTTGTCTTTACCTTTTGTCTCTACCACAGTCTATTAACGTGGACCAAGAGGAATCATCCTGAGAACCAAGAAACACTTTAAAAAGAAGTCAGAAGGAAAACCTGAAGTTCAAATGTTATTTATCTTTAGGATGCTAATTAATGCTTCCTCATAACCATGATATTTTATTTAGGTTGCTCATTAATATCAGAACCATTGAAGAACTAGTAGGTTAGGAAAAAGTCTGAAGTTTAAGGTAAGTTTAAGTGAAGGAATGGAACTTGGGAGTCAGAAAATGGATTTGAATTCTATCTCCACATCTTCCTACATAGATAGATCTCACACTCATCCACAAACTGGGGGTGACTAGTGTATCACTATCTTCTTGGGACTGTTCTGAGGCTGCAGTAAGAGAATGTGTACGTGAAAAGAAGAGCTACTCACATACACACACGCACACACACACACACACATCCACACAAGCTATTAGTAAAATACTTAGATGGTTAGGTAATACAAATCTCCCCAAGCTTAATACACACACACACACACACACACACACACACACACACACACACACACACTTTTGGTGTCTCCCAAATATTTATTTTATTTTCATAACATGTAACAATGAGGAGAAACAGCATATACATTAACCATCTGTAGCCATGCCTTTTTATTTATATGACCAATTTAGCTTGAATTTTTTAAGGCTATAAAGTGCATGTCTTCATTTTACCATAACTTTGGAGATAAAGAGATGTTCGACCCATTTGCATTTGAACAAATCATTGGAGTGGAGTGAAAGTTCACTATGCATGGATGGCACAAATTAGCAGTGAAGAAGTGGTCTTAGAATGCGTTCATAAGCAAAATGTCCCAAACTAGAGGGGTGACAGAACCACTGTACACCACCCAGTCAGGTCAATATCGGTATAATTCTGTGTTTAGTTCTGGTTACCACCATTTATGAAGGATACTGTAGGGTTGGAGCATGTACAGGGCAGCTTAACTAAGATGGCAAGAGGACTAACAATCATGACATATGACGATAATTTAAAGACAGTAGGGATGTTTCATTGGTGAAGAGGAGACCTAAAGGAGTGTGAAAGCCTTCTTCGAATATTTGAAAGACTGCCATGTAGAAGAGAAAGCAGATTTGTTTTTACATAGTCCCAGTGTTAGAGGTGGAAATGAAAAGGAAGCTAATTTTGATGAGGTAAGACTTCCTAACTCTTAGAGCTATACAAAGATGGAATAAACTACTGATATTGTTCTCTGTCTTTGGAAATCTGCCAGCGAAGGCTGCATAACCACTTGTCAGGGTTTTGTGGAAGAATTCTGGGTTCAGAGAGGGAACTGGACTAACTGACCTCAGAGACTTCTTCCAACTCTGAGAAGCTAATGATTCCGTATTTTGCCACAGTTCTATTCTCTGAGATGATAGAATCTTAGGTATAGAGATAGAAAGGATCTCAGAGATTGTCTGGTCCAAATATCTCATTTTCTATTTGACAAGACTCAGGCTCATGGTGGCTAAGTTGCCCAAGGTCACACAGGTAGTGACAGAGCAAAGATTTCAACTGAGGTCTTGTAATTCCAAATTGAACACATTTTTAACTGTACCATGAAGTCTCTATGATTTCATTTATAAATCCTTCAGATATAAAAGTATCAGGCATTTGATACATTTATGCATTTTTTTCCCTTAGGAAACTAATCATTCAAAAGTTGACTCTTTTCTATGCATTTGGATTCTTCATTCCTCATTGAGTGATTATTGATTCTCTGACTCCAACATATAGTATGTGCCAGCTTCCAAAGCACTCAAGGAAGCCCTTTTTAAATTACTTTTTAAGCAAGCAAACATTTAACAAAACAAACAACAGAACAGATAAGGAAGTTGTACAGGTTGGAAACAATGGATACAACAGGATATATATGAATAAATGGGCCTTGTAGTTCAGGAAAAAGATAAAATTTCAGTTAGACCAAGGAGATAACAATCTCACCTGGGTCTTGTCTTCCTACCAGCACTGTGTACAATGATACACAGCATCATAGGGATGTCCTCCAGGAAATTGCACAAATCCACCTAAGGTGAAAGTGGTATAGTTCTTCCCTGGGCCAAAACTTTTCATACTCCTTGCAAAGATCAGCCAGGGCAAGCTTGAGATCTGTGACCAATAATAAGGGCTCCTCTCTTGGTGCCCCAGGTAACCAACCTGTGGTACCTGTAATAGGAATCAGTTTATCAGATACTTAGCACTTAGTAGCCTAGGGCTAAATAGCACCTAGTAACTTAGGGCTAAGTATAGAAGGTATGAACTCTGTCCATTGTTGAAAAGGTGTGAGCTCCCCTGTTGACTTGGAAGAAAGCTATTGGCTGAGACAGGAGGCCAGTGCTGTATATA